>SJOL01006450.1:319673-404944 GCA_004794785.1 Opisthorchis felineus | reverse complement strand
GCATCAGTGTCAACACTGATGTTGCTGTCTTTGATGATGATGCTGGTAACGATGACGACCATCTATCCAGATATGCGGGATCAGACACGAATCAAGGCATGTGGGTCACTAAAAATACCTACCACGTAGTGGGTCCAACCCCTTCAAACTAGTGAAGGCAACAAGAATGCAAATAAACTCATCTAACACATACTTGTAGTAATCAAACAAGGGTTTCGTTACGCGGCCATAAGTTTCCAAACGTGCTCTCACGGTCTCCGGCTGATCATCCTCACGCTGAATTAGTGGTTCACCGGTAATATCATCCAGGCCCTGCGACAATGACCAAGTGAGCAACAGAAGCAAACAGAGAAATCTTCGGGGTCTTCGCTGCATCTTTCCTGTGTTCCTCTGTCGCAAGGTTCTGTATTCAACCCTCTTTTATGTTCGTGTATTCGCTCCAGCTGGTGTGGTGCCGCCTATTTACGATGTTCCTGACTGATTCACAGGATCGAGGCTTTCGCTCATACTAGCCGGGTCGGGCTGTTTCTTGTTGTTTTGCGACAGAGGCCACACATCTTTCTTAAATGTATTTATGCTAAACGTGTTTATCTGGGTTCGTTCTTTTTGGCTTGCCAAGTTGGCAAGTTATCCGCTGCTTTCCAGTTACATCTTCGAGAGCCCTACTGAAATGTCAGGGATTTCGGCTTTTGAGGTCGTAATCGTGGATGTAAAATGATGTAAGCTTCCAGGGGCAACGGCTATTACGGATTTGCGAGCGGTTCAAATAATATACCTTGTCAGCTGGAGCCCAGTAGTTCCGATACCAGGTAGGGCATCCCAATAACTGGCTTAAGGCTCGCATCAATTTACTTGTGGTAAACTCAAGGAGGTAAACTGATAGCTCACGATATGAACCTAAACGCTGCCAGACTCACTGAAAACTTCAGGTTACTTGGCACATAGCATTTGGAGCCTGCAACTTCGGCCAAATACCCCAGGAAATTTTTGTTGTACGATCCAGCCAGTAGTCTGGCAGCAGAACATTTAAAGACCGTAGCAGTGCATACACTGCTAAACCGGCGCGTGAAAACGAATACACATTGCAAAGCACGCTTGCACGCAAGTACTGCGTCACGAGCAGGAAAATCATGTGCAGATCCCCTTTGACCAAAACAAACCCATTCGGTTCAGGTAAGCTCAGGCACTAACAGCCACAGAAACACGGGTGATGAAGAGTAGCCTTTGATAAAACGACCCAGGCCGGCAGTCGGCCAACATTTAGGACCCAGTAGACCAGCTGCAAATAAGATAATGGAGGCATTTATTTTATGTTGTCCAATATTCTACTAATAAGGTGCCCCACCAAACAAGCCCAATTATTTATCGGTGAAATGACCGCGGTGTAATGTCCCTTTTCTCTGCGAACTGAATCGTTACTCCAGGTGCACGAGACTTTTATTCGAATTGAGGCGTCGCCCCGTGAGCTCTCTTGGAGGCGAATGCTGTAGTAGAAATTCTGATATCATAAGTCATTTAAATTTTTTATGTCGTCACCTTCCGTATCTTCTTAGGAACAGGAACCTCCAACATGATGGAGGGAATAAAACTAATAATAAACCATCGCACTTATCCACAAACCATAATTTTGCAAGTGGGTGTGATACTCCATGAGCAAAGCTTGGTCGTAGCTTTCGTTCAGGATTCTGTGGTAGGTGTTCGGAAACACCGGTTGTCGACTGAAATGGCTAGAGGTTCACAGTGTCTTTGCTACTTACGGACGTGAAGCTCCCTTGATGCTTCAGCATTCATTACAAACCCGCAGGCTCGTTTAGCACCCTATCTTCAAGACTACACTAAAATGCGTTAGATGGGTGGGTAAATCTTACTCGCATTCAGCTCGCACAGAAGATATCGGTCTGTCAATGTGGACACCATCGTACCACAGCCCATACTCAGCGTAGAATGGAACTTATGTGACTTGCATTTTCAGTACTTGAAGCGCCAGAATGCTACCCGCGTACAGCCCTCAGGGGGTGAAATTGCATCAACAATGGATACGCATATCCTCCGTCTAATCCACGCAAACGAAGAACCACTTCCCGGTTGCGCCTGAGGAAACAACTGTAAAATATTTTGTCTAAGTTTTTTTTGAATTCTCGTCTTCAGATTGTTCACCAACAGCATCCCTTTAAGGCTTATGACCGAATAACGCTGCAGATGAACAATGGTGAACAGCAAAAACTTCAGGATCCAGAAACGGAACGGTGGCCCATAATGGAGTATGTAAGTACTTCTCACCAGATGATTTTCTGGACCTGGCAAACCGGGGTCGATGAGCAGGAATCCCCTGGACTTTGGAAAGAGATGAAAGACGCCCCGATTGACGGAATTGCACTTCCAACTGCGTAATCCTCTCCCACTTTTGTTTGAATGTTCGTTGCTGTAGCTCAAGCTTACACTCGGCAAGTATAAGATCGTGCAAGCTGTGCCGTTTGCGAAGAACTTCCCGGAAAGTTAACCAATGTTCATTCATTTGGATGAAATTCCAAGAATCCGGGTGGTTTTCTTCACTGATGGGGACTTTCTGGCACAATCTGCAGGTTCCCATCGCTTTAGGCCAACAGTGCTAATTGGGTTGCTAGTTGGTATGGCCCGTTGACTTCCCCTAGACACCCGTGCACTAAAACTAGTTTGGTGAAGAGGTTTCTAAGTCCCTCAACCTTCTCCGCTCGGACCTTAGTTCTGCGTTTCTCAAGGGCATGACTGCAACGGGTAGCTTATCCAGCTTTGTGTGACACCTGAAGGTGGGTTTCCATGGGAGCGTTTTTCTATGGAGAGCTAGCAAGTACCGTCGGTTCCCTGACTGCCTCGGGTCTCTGGACTTCCAAACTATTTCACCTGCTTTATTGTACAAAAGTTCTCTGGAATTGTGTTCTGTTTTTTACACGTTATCGCACGCTTTCCGAAAACATGCTTGATATGCGCAGTTGCCCACGATAGATCTTTCAAGGAGGTTGTGCACAATTAAGGAACGGATCAATCGGCTTGTCATGCGCACTGCTTATCCAGTTTATGCTTTGGCGTTCAGAATTATAGTCTTCTAGATCAGTTTTGAACCTTTACGTCTTGGAGCTCCCTGCAGCACTTAAATCGGACAATAAATACCCGCATACTTTTGTTGTGCAAGCGTATCATTGGACGCACGAAAGTGTACATGCGTGTAGCAGCCACGAACTCGCCGTTCTGCGTGACGATACATCCACACATTTGTCCGACCTCTCTGGGGGAAGTTACGTTTAACTGAAAAATTTTTTTACCTCTTGTATAATGACGGGAGTACATCGTGCATTGTTTCAGCAGTCGAAGTTGGCCTTACCTGGTGCCACAAGTATATACGAGTTCAAGTCTCCATCGGCAACGGCATTTCCTCCTCTTCACCGGGTATATATTTGCCTTGTTCGATGTTACCGGTAAATGCCATTGTTTACCTCCTTCAAGTTACTTGGTTGTCGTACCAATTTTTTATTCTATTAGGACCACCAAAGCGTCCGTTCAGACATCATCGATTATCATTGTAGACGTCTTTCTTGGTTGCCAAATTCGTCTGTGTGCAGGAACTTAGCGTCCAATCTCATGCGTGGAACACCAGGCACGCAAGGCTTAAGTTTCTGCTTGCTCCGACTGCTGTATGAACCCAAAAATATGTCCTTCTGGAAGTACAAACAAAAAAATTATAAGTGAATGAGACATTGCCAACCTGTACCAGCTTAGAAAACAGCGATAGATTAGTCTGGTTTCGCCTCGGCGAAAGCCACCATTACTGCATTTCCACAAAGCAACAGCTGCCAATTTGCAACAAATGCTCTGTGCACCTTGTTAGGACGGCTGTGAGGGGCGAAATTCCTTGACTGAATGTACATAGGCGGAGGATTTGTTCTGGAGTTCTCCGATTAAACTTTTGCGGGGTGTTACCGGATGGCGCTCGGGCCACCAAGTCTGAAAACATGTTGTCTGCCACGTGCCGTTGTTACCTGTGCCTAGGCACCCAATGACACGGGGCCGTGAGTTTGTCTTTTAATATTTTGACTGACTGAATGACTGATGGGATCACTGGCATATGTAAGAAAATTGGCGAATGACGGACCGATCTTGTGCTGCGTCTGATTGTAACTGCCTGGTTTGCCCACCATTTCCTCCAGACAGGACTGGAAATGGAAGGTGAGACCTCGGAAAAAGGCTAGTATTCGTACGAATTTGTGGCAAATGTATCAACTAAGTATACAGTGAAACATGCATGTAAATAGCGGCAAAAGAAGGTAACGTGCTTAGGGGATGTTGAGAATAGAACACTATCCGCATCGGTGATGGCCGGCTTGATGAACTGGAAGTCAGGAGCTGGCGGTGAATAAATTCGCTTAAGGCTAGCATTTTCCAGGTAGAACAGTTTTAGTCGGTAGATGTTGGTGACTTCAGGTCAACCACGGAAGTCAAATACTTGCTTGTCGCCTGACGGGGATGGACATTCGAGTGGGACCCCCTATTGCATCACAACCTTGAGGTGCGTGGCCTCAGACGAACGTTTGGCGCTACTCAACAGGTGGTAGCTTAAGACCTTGTGGGCGCTAGGCGAAGACGGAACATGCGGATACAAAGCCCAGCAGCATACTGTGCATGATCAGGCACCATGATTGTGGAGGTAAGGAGCAGGTTAGCCGGAAAAATTGGGCAGTGCTATATAATAGCTGCACGTTTTATGTCGGTCTTGGGAGGGTTTTCAATGCGCAGCAACGCCATAGACAATTCTCAATCACAGCTGTGGTTTTTATGTATACACATAGAGGCTTTCGATCACCGATGGGAACACTCGATAGGTTGTAGTTGTATGCTGCCTTTAAGGGGCTGCAACCCAAAATATTTATCAAACCGTGTAAGCTAAAATACATTTTCCAAAAACCAAGAATTTTACAAGTGTTACCTCTAATCCGACTGCGTATTTGGTGACTTGCTGCCGATAGGATTTCGCTTAAATGGACAAAGTTCTGGACTCACCAAACACTTGAATGAATACCGCACTAAACTCGAGCAGAAGTAGTCAGCGATCTTGGGCAGGGAATTTTCATTACAAGAGAGCGCTTAGAGAAGTTGCAAAATTTGTTTAATGCTGTTTGAAAACTTTCAGTAAAAACGAATTACCAGCGCTGCGCCGATTTGAAAATACGGACTAAATCTAGAAGAATACATTATCATGCTTATGAATGAATATTTAAATTGATTTACTGAGTAGCCAGCTAAGATGGCGTGATTGGTTTATGATTACTCTACTCCGTACCTCTAAACCGATAACAGTTTCAGAAACCATGGCTCAGGACCTTTATGGAGGGGTTTTTAGGCAATAATAACTTGTGGTTCATCAAGTAGTTATCAAAACAATGCTTTGTGTGATGCAAGCACAGAGTCTTTGGTGTAAAAATGCCAATGTCCTTACCAAGGTTTTTAGTGCACGCCACAGAACAAGAAATCCAACATTCCGGCGGGAAAAAAGACATTTCTGTTTTTGGAGGTAACGTTTCTGTCAGCAAAATGTCTCAGGCCATTGCAATACTACCGTAGAACGTACGCATGAACACCATCAGAGAAAACAGCGCCCATTAGAAAGAAAACTAAAAAGATTGACTGAAGTTTAAATGCACCCCTTAAAATATTCAAACAAATAATATTATTAAAATGGTGGCATGTTAAAGTGAACTTGAATTTTCAAAGGGATACCAGGAAGTGGTGCATTTATGCAGAAACATCTGCGTCTAGCTCTTCGTGAATCTCGAGGCATTTCGGGTTAAGATTCGGCGTATTCTAACTGCAGTTCTCCGTGGTTTGAAATTAGAAAGAGCAAGTTAAAGCGCGCCATTTAATGCTTGATAAAGCTTCGGCCCGTAAGCTCAGTGGATACAATCGTAATTGGGTCGGCCTAGGGTCAGCAAGTGATCTGTTACGTACACGTCGACAGGTGCGTAATGCTTTGGGGTAACTTAACTTCAGTGAGCAACACCAGAATGGGCAACTGGCATGAGGACTTTACATATGGAACCTACCTGGTACGCGTTGGCGCGAGGAATCTAAACGCGCCCATCGGTGGATCCCTTTGTGTGCATTAAACCAGAATGATTTCTTGGCCATGGGTTTCATTGTCGCAGAAAGTGCCTGGTGAGATAACTTACAAAGTAAGTCAAAGGCAAGACTTTGACTGCCTTTTGGAACTGTCGGGAGAGGGGTTTTGGTTGGGGTATCACATGTTATTATGTACCATGAGATCGGCACGGAAAGTCGCCAGATGATGAACCTGCAATTACGTGATCCGTCTTCGACGATGTGTCCACTGAACTGCTGGACCCTTCAGAGCTATGTTGGACGTTACTAGTAAATTGGCTCGTGTAATCGAGACGACGCTGCTCCCCTGATGGTTGCTTATCTGGTGGATATAGATGGAGGGCATACACAAGGAGTTTGACTAAAAATTTTGCAAAGTCATGCCCTTCCACTGCGCGGTGGGAATGGAGGGTAGCAGAGTAGGTGACCAGAAATCCATAGCCAAAAGTGTTTTACGTTTTCAGCATGTACATTAACTGTCGCAAAGGAAATCCAAACGGTTTCCGGCCAGCGCTTTTAGTATGCTGTAGAACCGTGCAGCGGGCGAACCATCAAACGCGCAGATGATGAAAGCTCGCTGATCATGTCAGTTTGAAATATTGAGGAAGCTGGCGCACATTCTAATGCACCAAATGAAGCAAAGGTGTCATCCATAGGGGCATATCTATAATCATCTCAGTGAGCTGTTTGAGCCCATCGGGTGCACTTCCGCCAGCAATCTGCAAGTCAGTTTAAACTGTACAGCCTGCCTACTAATCTATCTGGAGCAAGTTGCATAAATCCGGGTTGTAATATATTTGGGTTTTTCCATGCATGAGGAGACGAACAAACCTTACGTTCACGCTCACATCACCCTCGCTTAAAAAGTCGTCCTCCTGCCCTGGCGAAATCATTCTTGCCAGCCCACACCAAAGAAGCAAAGCATTGGACTCGAGTTTCACCCATACTAAAGCTCATCAACAGTACATATCTTCGGTCGTGCCGGGGTGTGAACTTCGAAAATCCAACATTCAGCGTGGTACCACTACACCAACAGAGCACACTGGGCGCATCTGAATTTTCCCCTTGTAAACAGGCGAACATGTTTACCCCTGAGTAATGTGATCGGTTTTCAGGACACCTCGAACGGCGACCCAGTGACTCCTCTGGTTGTTCTCTTCGGTTAACTTGCCCGTTAGGACTTTCCAATCAGGCAGTTCTACTGCTGTTTTGGATCCGCTGGGCAATTTTTGAACTAGTTATAAATAGTGAGGTTTAACGGGGCAAGCCCCGAGTTTAGTTCATTCTCCTTGGTATGGATTCATAAAAATAACTGCGTTAAGACAGGAGCACATCATTTAAAAGAAAGCAATGTGAGTGTGAATTGTTTAAATACCGCAATACCTACAGCAGTCTTCAGGATCTTGCCGTCATAGGCCTGCCTCTATTTAAGACGAGTAGTATTCGGCCGCGGGTTCCCTTGAATAAAAAGATAGCACCTCCATCTCTGAACAGCCTTCAAGCGGTGAGTTGAACTTTGAACAGCCTCCGTGAAATTAGGTGGCGAGCAATGCTATTGGCAAGTTACCCAAGAGCCCAAGGTGTATTATGTCAGCCATTAATGTTTCTTGTACGACTATCTCCCTGTCGTTGTGCGAAGTTCTTACGTCAAGATTGACAGAAATGGCAGCTGTCATTCATACATAGGTGGCGGGACGCCACTTACGGACTTTCAGATTAGATGAAAATGCATCATAAAGGGTCTTGGTGACGGATTCGTTCAATCGGATTCCTATAGATGGGATAAACAAATGTGAAAAAAGCCAGAAAGATCACTTACCTCGGTATCAGCTCATGTGCCCTGATTACATGTATGTTGCGGTCCTTGTTTTATCATCTAGAGCTGCAGAGTGCTTACCTATCCAGAACTCACAAGTCCAAGAGCAAGCAACGGATTGGCGAGCCTGAATAGGGTCCAAAAAACTGTCGGCAGCGCATGATTTGCATCGTCGATGGGTTTCAACAAGCCAAACCGCTCTGGTGCTAGCTTGGCAGCTGTGACAGAGCAGAGGGCTTTGCGCATCGTCGCGTGCCTTTATACCATTTTCTTCTGGTCTACAGGCATTCATTTTCCCTCACAAAGCGCAGTGTTATTGCGCAAGCATAAGAGGTTGGTTTCAAGGTTAAAGTAACTCCGATGATTAATGCGGAGAAGCAAATGAGACGAAAAAGAACAAAGCCAACAATTTGAACCTAAAATCCAAGGCAGATGCTTTCTCAATACTCCTCTGACTTCAGCGATAAACCATTATTTTTTCAACGTGTAAGAGGACATATTAACAAAACTGTAATGAAAATAAATTAAACGATGCGGAGCGCACGTGCAGACGAATACATAGCAGTAAAGAGAAGTCGGTGAACATGAAACTAAAAAACCGTGTTCAGTATAGTTCAAGTAATTTCACGCACTACAAGTCGGGTCAGCGACTGAAGTTGTTGACAATAAACTTTCGTCCTTAGACATACGGTACCCCTCCCCGATAGAGCTAGAGATGGCGCAATTTCACATCGCCGCTCAACTGTTAACTCCGTCATACTGGTGTTACACAGAAATTCTTGGAACTAAAAAGCTGTCTGGTTTTAGATGAACCACATTCGAGGAACACGAGAAAATAAGGTCACTCACGGAAGTCTAAATTCACCAGAAACCACGACGTTAGACCGACCCAAGCGTGCTACCTAAGATAATGGCTGTCTTGACCTTGGAGACTTTAGTGCCCACAAAAGTTACCTGGGAGTAGCGTTAGACAGACCTCTTGCGAGACCTTAAGATGCATATCAAGATTCACGTGCATTTATCCAAAGACGCAATAGTTGTTGGTGTACCCCGAAGGTCCGTTCTGGGCGCGTCCATAATCTGTCAAAACGTTTTGTCCTTCCTTCCTTCTATATGGAGAATACTTGAACCAATCGAAAACAGCAACAAGGGATGAGGAAGAAGGTGACCTGAAAAGTGCTTTGATTGGGCTGCCAGATTTTTGTGAACTGGCAACACTCCGCATATGATTTGCTAGGCGGCCTTGACAGAAGCTCCGTTCTAGAAAAAAGGTGGTGGGAGGAAGGAACTTAATAGACAGAATGCACTATGCGACATGCAAGAAAACGACAGATGACTGCTCACTTAAGGGCGATAGTTTCGTTTTGCTCAAATATTAGCTCGGGGTCTTGTAATAATAATAATCATAATAATAATAATAATATTTATTCCCAAATGGTGGGTGGCATGCCGCCAGGCATGATCATAGTGTTACAGTCAGGATAAAATCATGACTGCCGGGGTTTGTGGGGACAGGGGATTGAGCGGAAGAGGGACAGTGCCATGAACAGTGGGCATTAATCATAATGATAATAGGTTTATTTCCCAACTTGTGGGGAGCAAGTCGATTGAGGCACGATCGGGTCGTTACAACCTGAACGCGGCAGGCAACAACAAATTTACTTTTACTTCGCAACGAGTGACCCATATATTGGGAGCTGTGTTCATGTAGTAGTAGTCAGGCATGAGCATAAGGTTACAGTCAGGATAAAAGCATGAATGGCGAGGATTGCGGTTACAGGGGTTTTTTGGAAAAAGGGACAACGTAGCTGCTGTCAGCTAGAGGCTGCTGAATAGTTTGGTGTGGGTTCAGTCCTAGATGTAATCACAGAGCATTGAGAGTTTAAGGGTACCATATAGGCGTCAACGCAAGTACTGGCAGTTGATGGGGCAACAGGTTCAGGTAGCTTTTTGGTAAGCTGTCTTTGCATTAGAGTACGGGCAGGTTTAATGTTTATGGTTTGGAATTTTTTGGTAAAGGAGAGAAGAGCCTGGGATGTTAGCAGACGCGCGGCATCCCTTTCATTCCGGAATTGCATTAGCATTGGGTAGCACATGGATGGTTCCAGCTTTCGAGGCTACCGAGCCGTGCACATGGTGTCCAGCTTGCCACATGCAGTCAGGATGGTAGTTTTGGTATGCCTGAGCGGAATTCTATAAGGTGCGTCGAATATTAGGACCTGATACCTGCATTCCATGCGTTGATAAATCTCAGACGCAATCGTGTCGATAAGAATTGATGCTTGTTCTAGATTGGTTTTGGTCGCGTGGTGCGTCAGAATTTAGCAGACATGCAATCGACTGTATGGTTCGAAGGGAGGACATTTCATTTTCCATCTTTTGTATACGTGTTCTGATATTTTCCAGGTCTTTCAGGACCTGAGATCCTACTGATAGCTGTGAGAGGGGAGTGTTTCCAGGTTGAGGGGGCAAAGATATGTCAGTTAGTACTACTGAACAATCTGAGGTTGCTTGGAGTACCGTCTTTGCAGGCCTCGAATGGTGAGGGGGTTGGGAGCTGGATCTTCTGGCTGTGAGGCGCTTCTTTGAACATACTGGGGAGATAGGTGATGAGGATTCGGAGTCTAGCAACCGCTTGGTGGAGGAAGAAGAAAGCGGTGCCATAATGAGATACTTCGAAGCAGGTTGAGGAATAATTGATTTGGGGGAATACGGTTTAGAGAGCTCTAGGGCTGTAGGAAATCTCTAGATCGTAGTGCGAGGGTCACAGTCAATCGTAGGCACCTATGTGAGCTGGTAGTTTATATGGGACTGTAGAAGCGCAAGAGGGTGGCAGCGCGTCGACAGGGACGATTATGTAGATAAGGACTATACGTGCCCGATGAACCGGGGACTAACACTGACAAGATTAGGCCTACTGAAGAAGGGAGACCTGTTAGCCCTTTTTCATCGCAGCTAATTGGGAGACCGCCGTAAAAAATAGTTATCTGGTATAAAAAATGGTTAAAGACCTATGGATGGGCTAAAATCCATTAAAAGTTTCTACAACACCTGACCTTGAACTTTTAGTTTCGCGCCCAAGCAAGAGAGTTAAAAAGAATAAAAACGAGGTCGTCTAAGACATAAGACACTTAGACGTTGAAATATTTACTATTATGGCGGGCCGCAAGGGTTTGAATGAACTGAGAGGACAGGAAAATCCGAGTCATAGGCGTCGAAAGGTACGGCCGTTTTGTGTCGGAAAGTAAGCAGCGAGGGCAGTTTGGGGATGATGTTCCAGCCAATCTGGGAACGTAGGCCATGGGATCAGGGCAAAACCTAGAGAACCGAAGGGGAGCAGTGACAGTGTGCGGGGAATGGTAATGTAAATTGATCGAGTTTGTAAGGCTGGAGTGGCCAGCTTTGGACAGAGATAGACGAGAAATCTGTCAGCACTATGATGGAGGATTACAACAAGAGTGATCGGTATGTCATACAAGGCAGGGAAGATTCTGGTCCAAAGTCCAGTGGGCGACATGCCTGGGTCAGGACTCCTACTACCTACTTTAGTGCCGCTGGCTGTATCCAAGTATGGTCTGTTGGCCTGTCAGCAGGCTCTGCAGCCGGGAAAAATGGCAGACGGATGCAAACACCTTCACTAACCGATCGCCTATATATCGATGGAGCAAAGAAATTTCTACTCTTTCGAGGATCGTTTGGCTAAGCGCGCATTCGCTTTTTGCTGGCAGCCCTAGAAGGCTTGGTTGTTTCAAAAAAATATAAGTGGGGCGGATGTGGACTTTATCCGGAGAGAATAAAGCCGTCAAGGGTGCGCTGGTAGGCTCATAATGGCTCTAGGGATGCAAATGTGCGTTGCGATTCATACAGAGTGACCCCCAAAACGGGTTTTCCATTCCGTTTAGTGGGCCTTGAGAGACTCGCCGCGGTCATTGTGCACCTAATTCTGGGCGAATACAGCGAATACCGTGGTGAGTTTGTTCACAAAAGAAATCAGAACACCGGATAATTCTATTTGAATACATCGTGGTGTTACACATTGAAACAAGGCACTCAAAGGCATGGGGATAGAAAGAAAACGGCGAATAAAGATAGAAGTCAGAATACAATATGTAAACATTTGCCTAGGTAAAAAGGCACCTTGATGATGGATATCCGTAAACTAAGTCACTGACCCCTGCCGACTGAAGAGGGCACAAGGGGCTAAGAAAGCTAATTTTGAAAAAAAAACGCACGCAGAACGCTTTTTTGAATGTTTGTTTGCGTCTGGATGCATTACAGTAGGGCGAAATCAGGACCATCAGGCGACAACTGGAACCTAATGAGCACAACCCTCAATGGAATAAAAGTCCTATCATAGCTCTTATTAGTTCGCACACTAATTTACGGCTAGAATGATAATACCTCTCGGTCGCAGAGCAAGTTGTCAAGCCCGTGTTCTTCTGAGTCTTTAATACACGGCATGTATATTTTATAGTAATGTTTATTCCCATCTGGTGAGTTGCATACCGTCAAGCATGATCATAGCGTTACAGTCAGAATAAAAGCATTACTGAGGGGGTTGTGGGTACAGGAGATTGCGTGGAAAAAGGGCAGCGTCGCAAGCAGTGTGCATTATCCGACGTAAAAATGTTAACAATAATAGGTTTATTTCCCAACTTGTAGGGAACATGCCGACTGATGCATGGTCGGGTCGTTACAACCTGAGCGCGGCAGGTAACAACACAATGGGCAAGCTTATTACCCGGAAAGTCACCACAGTTGTGGGAACCAAAAAAAGAGGACAATGGACATGAGGTACGACAAGTTCAAAGATGACCTGAACGAAAACTGAAAACAGTTGCTGGCCACGAGTGACCTTGGGAGGTCGAGTAAATGGCTAGGGTCACAAAAAGCAAAAATGGAGATGGAGACTGAAGTATTCGATCTGCAGAGGAATGACAAGTTTTATCTCAAAACTATGGTTTGAACTGGAACTTAGTAGACTCACTAGTGTCGCTGCTGTAGGGAAGTCAGGTGTTAAGAATACTTTTGATGGGGAGATAGTACCAATGCATAGGGCAAAACGGACATCGTAAATGAAATTGAACTTGTGGAAGAGGCGAACCGAAATCGTGGCAGGAAACCAGGTTGGTTAAATCCGAACGATAGGTTCAGCGGTTAGGAACGAGGCGGTTGGGGCCAAGTGAAAAATTTGCTTGTAGTTGCGATTACAGACTCGAGTGGGCGAGGGGTTGCGGTCGATATTCTGAAGAAAATAGTCGCCGGAGTGTCATCAAACTGGGTATGGCAGTGCCAAGCCATCATTGCACTGGCATATTTCGGTTTCTGGACAGCCCCGTAACGGTTGTCAAGGTTGTCACAATCGGACGGAAGATACGTATTTCCGTGGCAGATGGATCTGGGTTAGACGAGGAGATTGACACAGACAGAGTTAGGCCGATGCAGAGTCACGAAAAATTTCCAATCAATAGGAGGACCATGTAAGTGTAAACCGCGGACAAGCCAGATTGAATGAATAACGGTTGCACGGGGCGTTTGCGCAGCTACAGGCAAAGTTTGAAGCATGGAAGAGGGGGAATGAGGAAGGAATAGGATGAGAGCAGTAGCGTCTGGTGAGTGTAAGGCGGCATCAGGTAAAAAGGTGTCAAATGGAAAAAAATCTAAAAGCGGATGACAGCAAGCTAAATGAACCCGGGAAGAGGTGGATTCTGTTGGCTGACCTAGAAACCAAGTGCTAGCTGGGCCAGAGTAGGTGTCTAGTTTAGAGAAGGTGAGGACCTAGCCGCCGAGGTGGGGAGGCTAGTCGTTGGATTGGTTGGAACAGGCGATTACATGGTGAGGTTACGTAGGGGTAGTTTTTAGCTCAGCAAAAAATCCAATCATAGGGTCTCCGTTGTGCGAAGGAGACGTTAATGTAAACAGGGGCAGCAGAAAATTGTAGGCGGTTGTGCAACAGCTTTCGAGATACTGGATAAGAACCGTAGGTTAACTAGAATGTACTACGTCAACTCAACAGAAAGGTAAGAGTATGGGTCGCCAGTCACCGCGTCCCTGCTGTCAGCTCCAAAAAACGAATGGCAAAAACAGCCATTAGGCGCTAAGTGTGACTGCTGGTAACCAAGAAAATAGTGAGGAATTTACGTTTTATGCGTATATGATTGCTTCAGAGAACAAGAGGGAAGAACTTGTGTATTATGTCTGGATGATGAAGTGGACTCACCGTGGTGCCACCCAACTAAGACGAAGGTGGCAACTCCTTGCACGTCAATGTTAGCCGTGAGCCCCGCACAGTACCTTCAGGAAGGAGCTCCGAGGACGGTGTTCCCTCCTCGGCGTCTGAGAGATACCCGCAAGAATTCTCGGTTGGTAGAGAGCTTATTGATGAGAATTAGTAATGAGGAATCTTGAGATTTCCGATATTTTGTGCTAGCCCGGCAAAGTTTGGCATCCAAACTTTTTAATGTCTTATCGTGTTTGGAGATACTGGAGTGAAAACGTTGTACGGGAGAAACAAGGTGAACGCCAGTCACTGGGTTTTGGTAGATGTTGCATACGCGGTGCGTATTTGTCGAGAGAAAGAAGTCGTCCCAATCCTGCGAAGCCAGTGTGGACAAAAAAGCTTGTAAAATATTCAGAGGGAGGAGATGAAACAAGGAAGGACTCAGAGGAACAGTTTGGCCTTACCGACTGCGATGCAAGAAACGGCGCAGTGATCACTTCCTGAGAAGCGTGGACCAACTGCAACTGTAGCCAAATGGTCATCGCTGGAGAATATTGGGTCCAGGTTATGTAAGCCACGAGTAGGGCTAAGTGCAATTTGGGGCCAACCCTCTACACTAAGTTGGGCAAGCAGCGCGGCTTAACGGGCAGGGCCCGTAGTGTGAAACCAGGAAATATCCGGTAGGTTAAAGTCACTCAGCATAAATTTAGACGAATGAGGAAGGGCATGTGCAGTGGAGATAATACGGGAAAGGTCAGCAATAGAGGCGGAAGAGGGGGCCGCCGTTAGATAGATACAACCTACTAGTACAGGTCGTTTGGTCTGTTCTTTAGATATCCAAATAGTTTCTGGAATCCCTTCCAGGGAAGAATTATCAAAAGGGGTTGCACGAAGTTCTGATTTGGAATAGATGGCTCAGTCACCGTCCCTTGAGTTTTTCTATCACAGTGGTGAATATCATAGCCAGGGATGGAGATGGCCTTGTCGGGAATTTCATCTGTGAGCCGTGGTTCAGTCACACAGATCATACTTGATCGTGCAGCGGCGCTAATTGCATAAAGATTATGGATTTTGGGCAATGAAAAGTGGGCATTAGACAACATTATTGGCAAGCTCATTGGCGAGCGAAAGGTACTAAGTAGGAACTTTGTAACCTCACTCACGGTGGAGTTTAGTACAAGGGAAGCTTAGTACCTGGAGGTGAGGTAATATGAAGCAGGGTTCGGAGTCCTGGGAGGAGCATTCAATACTGGTGGCAGATTGGTAAATAGCCGGTGAAATAGGTCTGAACACACGGCAGGAGGTACTGTATCAGGCTCGGTGTAGGGTAGGGAATGACTTTGGGAGGAGGGCATGCAGCTGAATGCAGATTTATCGGCGCAGACTCAGACGGGGTAAAATATTTATTGAAGACCGTCATGAAAATATTTAAACACTTGGAATTTTGAGCGCGGGCGTGAAACATCCACCTAGTCATTTAACTGGGCTTCGGTTGTCCGCGAAAACATTTTGGAAAGCGGTGGTGCGGGTGGTGTGGATGGGGTCAAACAATCCCAGATGGTCCATTTACGCGTGCTTCTTTTAACACTGCACAGCTAGCTGTCACGTTGAATTTTCTTGTATGCTGCTACCATGGCAAAATGCGGGGAGCCAAAGGAGGGTACTATTTATCTAGTTTTATAGTTAAATGGTCCTGTGCATCCTCTTATGAACGGTACCAGATTTTAGTCACAGTTTAAGTGAGTCGTAAACAACCCATGCTTTACGTACCTTTGCAAACGAGATCGCACAAGAGGAGAAAAACTTTCGACCTCTTCAAAGGCGTTGCTTTACAGTCTAAGTTACTAATCGTTGTTGTTATGTGAGAGATGTAAGTGGAGATGGTATGTCTTCGTCTCGAATATATAAATAAAACGCGCTGATATATAACTGACTTCCCTAAAAAAATTAGCTGTAATTTATGTACATCATGTACCTATCATATTTATTTTATTTCCCAACATGAACGCGGCGGGCAATAACACAACGGGGAGGATTATAAGCTTAAAGCCTTTGTAAAGATGCCAAGAAATTTGCGGGGGGTCGATGTTAAATGCAGGCGAACTCTACCGCAGAAACGCATGCTAAAAATTTCAGTTACAAAGAGGTGCATGTACGCCACCGGCAAAAGCCACCGCCACCGGCTCAACACCACATCTGGCCTCAGAGGCCATTAGTCAACTACTTGTGACAAACTCAAATCCACGCTCACCGAAACACAATGGATTTGTTTTCCACCAGGCGAGCACGACCGGAAGAGTTATCGCATTGGTTTATACTAAACATATTAAGTTTGCGATGGTAAGAAATATCTGGCGGGCATTGTAAATAACGTTTTGCATAGAAAAATTGAGGGTTACTTTATCAACCAGTCTATCCGATGAACACCGCAATAGTCGTTGAACAGGAACACAAAGGTTTAACTTTGAAACATACTTTCAGTGGCATCTTTGTTCCTCAGAATTAGCCATGTATACGCCTTTGTTTCGGTTCTCAGAAATAACGCATGTGTTTCTCGCAGCTTGTTTTCATCTCATTCAAGAACTCCTCATACTTAGCTTCCTTCGAGGTTAACGTCATATCACTAAAGTGAAATTAAGTGCCGCACACCAACTGGGCAGACGTTTGATATTTTCATGCCGTTAGCCAAAAAGAAGAATACAATAGGAACCCACACAAAAGAAGTTTGTGGTTCATGTATTGTTTAACGATTGCAGGTAAGATCCATTGACAAAACAAACCTCGAGACCTTGTAGGCCTCTGGAGTTTATATCATCAGTTTGCCCCCGATGAGCAAAGAACTTGTTCCGACACAATACTGCATCAAACGACTGGGGTGAGTCGACAGTGGTGCTTATTTTCAAAAACGGTGGCAGTAACAGAAAAATTAGTTTGACCCGCATTGTAACTAGACGATGCCTTTCCTGTTTTTCGTCATCCTACTAGGGGGCGTGACAATTGGCCTCAGGAACAGCAAGCATAATTCCGGCCTGTAGTATGCTGTGCGGGCCATACCCACACAAGCCGTAAATTGTTAGAATGACGACGTGCACATGGCTGCTATACAGCCTTGGTGGCCCTTGAATTCAAGAGTGCGTTCTCTTCAGTTTACCGGGTAGTGCTTTTCAGATCGCTGCGAAACACGGTGTCTCAGAAGTTTATGAATAGTATGCGCTGTTCGTAGTGAGAGTGCATGAGGAGCTCTCCAGATGCTTTCCTGCAATACGTGGTATTTGGCAAGGATGTCATCCCCACTTTTTTTGACTTTTTTATCGATGAGGCTGCCAGTTCCGGGATGGCCGACACATAGAGGTGGGCAGAATCTGACATGGAGCATGAAATAAACGGCTGCACCGTTTGCACTCTTTTGACTGTCGCAGAAGCTTAGACATACGCGATTTCGAGTAGGTAGATTTTACGTTCTCTGCTAACCAAAAAGCCTTCAAGTTTATGGCTCAACCACTTTCGTCGAAAAGGTAGACCATTGCTTTTTGACAACCAGCAGTTCATTCGGTTTGTCAAACGCTAATAGATGACAGCTGTGTTACCTTTCCTACCTTGGGAGTCTTTGCTTTGTGTCTTACTCATTTTACTTTCTGGGCACCAGAAACCGATTGATGCTGGAGATCTGCTTGAAAGGCACCAAAGTGGAGGGCAAAGGAGTACTTCTGCTTTATGCCAATTCCAAAAGCTTACAAAAGCCACTGCTTCAAGCTGTTTCTCATGCTGGTGTTCAATGGATTCATTACTAACGCTTCTAAAACCAGCCATACTGATCTTCGAAAGGGTGTTCAGTATTGAGCGGATGATGGCAACAAAGTGAATTGTCGGTAATATTTGAAAAGTGGTTTGATGGCTGCTGTGTGTCTTGCATGGATTACCCGACTGTAAGTGTGTGGCCACATCCCTAAAAATGCGATCTTATGAAGATTTATCTATATATCTTTTGGCTGCCTTGCTAACTCAAAAGCACACTGGTATATCAAAAGTGGGGTGATGTACACTGTCGGTGAGATTGCATCGCCCAAACACTAGGTCCTTTAAGGGAGAGGTTACTTTTTATATTTTACCTCCGGCTGGTGTTCCAACTTTTCATCCTGGTAACTGTAGTTCTCATCACAGTGCGTTTACGCGGTTTTTACTTGTGCAAAAGAGGACCTCGAAACATGAAGTTCCTCACGAAGCTTTGAATTGCGGCTTGAAATCTAAAAGGTTTCACCCGTCGTGGAAATTGCTTCGGCATTTGAAAGATTCCTTAGCCTTCTCGGTGTAAGTGAAGGACACTTCTTAGTGTTTAAAGTTTTACCGCTGAATAATTTTGTTATTGCCGATCAGTGTCGCATTTTCAAACTGATCCGCGTTTCTTCAGAGACTGAGATTAAGGCTTTGCTTGTCAATCAATGCGACTTCTCAAAAGCATTCGATCGAGTCCCACACGTCTCGCTTCTCCACAAACTAGAGTCTTATGGGGTTCAAGGGAAGATCCTACTCCGGATCAAAACGTTCCTATCAGACAGAACATTCCGAGTGAAAGTAGGCTCGACCTACTCTTCTCACTCTTCTCTCTCCATTGGAGTTCTTCAAGGCTCCGTTCTGGGATCACTGCTGTTTCTGATATACGTCAACGACCTTCCAGACGTTCTTTCAAGTCCATGTCTACTTTTTGCGGACGACTTGAAATCCTGGAGTACCAATGCCAGTGCCCTTCAAATGGATGTAGACGCTGCAAAACAGTGGTCGTTGGACTGGCACCTTCCTCTAAATGACGAGAAGTGCGTCCATATGTCATTTGGAGGAGACTCAGCGAACGCCTATGTCGTGCATGGTGAGAATGGTCCAGAAGACATCACGAAGATAGATCCCAAAAAGGATTTGGGTATCTGGCTCTCTTCAAACATGTCCTTCTCACTGCACCATGAGAAATCGGCCCAAAAGGCATTCGCCGTTCTACGAATGATTAGGCGCACCTTCCCCCGTATTACTCGCATGGACTTCCAAATACTCTATGGGGCCTACGTCAGACCGCTTCTTGAATACGCCAACCAAGTTGTCTACTCAGGGCGCACGAAGGACGTAACCCTCACTGAGCGTGTCCAGCGAGCTGCTACGAAAATGGTTGCGGGCCTTAAATCCGTGGACTACGAAATGCGTCTCACGGCGCTTGACCTCTTCCCCTCGAGTATCGCTGCCTTCGAGGGGACCTAGTTCTTACTTATGCCCTGTTTGAACAAGGTTTAGCCAACAGTGTTTTCACCGTTGAGCCAGCAAACACACGGCGGGGACATGGTAAGAAGCTTTTCAAGCTCAGAGCGCACACTTTATTAGGCAAAATTTTTTCTCATTTCGTGCAGTAGCTGCGTGGAATAGCCTTCCTCCGACAGTTGTCCACGCTCCTTCCAGAACCCAGTTCAAAGCATTATTAGACACTTTCCTATGCCAGTCCTCGTGCTGGCAAACATACTGCCCCCGCTGAGAACTTAAGGAACAGTGCTACGCCCTTTTTTCGCTTGTCCCTTTCAGGTGAACGACGACCGCAGAACGGCAAGAACACAACCGATCCGGGAAACTTGGGCAAAATCCTTGATCCTGTGTACCAATTCGTGAATCCGTGAATCCGTGAACACAAGCTCAACGGTACACACAAGTGAATACCCAGTTATGGTATATAGCGGGCTATCCTCGAAAAATACGGGAGTGGCGATCTCGTCTTGAAGAATGGTGTACATTTCGTCCACTGGAAATTCAGTTTTTGAAAACATTTCAAGAAAAGCACTTGCCACGCACTACCGTTGTTACTGTCCAAGCGATGAGACGTCAGTTGTGAGAATAGAAGTAAGGATATTGGGGCTGTAATTTTGGATTCCGGAAAAGTTCGATGAAGGATGTTCCTGTCAATGTAATAAGCTTCATTCGGGGAGCGCGCCATCGCTGATGTCGGGCATCCTCGTTTTGAGATCAGAGATATGTGAGTAAAAATGCACACGCCTGTTGATATGTCATCATCACCTGCGTCCTTGCTGCTGGTGCGGTCAGTGGTACTAACGACCTCAACCACCTTAGGTTGGTTATCGATATCCCCAAATCGCATTGGGGGTCTCTGGCTCCCGATCAATATTCGAAAGACCCGGATCAAATTCCCCCCAAAGTCTGCGTCGTTATAGATCCCCATGGTTGCCTATCATTATTGATTATCAGAATTTCTCCGACAGATTACAATTGTCAACCCTGTTTTGGCTCTGAAACCGCCTTTCATTCCACGCGGTGGTCCTACAGCTCAAAATGAATTGCACAGTAACGTACATAAGGTTTGGACCTAACCAAAAGTTCAAGAATGCTGTAATCAGGCTTCACAGCCAAACACAGTCGGTCGATTTGAAACGAGCAACTGGCCAGCCTTGTGAACTGCTGTAATATCGCGGCAGAGGTATTCTCGAAACACAATTTCAGAGGCCTTCTCAAAGGCCCCAATTTTTACCGCGAGCTAACTTGAATAGCAGTTCACGGATTCGCGGACTGATACACAGGATCGAGGCTTTCGCCCCAGCTTTCGGGCCAGTTTTGTTCTTGTCGTTCAGGGACTGCCATTCACCTTAAAGTCACAAGCGAAAAAAAGGGTGTAACACTGCTCTTCAAATTCTCAGCACAGGGCAGCAAGCTTACCAGCGCGGGGATTCGTATAATAGCGTCTAATAGTGCTTTGAACTGGGTACTAGATGTAGCTTGGACAGCCATCGGAGGATCTACGCCGCATCCACCCGAAATGAGAAAACATTTTGCCCAGTAAAAGTGTGCGCTCTGAGCTTGAAAATCTTCTCACCATTACCGCACCGTGCGTTATCTGGGTCAACGGTGAGAAACATGCTGGCCAAATCTTGTTCATACAGGGCATACGTAAGTATTGGGTCGTCTCGGAGACGAGGATACTCCAGGGAGAAGAGGTCAAGCACCATGAGAATGGAACGACGGTAACCGAAACAAGGTGTGAACGCACTACTTAAGCATTCTTCTTGCAACAGAAAAAGTTCACGGAAAATTTTGTCAACCTCGAAATCTGAAATGATACTTCACGGTTGGTGCTCTCTACAGGGCCTACAAAACCTGTTGTTTAGATTTTTCAATGGATCTGCCGGCAACGACAATAAAAAACAGCGCACTGTTCGATTTTCCGTCGGCTGCCTTTCACTTGTCCCTATGCCGACTTATAAGTTTGAAGCGGAGTTAACACTTCATTGTGTACGCTTAGCTTTGAAAATTATCAACTAATTATGCACAGGTTCACTCCCCTGGAACCTGGCTTGCCAACAGGGACAACTTATATATTATTTTGGATGTTTTCAACTCCTGCAGACGAACAAGGCTCGTGGAACCAATATTTCCCTTATTGATTCATGAGAAATTTGTATTTCATAAGGTAAAAATGTATTCCTCTATTCAGCTTTCAGATATTTTACAGCGCTTTGTCTGCTTGTAATGTTATTGACAGACTTGATGGTAACACAATCGAATAGGAAAATGAAAACTAATGTTTAGATGAAAGAATCAGGATTGAATTGAGGCAAATAACTGACGTTTATTGTGGCGGTACGCTCTTGGCTTATTTTGAGACTACTGCGCGGGAATTATTCTGCCCTTGCGCGCACATGTGTACGCGAACTTTGCCGAAGAACGAGATAACACTTTTGCGGACAATAGATTTTCCAGTGGGTTTGGCTTTTCAGAGTGGTACTCTAATAGGTTCAGGGAATTTCACCAAGACTAGAATATTCGGCTTCATCAGAAATAAAATATCACCCCTATCCTCCATATGTAAGTTACATGCATTCGAGTGATCCACTTTTCAGGAGCTTCCTTACGGTACATGCAGGCACGATTGGTGAGTTTGAATCCATGTAACTGCGATTCAATCGTAGGCGTAGTGTTGCATCATACAACAACGAAACTTATAGGATATTCTAGAGCAAGTTCACTTTTAAAATTCTTCATCTTGTAACCAGTAACGTCATCGTTAGAACCAAACATTAAGTATATTATGGACCCCGGAAACAAAGCTAACTTATCGAGAGTTCAACCGACAGCTGGACTACAGGGGCCTTTATGAAAAGCCGCCAACAGGCCGAAATATCTCTGGAACGTCGGGAGCAATTTGGATATGGATAGTACATGGATGCCAAAGACAAGCAGTCAGTATAACTCGATCGCCGAAGTCCGCAGCGTGGTGTAGGAACGCACTCCATGTTAGAAAGATGAGATCAAGTTTCCTCTGTTGCTGGTTTACAGGAGACTACTGCTCCTTGCATTATCTTACCAAACGATAACCTGATCACTTCGAGAAGTGCTGATCATAGGGCCACTCTTTATAACTGCCTCGATCAGTGCTTACCGAGTGGTAGTAACCCATCTATTTAGATCTTATTTTCACGCGAACTTACCGACTACGATCTTACGGTCCGTGGTTCGAACCCTACCTCCGCATCTCGACTACTTCTGTATAGGCTTAGACAGCCTGGCAGTATATCGGCCCTCGTGCTTAATTCGTGTGGCATGGCAGCTAGGCGCCGAAAGAGTGCTACAACTGAACCTTTTTTCAAGCTGCACCTTACGGTTTGATTATATTGAGGTGCCTTCCACGCAGTGATTTGTTGCTGGTTTGTCTCTATGCTACACAGCTGCCGGTAATTTTGATTCTTATATGGGACTTGAGCAACGGTTTCCAGCCTCACCCGTTTATCGTCATCACTAAAGTAAATGCCTAGACAGTATTGACTCTATTAACTGCGAATGATAAAACTGGCTAGCAGAAAATTGTCTCGTGTTAGCTTTGCTGACTGAGAGCCTTGTTAATGCTGCATTATGGTCACACCTATTTTGAAATTGAGCCTCTGACCAACATCGTCTTTCGTGAGCCCATGAAGAATCGACGAAGCCGCCGTTCAGGATGTGTTCAGTGTTGATAAGACTGTCCCCCTCGACGCGATGAAGCCTATCCATGTATAATAGACGCGTTATTACTTTTTGTTGTCTTCCTTTAAAGACCGTTCATCCGGCTTAATGCAGTACAAAGCGGAAGTGACATTTTGTGGCTGGGTAAGGAAAGAAATACAGGTTTGTTCGGCATTTTCAGCCCCCTGAAAAGTGCCTTGCGCTTGTTAACTAACTTTTAATACCTGCAGCCCCTTACGGCATTCCATATCGATCTAGGGGCCGTTTTGTCCCTGAACGATGAGACTCCATCAGTTCCATTGTGTTTCAGGTTTCGCTATTCATTAAACAAAATTAGTGGAGACTAGTGTCCAGAGTAGCGGGTGGAATAGCACTTTTACTGCGTTAGGTCCTGTATGATATTAGTATTCCCTACTAAGCTTAGCGTGATAAATTCGTGGAAGTTAAAGTTCATTTCACGTCCCCCTTAGTGCATCGATTAGACTGCACCCCATCATGTCTTAAATTCAGTCTTATGTATCGCTTGGAACAGTTAATTCATGTCCATCACGAAAGCTCGGTCTTCAGTTTTTCGTCAGCCTGGTAACAATATCTAGGTTATCTGTCCAGTATATGTCCATGTTAACAACACACTTAATGTAAATGAAAATTGGCGTTCTATGGCGGAGGCATCCACATTTCCCCGCCCTTGTCAACAAAGCAGGTAGACCTGCATCAAGTTTGAATCTACATAGAAAAACTGCTTCTTGTGATTTGTTTAACTCTTATTTCCGCAATCCGGTCTAACTTGATCAACTTTCATTTGGACCGTGTCCAAGTGAATCAGAACTTACCTTCTTTCGGTGACACCAAATCCGATACCCGCATGGATCGGGTATTTTCTTTTACTGTCAATTACGTATTCTAAATTATTCTGACATTGGGTGGTTGTCATTCTATTGTTTTAGCTATTTCTTGCACCGGCAATTTTTCCTGCTACACTATCTTCTAAAGACCTGAACTACCTTTTGTAATTTGTCGTTGCCAAACCCAACTCAGTCAAAAGTCGTCCTGGTGGATTTACAATTTGTATGTTGGTTCTCCACCTCACTAGGACACTTGATTGTACTGTACCTGTATTTCTGTGACTGCTGGCACATTTGCCATATTTTTTGCCGCATTGTAAGACCCTGTCGTGACCCAAACCAGTGATAGAACCTACAAACTAACATATATTTGATTCCCAAGTTCCCACGTAGATATTTCTGTTCACGTTACTTTTGTCGGGAAAGGACGGCTTTTTTGCGACTGGTGACGTTGTTTCTCTCTCCTTATGACGGTTCATCTTTGTGACAGCAGCTTCACTCACCCACCTGCGATTTAAATTATTACCGCATTGGTTACGAGCGCACTGTTTTCCTCATAAGCGAACATGCTACCGGGCTCTGGTGCCCTTGAAGATTATGTCTTGTGGACACAATGCCGTTAACTTCTTGCGAAATATACTCGCTCCCAGGCCGACGACCTCAGCTCTACTCTGATCTTTAACCGACACTCGATCACCGGCTTTGTATACCATCCAACTCGTATTGTTAGGTGCGTCGTAGCGTCGGTTGTTTTGTCAATCGTTTTTGCACTTTCGTTTCGGTCAAAGGTTCCAACTGCCGCTTTTGTGTCTCTGAAAACCGCCAAGTGGGCGCACTTGTCGCGTACGCCTCAAACACCTTGCTGGTCTAACTCCCAAAGGTTAGATCAAGTAACCATTCTGTTATACCTAACTGCTATTCCCGCTCCATTGCCTTAGTGTCGAAAAAAGACTCGCCGACAAGGAACACAACAGCTTTGTTGTAAACAAACGAATGCGAAAATTATGAAAGACATCGTGGTATTTAAAGCGCACTTCTGGCCTAGAATCCAAGCTGTCCGATCGGCGTTAGATGAATGCTCATCACAATCGGCCGTTGCTTTTGTGAAATACTTGAATGTTCATCATTGTCGACCGTTGCTGAACTGGCTGATTACTTGAGCGTCCAGTCAGTAGCTGGCTTCTCTGGCCCAGATGCTTGACAGCTTCTCTATTGCAACTGTGGTTTGAAGGTCTCAGTAGGTTTCGGGCATTATGGGATTATTTTCAGGAATCTGAACCTCCTTACATATGTCCAGGTAAACTACGAAGTAAGCCTACCAATTTTTTCTAAGTTGGAATTGTTATCAATGGCTCAACTTTTTAACGTGCGAGTAAGCCCTCGCTACTCTATCAGCTTGAGGATGAAACTGGAACCTTTTCACCCTGAGTGTTTTTCAATGCTGAAGCCCTACTGGAGACACTATGGACTCAAAACATGGCTTATGGCAGGACATCAGTTTATTAGGTGCGATACCCCCCCACCCCCGAAATTACGCGCCACTGTTTCAACTGTTTGATTTGTAGTCACAACCGTCTTGACACGTTGCGTAACATGACCCGCGATAACAAAGGTCTTACTTTTGGGATTGATGGCAACACAGCAGATGCATTCATCCGAATATTTGTGCCGGACTACCGGTTTGGCCGGCCTTTCTTGATCCCGTTTTTTATTACTGTGGACGAGAACGAATGAACTCTTAATCAAGTCGATATGGCTGAGGCTAAGATACAGGCCTCCTCAGTATAACACTTACACGGACATGGCCGGCGAGCATCCGGTCAAGTGTTAGTGTTGATGGTTCATTGGTGATCACATCACTTTTCGGGTCTCCAGCCTATTCTTGATGTTTACTTTGGCCATCAGCCTTTTATTTTTAAGGCGCAGTCTACTTCATACCCCAAGAACTTCTTCATCTTAGAGTCATTGGATATGTGACAACGTTTTGGGAAACAGCCATTCTTCTGACGATTTGTTACTCCCTCGCCAGGCACTGTAACCGGATTTTTAGTCATATCTTCGTTTGGAATTTCGTTTGTTTCTTTATCGCTTCGGGACTGCTCGTCTGGGATAGCACTGTTCATGACGACAACAGACTGCACAATACCACTGAATTTTGAGGGCCCACATGACCAGTCATCTACGAGAGTCTATCACCTTCATTAGTCACGGTGAGGTTTTCTGGTTTACCTCGAGCATAAATTTCGTGGCAACACTTTGAAATCCAAAACCATCTCGAGGCATTTACTTGTAAATTAGTTACTTCTCGCTGCTGTGTGCAGTTGTCTTACAGATCCTGTTATTCCGGACGGCTGTGACAGAACCCTTCCACTACAGTGTTCACGGTGTGGACTGACACGCTAAACGTCTCGTTAGGTTTTGGTGTTGTAAGCCGCTTTGGGTTGGATGTCACACCATATTTTGGACCCGTGAAAGTATCCCCAGTCTTTAGAGTTCACCCAAGCGTTTTATTCTTCTAAGACAACTGAATTTCAGAAATTTCCCCTCAGAGAATCATGGCAAAGAATTTGTTTTTTTAGCAGTTGAAGTCGGAAGACGACTGCGAATGTCTTTTTGGTTTCGAGCCAGGATGATTTTTAATACTCTACACTCTCTCTGAGGATGGACAAACGTGACTATTTTCCGCCCAATTACCAAGGAACAACCGATTTACTTATCATATGGGGTTGCCAATAATCAGGTTGTAGGCCAACAAGAAAAATAAACCTGGAGGCATAGAGATACGCAAACATTTTGTCCATTGTTTGTATGGTTAAAGAGCCCACCACAACAGACTTTCTGGGCACTTTTACTGGTATACAAGAAAAAAGCCACCAAGGTAACACTCGCGGCCTAGCCCTTTGAAAAACATTGGGGCTACTTGTTGACACTTTATGCGAGCTTATAGTAAATTCCAGTTGTCTCAGCTCTTGAAAACATACCTTTTGTGGGTAATCTACGTACGTATATAAAGTAAGACTCTTCAGCGAAGAACTCACAAATAAGTAACACTTCATTTTTACGGGCACTGAAGTTATCGTGGCCCTACACCAAATTCCTATGAAAGTTACTCATCGCAGTCTCCGTCACTGGCTGTAAACCGTGTAAGTATTATGCTGTGGTGTGGGCACATAGGAATGACCTTAATGGCTCTCTCAATTTTGTTCGCCAATAGTGTGATAAAAAGGAGTCGATGGCATTGGGCGCAGTAGCTAATATTGTATTTTGAATCCAAGAGCTTTAGCATCGCCATCTAGAAAAGGACCATGAAACTTGAGGTTAAAATATGCAATCTTGTGACGTCACCATGGGAAAAATATTTTTTCACTTAAAAATTTGTCTGATTTGCTTTGGACATATATTGTTTCAACACAGGCCCTCAGGATAAGCTGTGTTCACCTAAATAGTGACTTGTTCATATTCACACAAGCCCTTATCACGAATTCTGACGAATTTGGGTCTCAAAGTTTCGCTACTTTACAAGATCCCCTAGTTTGCTACAACCAACCGGAAGTTTGGACGCTTTGTTCAGAATCAAGCTGGTTAGGCATTAACTAGGATACTGTTTTGGCTGTGAAAAAGTTACAAAACTATTAAACTATCTGCATGATGTCATCCATCTTGACTTTATTCTGGCTCTTCTGTGAGAATATTCCGGGAAACATTTCAGTTGGCTCGTTTCCATTACTGTTTTGCGAGTCAAGTCGATTGGATGCATATTGATTTTCCACAGATGAATAGATCGTCAATTTTAGAATCTAAGCACTCAAAATGTTGTTCTCTGTCGGCATGTCCTGCAACAGTCCACTAGTTCTGTTGCTCCTGGTCGTGCCTGGCAAAAAACACCCCTTAACGCCAATCTGGTCACACACAAGTAATGGTCGCAATCTTTTGTCTCCAGGCAGACTGACGTTTCTCGAGACGTTTTTTAGACAGGCATATAACCGCACTGCTATTATGGATTCACCGGTTGTGATAGATACCTCACAAAAGTGAGGCAAAATGAAATGGTTGATTGGCCTCATAATCACTTGCGGGATTATGGAGCACCAAACATTTCAGTAACATCTAACTGAGTAATTCTGGAATGCTTTAATCGGAGAATAGAAGGATTTTTCGAAGGCGAGTTCTTCATGTATTGAAGTTGCAATAAAAGTTGATGTAGTAAGATGTTCAAACATGTGCCGGTGTCCGCTTTAAATATGCACTTCATTCCCGCCCCGTAACTCAACCTTGAACAAACAGTCATCATCATCATCATCAAAGACAGCAACATCAGTGTTGACACTGATGCTTCACTGCCGTACAACCATAAGGTTCGTCTAATTATATTTAAAGACCTAGAGTGAAGAGAAGAGAAAAAGAGTGGGTGAGGGAGGGGACCTAGTGCTGGCTTATGTCAAGCGTTCTGAGGTGCCTACACCTCCAAGCGCTCAATCAGACAGTCTGGAAAGAAACTGACAGCACGAACGCCACTGACATCGATTAGCCGCCATTTCTTGCAACGTCTCCAGCCATGCACAGGCGGGGTCACGGGGGCCCCATCCTGGAAGGCGTACAACACCAACAACACCCAAACTCTTCGTGATCTCTTTCACGCCCTTCTGCCAAGTCATACGTTGTCCACCTCGCGGTTTGCGCCATCCTGAAGGAGGCACGGAGAACAACACTCGTCTCGGTAGACGGTGTTTCGGCATGCGTAGCACATGACCGAGCCATCGTAGTCGGTGGTGCTGGATGTTTTCCCCGATTGAAGTACCTGCAGCACAACCAAATACCCGTTTTCTAATCACCTCGTTACTAACACGCTGACGCCATCCAAAACCAGCCACGCTTCTGAGGCATCGGTGGTCGAAAACCTGAAGACGCCTCACATCATCTGTCCGCAGAGGCCATGTCTCGCACCCATACAACAACACAGCCCTTATTGTAACCTGATACACACGACCCTTAAGATCTAGTGAGATGCCTTTTTGACGCCACAAGTGACGCAAATTAGCAAACGTGATTCGAGCCTTTGAGATTCTTGCACTGACTTCATCAGACACACTTCCGTCAGAGCTAATACAACTACCGAGGTATGTAAAATTTTCCACAACCTCCAGTGATTCTCCTTGAATTGTAAGGGGTATGTTCGAAGACTGCACGTTCTGAAGCATGACTTTGCACTTTGAAGGTGCAAGGCGCATGCCAAAAGATGGTATGATGGTGGTCAGTTTATTCAACAGGGCTTGTGCTTCGTTTTGGTCTTCAAAGATGAGGGCAATGTCATCTGCGTACTCCAGATCGACAAGGCTCTCACCAGCAACAATTTGAACACCGGGGTTTTGAAGACCTTTCAGCGTTCGCCTCATTATTTCATCAATGATGAAGTTGAATAGGAATGGAGAGAGTGGACATCCTTGTCGGACACCACTTTTTGTAGGGAAGCTTTTCGAGAGCTCACCATACACTCTCACCCGCCCGATGCGCTGGATAAACATAAAAGCCCACGTATTTTGCGAACTTGGAGAAAGTTAAAACAATATTTAAATGCTCATATGCAAATCAAGTTGGCGTTGATGGGAGACACGGGCGAATCTATAATTTTCCTTGGAACTTATTCAAGTTTAAGACCATCCTTAAGGATGAGAATCCTGTGCATTTTGCGATGGAGTGTTTCTTACATAGAGCTCATATTCCTTGGTAAACGATAGGACACTGGAAGTGGCATGACCAATCATTTGCATAACATTTTGAGCCCTGTAAAAATATATCAGACAAAAGAAGTTCTGCGAAGCTGTTGAACTTCACTTGACACATCCCACTCTCGGTTTTGCTGCTTTTTTGTCCTTCTAGTCTTAAACCAGTCCATATTTCCCCCGAACAGCTTCATCCAGTTTTGGTTCGGGGATTTTTTCGCAACTCGACACCGTTGTGTATCTGTGTTAAGAGACAACTAACATGTAGGTTTGATAGATTGGATTTTGTTCGTCGAAGTTACGACCGACCGAATCAGGTACCCATAAATTAATTAGTGGTTTTTATAGTCATTTGCTTATGGCTGTCCAATAAGTTGGATACTCCGTTCAAACCAGGCAGCCTGGGTCATGTGCTAAAAAGTCTCTCAAGATATTGAGTGTCCGCTGCGTAACCTACTACTAATCGACGCACATGATACTAGGAATAATCTTACCTTTCTTGAACCGTATCAGGTACATGCGGTGACGAATTCGTGGGGCCATATTTTTTGCCTCTAATTTAATTCTAGTACGGTCATCCACTTCATATGAGAACCACCCTATCACAAACACCATATTTTGATTCATTCATTTATTCTCTTGGAACTACGCTTGGTTCGGTCATATATGAATCTTGTGAGAGAAATAAATACTAGTGGGATAAGACGTTTGGGTTTTTGTACAGGTGCCTCCAAATGGACTACTCCCAAGGAAAGACAAACTACCCACTTTCCCCTTGGCGGTCTCTTTCTCCGGGAGATTACTATGCCTATGACTCAGGTGATGGCTGTAGCCCTTGCTCGATGTCTTACACCAACAGTTTAACCACCTTTTGTAGAGTTTATCCTGTCCCATTTGACTTTTTTTGCCTCCACGATCTGCCTATCAGCTCCAACTTCACACACGTGTTGAACTGTGACCCTGTTGAATAAACACCCTTTTGACATGCTGTCTTCCTGACACGTTTTTCTGAATTCGCGGTGAAAGATCAACGATGAAAAATTCTAAAAAAACGCAGCATTTCATTTCAGGCAGTTTACTAAGCTTTTCAATGAGCATGGCTACTCTTCACCAAAGGCTGTTTACAGAGAGAAAATTTCGAATATACTTGGATCACCCATTAGCGTCAGTAGGTACCGGCGATTTCCAGCACCCAGTAGCTTGCGGTTATTATGTGATTATAGCTTATAACTTGCTTAGAAGAGTGAGACACTACAGAACCTGAAGTTGACTGTACCTTTCCATTGTATTAATGAACCGACTGGTTGTTGTGTCTATCAGTGACCCTTGATTATCACAACGTCAGATTAGACCACTCCATCTGTGTCCGTATTTTCATCTCGGGAAGTACTTTTTTGACACGCTACCTATATTCGACTGTCCTTTTCTCACTGTAGCTAAAAATTGCGCAATCATGTATTCAACGGCCTCTGAGTATTTCCGTAATCCAGCCTCATGTGAGCAGCAGAACTGAAAAGAAGGCGGGAAGATCTATGTAGTGTTTATCCCAAACTTTAACTTCTAGTAAATGATTATGCTAGCAAAGGGAGGTTTATATTTTCAGTTTCAAAGTCTAAGTCAACTCATAGTGAATGGTAAAAAAGGAAGTTCTGAGGCTAATAAGGTTAGAACCAGCAACTTCCAAGTAGAAGTTGATTAAGCTACTCTGGAGTCCTCCGTCAGTGACAGTCAATTTGTTTAAATCGCACTGATGTATAGCTCACCACCTTCCTAACTGGTTTGGTCTTGGGACACCGTATGAAAAAAATGAACCTTTCATTTAATAGTTCATATCAAAACTCAGTTTGCATCACGCAGTATTTATTAAGTCCCCTATGATGACTCAGGAATTGGGGGCTCATTTATTCACGAGTGGTGTGAAATTTCAAGTAACCACGCATTTCACTCACGACGCATTAAAATTAACAAGCAATATTTCGGAGATTTTATTGTTGGTGTGCATAATCTCAATCTGACCCGTTTTGGCGTTACATTGCCAGCGGATTTTTTTCTAGATATCTTTTAATATTAGCATTTAATTCAGCATTTCTGAGTCTCAAACAGGGCAGATACTTCTTGCAAATAGTTTGCTTCTTATTTATTCAAATTGCCAAGTTAGGTGACAATAAAGATGGATCTAAACCTAATTGCTTTAAAGCACAATGAAAATAATTCGTCATTGACCAGAAAAACCGCAAAAAGTTCAGGGGTGAGTGAAGACGGCTGCATGAGTTGAGAGCTCTCGTTAACTTGCGGCATTAATGTTTCCGAAAGGGAGGTGAATTATTCGAAGGATGTCCCTTTCATCTGAAGTGTCGAAAACTTGCGTTCAGTGTGTTCTTTATCGTAGTCTGTATGAAGTGTGTGAGACAGATAGCGGATCAACATCAGCCCTACTGTGTGCGTGAAATGGCATCTTCAGCAAACACCTTTGAAGATGAAAGCGATGGTCACCCATGGGGTCCATTCCGTTCGGTGCAATTTGGTGATACGCAATAAGCCCTGTTAGGTGAACCTCCTCAATACCGGACATGTTCGTTCTAGCCTTGGAGACTTCCAACTTTTGTGTCTATGAATAAGACGCAAATTTTTCGCTTGCGTTGTTATTACCACTCATAGTACCACTACCTTATTATGATGCTACCTTCTGATGTTAACTGGGATTTATTCAGTTGGAGTAGGTATCCTTATTTGTAGAAGCGGTTGACCTATTCAAACATGACCGCCTGACGTGTTTTAATGTGAATGGAAGTCCCCCTGTGATGGACGTGTGATCCGACCACTCAGTTGTACCAATATCCGGCAAGACATTGGTGAAATGGATGGAGATTCATAACAAAATATAATAACGTTCAAAGCAATTTTGTCGAAATCTTTTTATTTTGAAACTGTCACTACCATGCAACGTGTTTTTTCCTACAAATTTTTCCCGATAGTGAAGAGAGGTTTGTCTCGTATTTTCCTACGTATTGATTGGATAAAGCGATGAGTGATTAACAGTGAGGCCTTAACGTTGCATGCAGGCGAGCAGAATATCTACTATTCTGTATGTCCTCCGATAGGCATAAGACTGCCTAGGGTGGTTATCATCCAATATCCAACTAATCTAATGTATTGCAGAACTAGGTGTGATGTAGAGTGACGTAAAAGTAGCTGACTAGTCTTTGATGCGCGTTAAAGCATTCCTGTGTGACCAGCTTTGTTGAGAAGAGACTGCATACTTGTTTTATATAACATAATAACGCTTTATCTTCATGATGTTAACAGTGCAAGTTACGACGATAACTAATCACTCGCTAATGGTGTATCTTTACAAGCAATAATCGTCATGTTTTCGCTTGAATCTCAAGGAACCATGGGGAAGATTTCAAGTGTGGTTAATCGAATACTCTTGAGGTAGTCATATCTATCAAACTGGAAAAATTTGTGGTCAAATTAATCGGCCTGCTGTTTTAAATTTTTACTTTTCCCAGGATCCGCTCTTGATGAATGGGATGTGTTTTTGTAGCTCGTCCCAAACTGTTTGTCGTTTCGAAGAATCCTCCAACTCTTTGGGTAGATAAGCACTAAATATTTTTGATCACTGAAGGATTTGAATTTCATTGACATTCTTCGGGCCCTGTAGTTTCGTAACTTTGGTCCGGTTTGGATGTACAATGAACTGTCTGAATGCATCCTCACAACTAGTTGAGTTTTCCACGCTCACCTTTCTTGTTTTTTTTATCTCATAGAGGTTATCATGGAGTGCAGAACTTAAGCAACCATGAATTCAGGTAGGGAAATCACGTCCGGAGAGAGATTAACAAAGTTGGATTATTCGGATAACATTTGTTTATTGTCTGACGATTGCTTGTCTGCGCAAACAGCACTTACTACGATATTGAAGGTGGTCCCATGTATCGGCATCTGTTTGGCACCTTTGAATTACAAGGTTCTGCTTCAAGAATTTCCATCTCCGCGTACTTTTCTGAGGGTTCAGAATGAAGAACTAGAGTTTGTTCAGTGGTCCACTTATCATGGCAGTAGCATAGGCCTTGATTCTACAAAATATGTGAACCCACTGCACGGATGATCGCAGCGCAGGTATCGCCCACCAACCTGCGCCATTTATGGCGTCAGAAACGAATTTCACTGAAACTTAACGGTATTGTATATAAGGCGGCTATAAGAGCGATATTACTTTATGGTTGCGAGAGTTGGCCTGACGGTCTGAGGACCTTAAGCGTTTTCAAACTTTTGATCAGAATGGCAAGAGTTAGCTAGTTGCAAATGGTATGTAGCAAAATGAGGCTTAAGCGGATGCTTAATAATAAGTCAGAATCATTATAGCAGCAGGTTAAATTTACTTGACGCGTTTGGACATGTAGTACGTATGCGCAACCACCGTCTACCTAGGAGAATGATGTTTTCCGTTCAAGCTTATGTGGGTGAAGATTACGCGGGAGAAAGGCCGTGACATGGCAACGTGGAGTGAAGATGGTTACAGTCAAACTGAGTATTGTGGAATCTTTGTGCCTTCCTGACTGCCCATGTAATTCTGTTTACACCCGGCTGGGAACTCTACAGGACATTCCACGCAACTAATCCCATCGGCGCTCATGGTGTCACTTCGTAGCCGGACTACCTAGCTAAATTTTGTCTTTTATTGTGGGCTGAAGTTCACAAAGGACGCTGGATCAATCACGACGATGGCGTCTTAGTCTGACATGATGCTAAAATGTGTTTATTTTAATGCCATCTAGAATTTTAGGCACCTTGTTCTTCCTCGTCCTCCCTAAAGACACAGGATTCCGCTCTTAGACCCTACTCCTTCGTTTCCTTTCCGCCGTCTGATAGTACTTTCCTCCTTCATGGTTGTATGACAGTTAAGCATCAGCGTGTATTGCTGGTGTACTGCTGTCAACGTTGATGATGTGGCCCCAAGAACGCAAGATGGTCAGAAGAATCATTGTGCTCTGAAGTCAGAGAATATTCCGCACAGTGTCATCATCCTCATCCCATGTGCAATTTGCTTTCATGCTACTGAGTTCCAACTGTATTCCTAGTTAGAAACATGGGCTCAGAAGTTGACAAACCTAAGCCTCTTATGGTGAATTGTAATGGCTTGGTTAACCAAGTTGGCTACGCTAAATATTTTCCGCATCATAATGTTACACTTTAGTGATACTCAATCAGGATACAAAGTTTTTCCTAATCACTGAATTTGACATTTGCATTTATTCTGGTTGTAACAGTCTAACGCACTACTCACGCCAAATGACTCCGAATTACCATCGTCCGACCGTTACCAGTGCACTTCGATGTCGCTATCCAGATAGTCCGGAAAGGCTGTACACTCCCCTAGAATCAACATATCACGAAGTACGAAGCAAGAGTCCTTCGGTGAGATCGGTGAGTGAGAGTTGCATGCGCTCTTACACAATCCATGCCCATTATCCATATATTTTTCTTTATGTTTTATAAAGCTTGTGCAACGTGGCACCTAAACAATTAATCTTGATCTTAATGTATCCTCACATCTTCCTATTACAAACCATCCTTATAAGTGTCAGGTTCCGATGGGCCTCTTTAATTTTTATTTTGGAAGAAACTGACTCAGGTTGCCTCTCTCAGTTAGTTCTTCCGGTGAGGAAGGGAATGCATCCATATTTGTATCCGTTTGGTGGTAGCTGCTACTTCGTCGGAGTGAACTGATCCGTGTTATAGAATGATTAAGAAGTGTTTACTGTAAGGAGGAATCTTTATGTCAAACATATTAATGACAGTCCAGGAACAGCAGTACTTCAGTACTCCCTGTACATAAATACCATTCTTGTAACGATTTTTAGTGCAACGAGGCAGCTTTTTAACTGCCATTTTTCACCGCCAAAATTGCCTCGAAAAATCATCCTTAATATTTTCGATCTATGGCCACGCTTTTCGGTCAGTGCAACTTTTGCTTTCGGAGTGGCGAGCTTTATCCATCGTTCATAGTGCGAGCAAGAAAAGCAACTTTGTGTAAATTTACGCATAATTACATAACACGCAATGAGGTGTGGCCAGCTGCTCCATGTCAGACAAATTGACCCTGCAACCTGATTCAACTAGAGTTGAGGTAGTGATATCTTAGACGAATTTAGATTCATAAACGTTTTCCTGTACCTTATTTACGGTGCCGTAGCAGAGATGATTAACTTATCTGCCGGCCGCACTGTCATAAGAGAGATAGGAAAATTTTAGTTCAGGTCGTTACGGGAGAGATGTTGCAGTTTGTCCAAGGGCAGCTATCTCAAATTTGTCTTAGGTTCTTACATGTGCTGTCTTAGCATATTTACCTTCATCGGCCTTATGGGCCTCTGTGTTGATCGGTCCAACCTGACGATAGGTTTGTTCAATAATTGTGCCCAGAACGGTGCCTTATTCCGGTGAATCAAGAAAGTTACCGCAATCGAAGCCCCTGAGACCTCCATTTAACACGGATTAACAATCGTTTGTTAGTACATAAAATAGTTTGCCATTGCATCAAACCACTGAAGCTGGTGAACATTGTTTGGAAGTAGTATGATGCAATAACCAGTGGTGACGGAGTCTCATTTTCAGGCGTATTGGCATTCTCAAGCCATTTAGCAGGTTATGCGCTGAGCTACCGAAAAAAAGCTCCTACTTCTGGAGGACGGTGGTTTTCTCAGGTGTGTTAAAGATTACGAAGCTCGCTAGCTGTTACGAAAACATCTGAGGGTAGAAAGACAAAGTACGTGCCACTTATTAGTGCCAATATGTTCCAAATGGCACTCCTATTGTGATCATTTCTCTGACGCGACCCAATTCATCTGACTTTCTGAGAAAAACGTTGTGGTTCAAGTTGCAGCAAGGTGGATTTGGATTGAGGCACGTCGCTTATTTCATTGGGGAGTATAAATTTATCTGGATGGCCCTAGTGAGTCTAGTGTCAGAATATTACTGACCGGAACTTTGGTGCTTTTCCCTGGCGTTTTGACTGCTTGTCTAGGCTTGCGCAACCGGGTAACACCTAAGACCTCCCTTCGATTGTCACGGGGGTAAATCGTGTCGTACAGATAGCGTCGACTTGAAAGCAACAAAATTTTCCCGGATTAGTATAGTACCTGACCAGAATGGCAAACAGCCTGGAGTTTAAGGAATTGTTGGTTTCGATCTACTATCTGTCACTGATTCAGGAGAGTCACGAGAGCTTTGGTAAGTAAGAGGAAAAAGTACTTTACCGTCAGGTTCCGCCAGTGTGATTCGAATGACGATGAAATAGGGACTGGGTGTAAGTCATGTGTTCAACGGACTGTTGGCTTACTCAGATAGTCTAGATTCTTTACGCCCACCTGATAGGACAGAACTTGGACTGAAGGCCCCATGTAACTGAACTTTTCACGACACGACTGTCTTCTTAAGATTCGAGGAAATAGGCTAGTTACTGAATAATTTTTTTCGGAACATAATATGTGCTTTACGGTCAAATTAACAAGCATAATATAAATCGATGTCAAACTATTAATGCAACTGAGTCACTATCTTCTAACTGGTTTGTAACACTTTGTTTGTTGAAGGCCCTGATAAAATAGTGGTCAGTGCACTAGGTGTCATGGTATTCTTAGTAAATAACGAAAGGGTAGTATCCTACGTGTGCCACCTTCTGGGGACCTCAAAGTACGCCATCCATATGAACAAAAGAACTATTTTTAAACCAAACTTTTGCACAGTAGCTGTCACATTAGGGTCTTTCTAGTCCTTCACTCTCACATTTGCGTCATATAAAATGATATCCTCTGGAATTGGATAGAATGATGACAGTGGTAAACATTTATATGCTATGAAATCATGTAAAAGCGTATAAGATTCTACTGTGTAACAACTTTAATGCCCCAAGGGGATATCTTACAAATAAGGTTTACCGTAACGTTTCTCGACAGACATGCTTTGATGTGGAGTCTCCCCCATTAGCGTAGCCACCTTGAGAAAAGGCATCTTCTCTTCAGACGGAACGCGTTTTATCATTTGCTGCCTGCGTTGGTTTGAGAACCTAGATGGAGATATTTGTGGTAGCGTAGTTGTCTGACGACATGGCATAAGTGAATGTATCATCATGACAGCAGCGGTTTATGACCAACACACGCAAGATCGTGAATCGGTTTGAGCTAGTGTCAAATACCCTCAAGTATTTAGCAGAACAGTTCCACTGTTAAAAGGCTGAGTATTTCAGCCACATTTAACCCGTTTTTCTTAAGTACTGACTGACCATCTGGCTGACAACAATGCAGAGCTAGATAAGTTACTGTGTATCAGCATGGCTGTGCCGTACTTGCGGGGACTGGTTGAAAAATCCTTTTGGTCTTCACCGTTTGGTAAACTTTCATCTTATTTCTACAATAATGCAGACAGACCCGCAAGAGAGAGCGAGTGTAACAGTGGTAACAGTGGGACGATTGATGAATTACATAGGCTGAAACTTTATCTGCGGCGAGTTCCTTGTTACACTAAATGAAAATTATCAATCAAGCACCCAAAATTCCTGTTGCTTTGGAACGCAAAGAATGGCCAAAAATCCGCTGATCGGTAGCTATTCTGGTCTTTTTGACGACTCATTTCTCGCTGCTGGAAATTGCAGATAAAATCCACTTCATTAGACCTAGCTGAAGCAATGGCTCGGCTGTGCAACTGTATTCCTCCTGGACATTTGTCTTACACTGACAAAACAATTAATTTGTCTTGTAAGCTGAGGACCGCCTGCAAGATTGTTCGGCCGTAAGGGAGTAAATCAATTTTGGCACCGTATGATAGATCTTACCCATTGCGGAAGTTGTCACATTACCCAAATTCACTCTGAGGGGAAGTTGACGAGACGGAAGCCAATCAAAGTATGTGTCCTTCCCACGGTTCCGGAAAATAAGCAGGTATTTCGGACAGTGTAGACCGAAGTGTAGACTTCACGTAGACCAGAAGCCTTGTTTTACAGGCGCTGATGACTTATCGCTGGGTGGTTCGTGAGTGCAAGTTAACAACTCCTTTTCGATCCTCCCCACTAGCTTATGAGGCGTTCGCTGTTGGTGGTTCACAGTAAGCAGTGAACAACTACGCAGTGTTTTCAGCTTTTGAAGACTTGACTTCACCTTGCAGAATGTCGTGAAACATCCAGCTTGGCATAAGCCATTGGTGAGGAGGCGTATCATAGACTAAATACTGCTATGTAGCGCATTCTAGTTGAGGGTAAATTAGTCAATGATTCGAATAGTAAGTACAAAATGCACTCAACCCCCCTCACGTGCTACCATCGCAACTGTCCCCAGCCTTTACCTTTACGGCCCAGCATTTATAATCAGACTCGTCCGTGGGAAAAATGGGTTAGCATTGTTTTTATCCTTTTTTCAGCGCACTAGTTCACAAAAGCCGAAGGCAAGGCCAAGCTCAGAGAGACCGTGTAAGTGATATTTTTCTTTCTATAAATATGAACCTGAAAATCACCCAATGCTGGAGATTTGCTGCCGACAGTGTCAATTAAGGATGGTCAGCTGTACATACTACCGGGAAAAAGGCGCATTTACAGTGGAAGCTTCCAATCATCGACCGGCGCAAAGGTGACGGTAGACACTATTTATCCTAGTTGTTAAATACTTGTCATGCACACTATGTTCAGCTTCTAGATGTGTGACGAAATTTGTAGGACATTGTGAGTAACGGCTGTAAGAAATATAGGACGCAGTATTCATCGATAGCCGGACCTTGTCACGATTAATGAACGTTTGATGCTGGATGAAAAGGGACAGTATCGACGTCCAATTTATGTGGTTTCTTGGCTTAGCACATGCAACCAATCTTCAAGAGAGCTGACCGATTGTAAGTATCTAGGTGGTTATGAGGCACCGAGCCCTGTAAGCTTAAACTTAGTGGTGTGGCTTTCGGAAAAAAACATGAGTGTACTTACAAAGTGAAATTATGGGGTATATTCCAGGTAGTAGTGTAAGCCTTGGATCAAATCACCATGCAATCAATCTTGTCACATCCATTTATTGAACCCCACACCTCATTGGCCCTTTAGTGTCGGACCAAAGGTCTCAAATGCTTGGTGTTCAATGAAGTTTTCACAAGCTCCGTAAAAATTCGAGAATGATCATCTGGTACCTCATAGATTCTAAGCGCCCTTGAGCTTATACGGAAAACAACGTGAAACAGCGTGCAACTATGGTCCCCAGATCTCACAGTGGACATCGGAAGCCAATAACCAAAGCGTTGCCTAACTGATCCCGGTACACTCACTCATCCACCACAGCTATCATTATTTCGGTTATTATTTTCTTATTCGACAACATGTGTTGCTAATGATTCTATAGGTTCAACACAACTTTCGCAAAAGATCACAGCTTACATTTAGCAAAATCGCTGAAGAAAGGTAATTTGGATTCAGCCCGAGTGGCCCAGTGGTTAAGATAGTGGACCGTCATTTCAAAGACTCATTAATGAGCCCCGTATTGGTTATCGTCTCCTGTCCTGATAATGTACAGGCGTGTTTCGTAGACATAAAAATAAAAGATAACTGTGTTGTATGAATTATTTACTCCGGTATTTTGTTTTTTAATGAGTGAACAACGCCACTCCTTCAGACGTCCCACGTTGGTCGTTTTTCTGGATTTGAAAGCTGCTTTTGATTCTGTCGATCGTCAGAAACTTTGGCGGTGTCTGGCGAGCAAAGGTGTCCCTTCCAAATTTCTATCCCTTATGAGAGCACTGTAGGCGAACTTCAGTGGGCGCGTACAAGTATACGGGAAGCTCTCGCCCGAGTTCACCACGTCCAGTGGCGTAATACAAGGCTGTCCTTTCTCACCTTTCCTCTTCAACTTTGTTATTGATATGCTGCTTGAAATTTCTCTGCCTGCCTCTGAAACCTCTGGAGTCGAAATGCCCTCGGGAGGTTCTATCACATACGATATTGCTCTCCTTGGTTCAGATCCTTCCAAAATAACATAGATAACTCTGCCGCACGGTTTAGCATTCGCTTCATACCTGTAAAGTGTGAAATTCTGCTTCAAGACTGAGTGGAATCAAACCCATATCTCATGCTTGCAGGTGAGCCAGTCGACGTGGTAGACGAATTTGTTTACCTGGGCAGCTGTATAAGTTCCGGTAGACTGGCTGGAGATGGGGTTATTTCTAGAATCGGAAAGGCCAGGGCAATTTTCGCTAACCTCCGACACCTATGGTACCGACATGACATCAGTTTGTCTGTCAAGGGCAGAGTTTGCACTGCCGTGGTGCGATCCATAGTGCTTTAAGGATCAGAGACGTGGCCCCTACGCGCAGAGGACATACGGAAGATGTCAGTGTTTGACCATCGGTGTCTCCGAAGCATTGGTCGGGTTTGGTGGGAACATCGGATTAGTAATGTGAGGCACGCCAGATGGTCTTAGGAAGAAGAAACTCTCCCGCGACAGATGAATTACTCACGCTTCCTAGGTTACGTTGGTTAGGATACGTACTCCGCATGCCAGAAGACTGTCTGCCTCACAGAGCTCTTTTTGTCCAGCCCTGTGCTGACTGGAAGCGACCGAGAGGTGGACAATGTATGACCTGGCAAAGAAGTACAAAAACACTAACCAGTAAACGTAGTCGGGTCGGCAACTGCCGCCTCCCCGAATGGGCACTCCACTCATCAGTGGCTGATGACATTGGCAGAAATGATCCAATCGCGCAGTCAATGGCGCTAGCGCATCACGACTGTCACCTCCAATGCGTAGCTAGCCAGTTCCCGAACTAACCAAGGCTTGGCTGTATGTTCTACACTTACCCTTTTCCGGTGATCGAAAGCGTAGCAGCTGGAACCAATGTGCCTATGGTACACGGTTTAGAGCTGACAAATCGAGTGATTGATTAATGAGTGAAAATCTTATGCGTTCCCTGCACAGCGTAATCTAGTAGGTCATGAAGACCCAACGAACCGGGTCAGATGATTCATGATGATTGTTCCTTATCCTTTATTCTAGGAAGTTTCATCTAATTTCTTTTCCTCTGGAACACTACCCTCTCTGGAGGGTTCTTTTAGGTAGTCCTTTTTATGAGTGTTTAATGTTTAAGAGAAGAATGGACTTCATTTGCACCGCTAGTTAAATAGAAAGTGGCCTAGTGACTATCTGCCAATTTTCCACGTGGAAGGAGGGGCAAAATTCGTGATATAATTTTTTCGGACGGTCTACTCGTTTTTCTGCTGATCATTTTTAATGTAAATGCGATATGAGGATGTGTTGCCGTCTACTCACCTTGTTTTAGACGACGATTTGTACACAACGAGAATCCCAGTCCTGGTAAGTCATGGTTGAACGGAATTTTTTTATACGAGTTATAGCAAGCACTTGCACATCGTAATATGAGGAATGACTAATACTCAGACAGCTGTATCAGCTAGAACCCGATTTTTATTTTTACATAATGCACCCGGACTACATGGTAGCATATCAACATTTGTGTTTGCCCATGTCACAGCAAGCGCAGAATGAAATGGCTTTACCACTGGACAATTTCATTGACTTCGACTGTGCGAGGTCAACCGAAAGTTGAATGTGGTTCTTGGTCTAGCCAGCTGTTGAACTAGTCAGATCCGACGTTTTCTAGGAATATGGGGGTATTAATTAGTTTGTGCTGTTCAGACTCCGGAATCAGGGAATTTTGTCTAGTACTGATTAAAAGGAGCAACAAACTGCAGTTGTGGCGCATAACGTGTCTGAAGGATGCGGAATCCTGGAAACATCTCCATGATGGAATACGTAGTTGACAACGTTCTCAGAGGCCCAATGGCCCTCGTGTTTTGAATGAACCGCGACTTTTCGGTGTAGTTTCCATCAGACTATAAATGGCGCGTCTTTAACAGCGGATCTCGGCCATGCAGAATCATTCCACCCGTGATGTCGGGGTAACAAATATTCACTACACCATTGGCTGGACATGCTCACCGACACACTGTGGTGCAGTGGCCAGTCATGCTGTTTGATCTGCTTGTTTTTGACCTACAAACCTCTGTGAGCTCTATGTTTTTTGTCTTTCTTGGTGTACGTTAATTAATCCTATCCCAGTATCTGCTTTCGAAGCTTGTGATGACCTTCGCCAATATACACAGATCATTGTTGAAAACAAAACTGAACTAGAAATGAGTTGAAGACAAGCCATAGAATGTGGCTTAAATTTTCGTTTGGCGGCTGCGAGTCCAATCTGACTTCTAGATGCTCCCTGTCTGTGCACAACTGAAAGGTTCAAACCCGCGCGCTTTCCAGATGGTTTTCTGGTAGCTGTGTACTGAAAGAACGTCATGGCGAAACGGCTTGATTTTTCATCTAAACACCGCCTAACCGAGACGCTTTGAGGGTCCTATGGGATAATTTTTACCATGTTCTGGTTCGATAGGTCTTCCAGGTTTATCCCTAATTTCTGCATAAATGGAGGGACATGCAGGGGTTTACACGTGTCTCTTATCTGTCACTCATTTAGTAAACCTCTCCAGCTCAAAATCTCTGATGCTTAGGCACATCCCCAGTTCTTTTGTACAGGTAGACCATTCTGAACCGTTTTCTGTATGGGGGTGGGAAGGCTACCTTGAAAAGCCTGTTCGATGAAGAAGCCGACAGGTGGAAGCGAGCATGCAAGGGATTTCGGGTTGATGCGAATTCACACCGATGCTAATCGGCTGCGGATTTAATTGTTTCATAACCTAATTGAGTAGCATTTTGCTGGTCGAATTGTTTGCTGAGCCTAGCAGTTATGTTGCAACCGCATTTAGCCAAATTCTGGTGACATCTCCAGTGTGTTATTCTGAGGCGGAATGGAGCCGTCCATCGACGGTTCTATGTGGCGTGCTCCGGAAGACGAAAGCATTACATATTTTATGCACCCTGTAACCGTACTCATTTGTCCTTCCGTAGTAGGCTCGTAATCTACGACTTCGAAAGTACGCAGGTCGAACAGCAAACCATGTGGCCACAAGTGAGAAAATCGTAAGGTTGTTACAGATATTTTAACGACCGTCTAATTATTCGATGCATTGTAGGTGAATGAATTAATGCACTGTGCACCTTTGCACTAGTGCGTGCAAGTGATGGATGTTGAAAGGAGACGATTACTGACATCTTCTTTGTTACTCTTCTTCATTCAGTCACACAAGTGGACGGTCGCACCTAGTTGGGACTTGCGTGATAGAGTCATTCGGGATGCGCAGGATCGAAGGTTAGTAGTCTTATTGCTTTACCAAAATTACTCAGCTGTAACTTACCCGAAAAGTTGAGACTTATCTGACCCATCCATTAATGAGTCATATAGCTGTCTGTTATAGGAAATCGATTAACAGGTATTGATTCTGAATCGGAACGATGAAACTATAACCATAATAAAAAACAAGGGCCCAACAATAACTCAAGATTTTTTCGTTTTGTTTGAACTGGCTTACGGCGAACTGGTGTAAAGTTTTAATTCAGTTGTATTGGCGCTCGTTTCAAAATATAATAACCAGTTACGTTGTAGCACAATCTAGGAGAGTATTCACCCGATAGTTCAAACACAGATAATATACAGTCCTGTCAATGGTTCCCTACTGTTGCATGATACGCCACCCTAGAATAATGTGGCAATTCCTGCTATCTCTTATTTCAGCGACCGCTACTGGAACTTGTATCGGTTCTGGCAGCTTGAAGCCGACAGACGTCGCGCTCGTCATGTCTGAAGGCGTCGAAGAAGATTTCCATCATACGGTTACAGCCAATCAAATAAAAACTCTAACACTTCTAATTATTTTGCACACTTACAATGATTTCACCATTTGTATGCCCTCAGGCACTATTGACAGATGAAAAACAGAGCCAATCCTACCTCCAATGAAATTCAGTCTTACCTATTATCTCGATTGATATAATAACGTCGCATCAGCTCCAATTCATCGATAACTTTTTTCCCTTCAACTAAAACCTATGTGCCTTATTGTACCAGTCGTTTACTTTTCTACCTTGTTGAACATCCATGAAGATAGAATTTCTTTATGTAATTCGTGCGTAGTAGAGCTTCTGGTTCAGTGTTAATATCCACGGTAAAGTGCAGCTGTGATATTTAGCACTTTTAAACGCATTATATTCCTTGAGTGACCGATAAACTATTTTTGTTGCCTATATTCATGTTCTTTTGCCCCGTATGCACCGAGAGGCTTCGGGACGGAAATACTGAATGGTTTATGAGGCAAACGGTTACCATGACAACCATATGTTGACACCTGATCAGTTGGATTGTACAACACTCAGGTTCTAAGGGCACAGCGCGCTTAGTTACGCCTTTCACTGGAACGTTTTCTGGGTCACATTGAGCGAGCAGATGAAGGTCACTGACTGTCTGAATTTTGCATTGTTCCTTTGTGGTCCATTGTGGGGGCTACCGATTAGTAAACCTTTTGCTTTTGTATTTCATGGACAGCCTTTCTAAAATACAGTAGACAAGGTTGAAGAATACGTAAAAGTAGGCAACGTGATTCATCAAAGAATGATGTGGAGCCTTTAGTTATTCATTGCCGTGCGTTTTATTTTGAGGATTAAATAGAAAAGATTGAAGCAGAAAGAAAACTTGGCCCTAGTATGATACAGTCTTTGGAACAACACCATAACGCTTTTGATAGGACCATAGCTTATAGTGTCCTAAGACGAGTGCAATTATCTAATAGTGACAATTATTTGGTTCATGGTTCATGGAAAAAGCATTTTGATGAAGGCCAAGTTAGCTGTGCACAATGCGACAATTTGTCTGTAGCGAGAAAGATTTCACAAATGCATTACCGGAAGTGTAAGTCGCATACACCTCCTCGCTGGGACTTACGCGCGCGCGTTACAGCGAACAAAACCATCGCTTATCGAATAGGCGATTGTCTGAAAGAAAGGATGACTGAATGCTCACCATCTTATTCGACACTTAATAAACATTGATACGTGTCTGGACAGCAACTACAGGACAGAGAAATGATAATTTTTCGATACTCAGGCACAGCACGTCTATGGAGGGCTTTCGTGAGTCTAAGCAAACTGACTGAACGATGAGTGACCCAAGTGATCATGCAATTTTTGTGCTCCGATCATGAGGAAGATGCTCGTTCTGACTATTATACTAGCATTAGGGAAATTTAATTGGCTGTTTTGTTTGGACACCCATTCGATTTGAATCGTACTAGAAGACGTAAGAACTGGATTGAACGAAAAATTGCAAACCAGTATTGATGTTCCACTGATTTCGATCATTTTGACTGAACCTAGCTAAATAGGTTAAAGTGTCTTGTGTAGCCGTGAACTAGTTTTTTCATACCGATTCGGTGTATCGATCATTAGAAGGCATTATACGTCTAAGCTGCTCACTAGGAGATAACTCCCGCTGTGACACGTGTGTGAAGTTCTCACTAACCAAACGCTAGAATTTCTGCAAACATTATGGATCCCACAGAGCACGCCGAAAAGAACATAAAGTGAGTCCTGCTAGGCCGAAAAACTCTTTACGATAAGACCATATCTTAGTACGTGGCCAGGGTTCATTTTAGACCTCTAAGTTATCCATTCGGTTTGGTAAAAATGTAAGTTGATGGGTTCAGTTTGTTGAAACCATGGTGCAATGTATTTTTGGATGATGTAGAGATCTTGTAGTTTCAATGGAACCTTCATCTTGCAAATTGAGTAAATGCTTAATAGCCAAGAATTCTTTCATATCCTTGTCGGAAATCATGAACACTGCGTCCCTAAGAAGAGATCAGAACTTGCGACCCTCTGTGTAGTAGTTGAACACTATCATTTGGTCATGAGGGAGAGGGTCATGCAGTGTGACCAACTTACCGGTTATCGGCCGTACGTATAACTCATCTCGAGCTCAGAGTCGAAACCCGACTTTCCGGAAGGCAATTTAAAGAATACCGGTCGCATATGGACAGAGAAGCATGAGTACAAAAAGAGCGATAAGAACAACACTGCCAATGCATGGTATCGTATCTTACGTTCGCCACAACCACAAAAGGAATAATTTCGACAGAAACCAATTACGAAATACTGCAGTTTTATAACTGCCTAGAGGGGGTCTCATCTAACTCGGCATCGGTCAATACAACCGAGGCAAGTTCAGGGTTAGACTAACATAATCCTGATATGTTAGCTTATGAGGGCTGATCAACAAAGACTGGAGAAGTTTACTTATGTGTAGTATGTCATACCACGTGGTCCCTCGGAAACATACTGCGATTTCAGCTGTGTTGTGCCCCAGAATGGAGAACTTTTCGGGTGATTGTATTCAGAGTGAAATTCGGAATACATACCAGAATTAAGGTGCGTTTCGCTAAGCGTTCTTTCGTTCGCACCTGAAGCTTCCGGCCAGTCCTGTAGATATGTTATGCGCCGAGGCTCAGAATGGCTTGTTAGATTCGCTGAAGTATAGATGGATATGACTGGCTTTGTCAGTCTGACCGAAAGCGACAATACTGACTGTCGTGAACGCCATCTGTTCAGCATCATGTGTTCGTCATTGTACCACGTCCAGTGCAATTCGTAATAAACTTATGACGAAGTAGGGGGATTGAGATGGACTAGCTTCTTGAGTATTGTTGATTGTGGCTTTCTTATGCTTCTCAGTGAAGCCATCAAGGTCCTTTTTTGGGAAGCAGGACACTCTCGAACGGTTGAAGTTACCTATCCGTTGTAATCGAGATGCTGCTGGCCCTGTGAAGCAAACCATTAACAAGAGGCCATTGATACTTTAGCAAAAAATGTTTGGTTTGGGAGAACGGCTCATGCTTCGGCAGCAGTAACTCATACCATGTGACCTGGTTTTGATCGGCATTTCAAGTAAAAACTTCACAGATTAGGATCAAAAGGACCTTAAGGATTAGTGAGATACACTCATCTGCATATCAATTTGGTTTTGACGGAAGACTCACCTGGAACTTAGCTGAATCTCTCGTTTATGATGTTTATAAGCAACTGAATGTGCTGCACCACGCCACCTCATTTTTCAGCTGGTAGGATATTCGAGATACCGCCATACATGTACAGACGTAATACACTACTCAGAAGGTTGTTGAAAACTGTTAGATAGCTCACAACCGGCTTAGTCCTTTTTTGGGATCATCAAGTAGGCGCAGTACCGGAGTTTCCGTCAACCTTATGTTCTACTTGAACATCATAAACTAGAGATTCAGCTTGGTTCTACATGAATTTCCCGTCAAAAAACCAAATTGGTACGCGAATGAATGTATTTCGTCAATTTCGTGCTATTTGGGTTCAAGTAGAACATAAGGTTGACGGAGACTCGGGGATTGCGTCTACCTGATGAGTCCCAAGAAGGGCGAAACCGATCCTGGGCTGTCGAAGAGTTTTTAGTAACGTTATGATTAGTGTATTACGTCTAGACCTGAAGGATACTCCCCTTTTGCTCACAGAACTTGGCCTTAGACACATTTGATACCCTCAATCATTCATTTATTTCATCTACTGAGATGAAGAAAAATTAATGGATGTATAATTTTATGTGGTAGTTGAAAGCACCTCGAAATTGCTGTAGTTTTCCAGAGAAATATTTTCTTCTGTGTGTTCTACCGGTTTTATTTGTTACCTAGTTTGTACGCTTAAAGTCAGAAATACGGTTTTATCTTCTTGCTTTGGACATTACGAACCGTGGTCCAAGTCACGGTGATAGTAATGTTTGACGACATTCATTATTTCAGGTGATTCCAAACTTCATATCAAATGTAGCACCGTGAATTGGTTCAGTCTGCAGAAGTGACCCATCATGCATTTAACTAAAATCTTCTGAGGTGAGAACAGTGGGAAGCTTTCCAGTGACGCCCAATCCATCCTAATCTCTTCTGATGTTATTTTTGGATCTTAAGATAACATGAAAATAATTTGCAGTGGGTGTATTTCGCGAATTGTGTACAACTTTTTGTTTAAGCAGAAAGTAAGGCTCATGAAAACTCGGGGACTAAGTCAGTCCAGTGAGCCTCAAGAACGGCGGAACCGTTCGTGCAATATCAAAGGGTTACCAGCTTTATAAACAGTGAGTAATGTCGAGAAAATTCGACATCTCAAACCTCCTGGCAGATTAAACATGGTTGAAGAATAGCCAGTCGTTAACCCCAGTGTAATTTGCAACTTAGTGTATTTGGAAGAAACGTTTGCTGAGATTTTCTATTTAAATAGTACAGTAGCGCGGAAGTTGAGTTTTTAAAATGCGATTAAGCTTGTCCTCCACACCAAGATGCATAACCTGGGTTGATCATGGCCACGTTTTTTACTGCGCCTCTTGCGTTTCAAGTCTGCACCAAAGACCCAATTACACTTCACAACTTCTTCCATTTATAATGCTTTCAGACCACTAAACCGTAACTGGGTATGTTTTAATGCAAACTATTGTGCAGGATCAACGAATCGGTGCGTGTAATCAACTGTCCATAACGCAACAGAAGAACTAAATTGGTAGATTGCTTAAAAATCACCCCAAGAGATTGTGGTGCAGCGCTACTGGACAGAACCTCACGCTGAATATCAGGGTGCAATGCGGATAAAATCTGTGTTGCCCGGCTCATTTCTATCTGAAAAGTTTGGTCAGTGAACCTGTAACGAAACTGAGGCGACAGTAAACTCTGCGTTCCAAAATGCAAATAAACTAAACCGAACGGTTGCCCTAAATTCCGTTCAAACAATGCTGAGAACTGGACACACATTTTCCACCTGATCAGTCAAAAGAGCTCACAGTCTGCGTCTGATTGTCTCCGTCAAGTGAGACAGTCACTTCGGTTTGAATGAAAAATCAGGAACGGTATTGTTACAAATAGCTGACGCTAAGGTGACTTACGGACCCTGCAATCCCAAACAGTTCCAAGGCAGGTTAATTACTGGTTGCTTTGTTTGTAGAAGGTTGAAAAACGGTTTGCACCTTCACTGGCATTTCAGGTGAAGTTGGTGAATAATTTCAACGGACTTGAAAGTTCAAAGACGTCCTGCTGATCTGTTGTGTTTGCACTTTATAAGTGACGTTAGTTTGGCTGCTGATAACGCCACAAATTTTACAATGATATGACGCAGTTCTCACAGACTACTAAGTGCAGATGGGCAACAATGTTGGATTTACAAGTAAAAATTCACTTGATTGTGTAGATGGGTATCCAGCTTAATGATGTTTATTAGTTATACAAACTGTAGTGAGTGAAGATCACCAGAATGTTTGAACTGGCATTTTTTAGTAGAGAGCATTATATAATCTTTGCATGACATATGTCGTGCTAAGTAAAGGCCATCAATCATGAAACACAAAACACTGTGCAGTGGTCTCTACGTAACCGAACATTACGCTGGTCATTTGTTTCGTCCGAACTACAATGGTTCATGACAGAGAAAAAAACCTCTGAAGGGAATGCCTTCCAGAAAGCATGCATAACATATTTTGTAGGACTATCTAAATTTGGGGAAGCAGGCGACGATTCCATAAAGTTTAACATTTGGTTCCTTGAGTGGTGATTGTATCTTTAAAAGAACACACAAACATCTCCAACTCTCAGAATGCAGTTTGAACAACATTTAGTCTGGAGTGCAAGCCAATGTAGCGCTGTCTTCCAAGCAGCTAGAATTTTGATTACATGATACACCTTTAGGTAAAGCGTGCCCTCCGGTAAGGGAAGAGAACCAACTTGAATCTACACTCGATAATTCTTGGGTCTATTACCACCATATTCTGGTGCGTTATTTTAACCAAAACTTTACCGTTCCATTCACACTTATTTAGTTCCGTGTTGTACTGTCTCCTTATCGAATCATGCTCCAGTTACTGACTTTATCGAGTGTGCTTTCGTTACTGCTGGTGAGGCCTGAAGGCGTTCGCTCAAATCAGGGTAGGTTCACGTCACGTTTCGTTGTAAAATCAAACTCCTTAAAGCATGTTATTCTTAAAGGACAATGTAGGATGTACGTCTTGGTACGCAGAAAAATGCTCTCTAAGATCTACCTGAGTAGATAAAAGACAAGCCGCAATTAATTTTGGTGATATTTAGTCGGTTGGCAGTCATACGAGAATTTGTGGGTTCATCTAAACGACCGGGGGCTCGTTTCTGATACAGCACAAATAAGAATTATGTAGAATGCATAAAGGAAGCAGTAGGAATGTGATCAAAAGCAAGATGGATTGAAGAAAGAAACCAGGGCAAACTTCTAGAGAAATGAATTAATTCACAGAACTGCTCAAAAAGCTTGGATTGAAACTCTCTCTCTAATTTTTCGGGCATCTGAGAAATTCCACTCAAAATGTAGGATATATGTGTTTTGTAGAATGCACAACTACTTGGGTAACCAAAAAAGGTACTTGTGGGGAACTCATGACCAAACAGCAAGCTGATATGTAGCATAATGTTATTTTAAAATTTCTTATCTTCTGCTGATATCTGTGTGTAGCTTGCTGCCAATCCATAGCTCTTCAGGTTTGGAAGTATAATGTTATGGCTTTTATTATTAATAGTCGTACTGTGGCGTACTCCTATTTTTTTCTGCCTTTCGATTGATTATGCATCGAATCATTTCTTACGTTTCATGTCCAAGTCCCTCGAGACATATGAGCTAACTAGGTTTGAGGTGGTAGCACGTGAGTGAACAACTTTTCTGTAATACGAATGGAGAGATAAAATTTTAAAGCATACGCTTCGTAACTGGGAGTTGGTCCAGCCCTTACTGCGTCAATATATGTTCAATCATTTTTATATCAGGTGTTCCTAATCGGGTTGAATTCCTAGACAGCTATGTCTAATGAAGAAGAAAATAACGTTGTTTCTCACTTTTATCATAGTGGCGTGCACTAAAAGCATGAGGACTTTGCATCCTCAGCTATCAGTCAATACGTCCAAGTTTGTGTGATACTGTCCACAAAACATATTACAAACAATGTTCAGATTTCATTTCAGAGAATTTGAGTACCATTGGTTGCTTCATTTCTAGGATATACTCATGAGTGTTGCAAAGGTTTCGTCCTAAAGACAACCGCGGTTTTCATCATTTAATTCGAATCAATCACGTCTCCTGTAGCAAAAAATATTCCCAATGCTTTATCAAACGTCACAATACTGAAGTAAACTCCAATAAACAGAACAGTGCTTCAGTAACGCAGAAATATCGGGTACGACTAATTCGTCCATCCCTCGATTGGATGGTCTCCTTGGAGCTGTAGTAAAATTGCCAGCTTTGTTCAGTATCCAGCACGGATAAAAATTTGTTGCGTAAAGAGCGTTGTGTTTCTGTTAACAAGGATGTGAACTGTATGTGCACAATCTACCGTTTAATTTACCGGGTAGAATGTGGAGGATCGTGGGCAACGAAGTGGATTTGCTCCACAGAAGCTACCAGCATCCGAAAATGCACACACTGATAATTTGCATGCGGTTAAGTACACCAGTGCATGGTCGATTATCGGTTTCTATTATTTTTATTATTCTTTATTTCATTACTATTACTATTATTTATTTATCCCCTCATATGACTCCCCCAATAAGTCAGGTATTGAGATCGGCCGGGCACCTGAAATGTCCTGTTACTTGTTGAATGTAGAAGGGGATCGGATAAGTCATCAAGTGAGTAGTCTGGAAACACAGCATAAGGCGAAAGCCATTTCATGGGATCAAATCGAGCCACCGAATGCTTTCTTAGCCAGCCTGCTGAGCTCAAGTTTATAAGCTTGGTGAAAAACAAGTGTACTCGGCAACTCATTTGGTGGCACACTCTTTTTGCTGGCTGGTGATATGAGTCTGTCACAGACCTACCTCTATACTCTTATAGTGTGCACTTGAACTTCTCAGTCTGTGGTTCGCCTAATCCCCGTCTGCGATTCAACCGTTTACATCGGAGCACTTTCAGTATCTGGAAGACATTAACCTCCAGTTCCTCAAGCGAGCCATACACACTGATTGCCATTAACTAACAGATGTCAGCTGATAACTCTGTGAGCGTAGATTTTATGGACTGCATGTGAATCTTAAACGTATAAGTATGACGAAGAACAAGTGTCCTGTGTAGCGCAGTATGTAGAACACCTGTCTGGCAAGAGAGTGATTGATGGTTCTAGTTCACCTCCGGCCCCGTCGTATGCCTAAGACCTCCCTTTATCGATATGCTAAATCTTCACCTTATTCCTAAGAATAGCATAAACGTCATAACGTCTCGCCATTCGCATAAGGAGCACCTGTAACTATCCAAAAGCTGACTGTCTGATTTGCGCCGCCAATGTACGCCTATCACTCGAATCGGTGACTTGGGATACCTACGGCAATAAATACGTAAATACTACTCAGGACATCACCCCACAGAGAAATAATTATTTGCCAAGTCCCTATCACCGAACAGAGTTCCTTAATGCGGAGGAAAGTATGCCGGTTAGGGGGAGTTACACGTAACTCTTAACTTTAACCCTCCTCTGCAGAATGAAAGGTAACGAACGGTCAATGGTATGTCCTGGTGAGCTTGAAGGATGTTGAAATCAGCCGTGGACCGTCGAAGAGTTTGCAGTAGCCTCATGAGTAGTTCCTTTCACGAAGTGTATTTTGTAGGGTTTCAGCGATCTAATGTTTTTAACGGCGCCTTATTCTAAAATTTAGGAGCTGGGTTAATCAATCGAAAATGAGCACAAACTAAAACAGTTGAGTGCGTTTGCATTGTAACATACATTTATGGAAGTTATGCGTAAATACCTGTGACTCAGTCTAACTATTCAGCCAACACCGGAACCAAGCGCTTCGGATTAAGAAATGCATAGTTTGGACAAACAACGTTATGCGTTCGACGCAGATCTAATTCTGCACTTTAGTTATTCAACAGCAGAGAAATGTTCCAGTAGTTTACTGTTTCATTTGCCAAGGAAGCGTTTGTTTGTCCAGGTACTTTGGCTTCTCTATGACAAGTTTGTCAAAATGTACCTTGCGGAAGGGCATGAGGTATTCCATTGGCTTATGCACACTGACAACGTTGTTTCACGAAAATTGTTTCAACAGATGAAAAATTATTTCCTGATGCATTTACATTAAAACGCTGGTCACTAAAAGACAATGACTTCAGTTCGCTTAGAGTGAAAATTCTTCAGTCCCTTAAGATTTAGTTCATTCTCTGACCGATCGTTCTGATATAAATTTCCAGCACAGTCCAAATAAACTTTAACGATTTACTGTACAATTTCATGCTATTTTTGGGGTTTTCGCATCTACTGTTTTTCACTGTTGAAATTCACAAAACGAACTGTAAACTTGGCACAATCCGATCCTTGAATTAATTCTTCAGGTGCTTCTTCATCGAACCGGGAATATGACCTTTTGCCAGCGCACTTGAACCATCTGCAATGGACCTTTTGCTTCCTGCTCCAAAGTGTTCGATTTTCCGAGCAGAATAGTAACGATTTTTGCGTTTGCCCTGGTCACACATTCTCAGCTGACACTGCGATTTGTTGGTTTTTGTATAATTCTTTACTTTTAATGCATCCCGCTCATTAGTAACCTGTACCTGAAGGGAAAAGATTTCACACCCATTTCAACATTTGTTTGATTTTAAATGCAAAGAGTGGGGAGCAGAAAAGAAAGAACGATCTTTATGGACACTTTGGTACACTCAGTGATAATGGTATATGATTATGATACACAAAGTCCACCACAGTTGAACGTTTGTAGTTTGCAGGACCCTAGTGTATTAGGAAGCAAACTCAGCAGTTTTGACGAAACGTATGGCACACGAATATTAGTCGCAAATGCTTCTTCTCGAAAGGAACCTATGACTCGGGAATGCCGAAAAATATGTTGTTCTTTTGTGGGGTCTCTTCGCCTGGTTACTATGTATAAAATGTCCCTCCTAGTAGCCTCCTCGTTCTTCCCCAATGTGCTTATATCCGCTGAATGGCTACTCACTCGTAGGACTCGTAGGATTCACACCACTGATGATGATCAGTATAAAGATACCAAACGTAAGATAATCAGTTTTTCTGTATTTTACTCAGTGAAATTCTGAAAACAGATCACATTCTAAATTAGGCTTTTGGTTCCCTTAAAAAATACAATTTAGATGAGCTGTGAGCCCACATGAGCTTCGACGTTAAATGTGGATGTATTCTGTTAAACTGCTGCTCATCTCCATTCGGACTGCGTCCATGGGACGTGGAAAGTGCTGTTTATATACACTAGACAGCTGGTCACATGTATCCCCTTGGTTGACTCAACTTGGTACAGTAGTGTTTCACTTTGCATAATATCGCAACGAATCTTGCGTGGATGCACAGCTATGTACCAGCAGTAGTTTTATTCCAGTTTTAATTGGCAAGGTATACCAACAGCGTCACGTGATATCCCTATTCTAAATTAACTAGCTTTGAACTTCGCCAGCTACAAAAGCCATATAGCTTTCGCTGACTTGTGATGTACAAAAGTACACAACTAAAGTACATCCCTTCCAGCTATGGTAACCAGGCCATCAGGTGATAAAAGCCAACTCCTGAATACTGGGACTCCGGTCAAAGTAAGGCCAAGCTCAAGTATGCATCCACAACCTAAAACAACATGACATAATATTGAAACTACTGTAGGACCTCTCCGTTTTTTCAAGAACCAGTTTGAGAGCAAACCACAATACCCACCGTCTGTTCCCAGCTCAGGAGCAGCTCCTGCAAATGTTATTCTGAAAGTTACGAACTGGAACATTCTCTGAATTCTTAAAGTGGGCAGCACTGAAGATGATCAAGAGTATGAAACAAATTGCTTTGCAGTGTTTCTGCCCCTAGAAGCGTGGGATATCCTAACTCTGTACCGCGGGGGGCCCATGTTTGAACTTTAGAACTCAATTTTTACTTTTACTCTATTCAAATTCGTATAGGAATGTAATTCGTGAGGTGGTATACCAGACCATTCCAATCTGGGCAATGCTTTTGGGGGTGACATCCATTTATTCACAACGGCTGTAATTTTCTATTGGAAGGCCAAGCGATTGTACTCTTTTTTCAACCGTTCAAATTGACCGTTTGTGACTTGCCCCTACACAACTTGTTAACGGGTTTTTTCGGGAGAATTCTGTCAATTCGAAGTGCTTAGCTTCAGTTTGTTGGGCGACAGTCAGCCCGCCATACTTAGCGCAACGGTTTCAGCTTTTTCTCGGAAGAACGAAAGGCATCTTGATCACTTAGATCATCTATGAGTTTGTTACGGGAGCTGGGCAACAGAAGCACAGTTTGGCAGCTAAAGTAGTTTGCAAACCTCGTTCTTAAATCTCACGTATAGCTGACTGGTGATATACTAGTGATACATTTCTCTTGGACGCACGTTTTAATATTACCGGATGAGGAACATACTGTTCGCCAACCGGGGCTAATCTGTGCTGCAATGGCCAAACTTTTTCTCTAAGCGCAGAATTACAGGTGTATCTTGCAGCAAATAACAGAAAGTTATATTCAGTTCATACACACCGGAGTTCACAGGTCTAGTAGTTTGGGGACAGGATACTTATCGTGGTCACATCTCCCTAGGTGAATATACAGGGTCACGTCTGGATAACATCCAGCAAAACGACGTCCTGACTTGTGCTCGACTTTAAGTAACACAGTGGTCAGGCAGCTACATTTTTAAAAGGAAATGCCTCACTCAATTCACCTCACAATCAACACTGAAAATATATTCCTGCAATTTTTACCCTTTAAATTAGTCAGATCCTTGTTTTCGGGAGGTTTTTTGCTCGCTGAGATTTTTCCTCAGACCCTTATTAATGAAAACGGTCAACAGGCTTCCCCAAAGAAGCACGCTTTCTCTACGACATGATGTAGATGGGAGGTGCCCACTTCTTGCTATATCTGACCGGAATTTGCCCACATTCTTGGGGTTTTAAACCCATTAGGGTTTTATATACATCAGGAGCTTGCTACTAAGATCACACCGGTTTACTGTAAAATAAGTGCGCAAAATGCTGTCCTACTGTGGTGTTGAATTGCTTGAGGATTCCAACGTGTAGTAGAAAACTGGAGGTTTTCCGGTACTGTTGTCGTTGCAGCCCTCGTTCCAGGATGGCATCCATCTACTCTGTAAACGTTTTTGAATAATCGGAGACTCGAAAGTAATATCTTTTCGCACAACATGTTTCCCTTGCTTGAATTCATTCAACGCGTACTTTCAATGTCACTAGTCACTGTTTAACCAACTACCGAGTACGTTTGGAAATGCTCTCTATCAAACAGGCATCCTAAAGGAATGTCACGCTAGAAATGTGTCGAAGACAGTCTCCGATTCATTAAATTACCTTGCCTGTTTTTGCACGGGTGCTGTTAGTTGACGAGTATTCCAAAGTTTATTTCAGAGTACGCTTTGAGCTTCCTACCTTCCTTTCTACTTCGCAGTACCTTTATGTGTATATAGACAACGTTACTTAACCGGTGAATGTTTTTGAATCGCTGATAATGATTTCACGGGTGCTTCGTAGGTGTACTACTCTCTGGGTTAGAATTTACTAATTAGTTTTTCGTCTTTGGCATGTGGATCAGCAACTACTCGATATTTAATGTAGGAGTTGCGTAACTAAATGCCGCTGGGTTGGCCGGGGTACGCTAACGTACAGGTAATTTATTTTTACCTGGTTGCTCCACCGCCCAAATGTTGTATGCAACAGGCAGCCACAGACGCGAAGCAAACGCTGATCATCTAGAAACCTAGCAGCAGATAACAAGGATTAAAGTTATATCATAGAATTGACTCAGAATAATGCAAGGCAAACGTACGTCTTACAAAAAACAATTGCCTGTTTTTAAGCGCTTCGTATGCTTCCTGCTCAATGCTTCAAAACGAAATTAAAACTTAAAACGCTGTTGGGTTAAAATCTCTCCATACGGGTAACACTACTTAACCCGGACCATTGGATTTGTAACCACCCTATGGGTGAATGAAACAGCAGGAAAAAGTGAACTCTTTTGGAGCTGCTGACACATTTCTGTGCGTCTTTTCGTTTACTTTCTGTATCGCTGCATGCACGCAACGTCCTATCTCTGAACCACGTCAACTTCCTATACTTATTTCAAACAGCGTGGTCCGTCACACCTTATAGTCGTACCAGACAAATTACAGAATGCGTCCAGCTATCGTCTCAAGTTTTCTTGTTTGCCTTCCCTGCAACGGTAACCTGTCTGCTTCTGTCTTTCTCATCGGCAAGAGAGATGACTTGTACACAACAGGTTTAAGGTGCTCTGGTTGACGCTGGAAAGCCATACCTATATAACATGCGGTGTTCATAACTATGGTGCATTCTATCACGACCTGCTACTAGACGATTGAATAGATGGAGAAAAGTTCGCATTCGCTAGCTACCTCATCAAAAAAATGCCGGCTATTGTAGGTCGCATTTATGCCTTGATTCCTTGAATGACCTAGGGTAGTAGCAAATTAAGGGCGCGTACTGAATTCAGGATTTGGTGGTTGCTGGATTTTGTAGAATGAATGCTAACATGACTCTGGTTTGCACAATCGTCCTGTTATCCTGGCGCAATCATTCTGGTGAATCCACACCAACGGAGATGAGCACTGCTGATGAGCTCTGATAAGAGCAGACCTCGAGTCCGGTGTTTATCCCCCTTTGGTGTGGACTCACCAGAATGATTGCGCGAGAACAGGAGGATGATTTTTCAAACGAGAGTCATGTAAGTATGCTTTCTACAAAATCGCTTAGCCACCAACGCCTGTAACAACAATGTGTCCAGCGGGTTCCAAGCGTCTGTGGCGCTACCTGACTGGGAAATCCTGACTGGCGGGCCAATCGATCGATATAACCAAGGTTTGTTGCTGGGTCGTCGTTTGAGGCATCGGGCAGTCTGCTCACATCACCCAAGAGCAAACTTATAGAATTCTTTAGTATCGTAACGCACTAGAGTATCAAAATGGTGACTTGGTTCATGGGTTAAATTTACGAAGAAATTTGTTGGATCCAGGAAAGAAATTATCATACGTAAATTCAGGAGCTGTATAAACCGGTTTGTACTTCATCCAGAATAAAGTTTCTCAAAAATTCCTGGAAGAAAATGTCCTGGATTGGTAAGAGCACTGATGTTTACCCATCCGTATTTCCGAGACTTCTTTGTTCGAACTAGTGAAACTAAGGATACATGTTTGCTTCAAACAGACCATCCTTCCGGGCCATCCAGTGAGAATTCATGAAAATATGTGATATGATTGCTTTAGTCAACAGAGTTTGAGTACAAAGGAAATTAAGGGATCGAAAATTTGTTCTCGATATATGAGGGTTTTATTCAACGAAAGTGGTGTGACTTTCTTCCCGTTCATATCCATACGTTCCTGAGCATTGCCAAAATACTTGAGGACATTGAACACTAGCAACGACCATAAAGTACAGAGGTACAGGGTCTTGTAAACGTATTGTTACTTATATCGTGCGTAGGATAAGGTCAGTTGTCCTCAAGTGCGCGAAACCTAATGCTAATTACTAACTACAGTAAAGCTAAACCAGCAAAAAACTTCATTCATCTCAGCTAATTTATCACGGTTTTCTACCAGTAACACGATGGTTCCATACGATTTCACCTGATAACAACTTTATTCAACTCTGGAGGCTAGAATTAGTTGAGAAGAATTAACAATTTCCACTGATAATGACCTTGTCTGAATCGACCCACTAAAGGTTAGCGCACGTTCCGCTCGTCTCACACCGGATTCAAAAGACTCAATAAATGGATTTGTTTGGGATATAGTGCTGAGGCTTTTAAGGTAAATGCCAATATTTCATTTCAGACCAGATAAAGGAAATGCAAAATATATGAAACTTATACCTTAAAATGATTCCGGCTGGCTATGTTTGTCATTTTTTAGATGACAGTCTCACCACAGTCTCTAACAGGCACCAGTCGCAGGCAAAACTCCTGACATACTTACATTGTTTTCTACTTCCGCTGGGCTGGTAAGGCGTTGAGTCTCTCAAGGAGAGACTCAGCCATCCTTGGATTACAGATATTGTGAGGGTTGAGAGCCAGCACAAGGCCATAGACTAATTCGAAGTCAGACTAAATAAACGACGAATTACGTGATTTGGTATTCTGCTGCTTTCATACTAAAAGAGGTGCGTTTCTCCAGAAATTAAGGTTTGATACTTATGGTCAAATTAATTTTGTCAGCAATGCGCTGAATACTATCCATCAATGGTTTTTTATCCCTTTATTTCTTGTTTTCTCTGAGCCAAACCTCCAGTTGTCATGATAAGGGTTGATAAAGGATCACCACGCGTCTTTAAGGACAACGGAATCCGCTAGCGTTCTCACGCACTAGTGTACCAGTTTTATACATTATGAACGGCTTGAATGGGTTTTTATCGTGAAGCATGACTCAGTCAGGTTAGATGTAAAAACAATTAAATAATGCTTCGCAAGTTATTCCATTCTTAGATTGTAGACTGCGTTTTTAAAGCCAAGGGACAGTGGGACTGCAGTACTTGTCCATCGCTTTTGGACTGCAGAATACTGATGAACACTACTACATCAAGTGTCCCATGTTTTAAACAAAAATCTGCATACGAAATTTCTGGAAAATTCAGATCTTGCTCAAAAAACATATTTGCACTTAGGTAGCTGAGTTCAAAGTTTTTTCAAAAACTAGGCTGAATAAAACGTTCAAGGACTCTGAAATCTTTACTTCATCCGGGGAGCCTCATAGAAAGTGAAAAAGGTGGGAGTTAGCATGTTAGCATCGTATATCGCGTGCCATCCTCGTCGCTACAATTTCGGTGTCCTAACAGCGTCGCGAACTATGTGAAGAAGAAAAAAAGTTGAGAAATTTGCTGATTCTATGAACACCAAAAAGGCCTGATGGATTCCGGTTTTTCTTTTGAAATCTATTGGAGATCAAAAGCGTCAGATTTCTCATGTGATGAACGCTGTTTTGCAGTAGTAACACACTAAATATAAAATATTTCAGCGCGCAAACTCTGGGCTAACGCACGTTCATAGCAGTGCTGTAGGTCAAGGCGTTTGTGCACAAAAAGGTGATCGTTTTGCCCGAATAAAAAATGGCTCGGTAAATTGTAATTTTTGGGTGTCATTTTGGTACCAGAACTCCTAGTGTGTGAAGTGAAGCTTGACCAGGAGTTGTCCCACAATCAGTCACACAGTTGTTGGTTAGTTAACTATATGACTGGTGTTTACTCGCTTGTACTGGAAATTTTGTGAGCTGTTCGGCCATCCCTTGAGGTGGACTTTGCTTTGCTGTAATAAATTTGATTACACGATAGAAGGCCTTATCGGCAAAAGTCTCAAATCCATGCATTCAACAGACTTTAAGTGTGACTAATTCACCAAATTATTCTTCTTTTCGTGGATAGCTCTTGAATCGGGTGTGATTAATAGTGTTTCCACAAAGTAGTGGGTCAGTTATTAGGAAACACCTTACAGAATCATAGTCACAAGTTACAAGATTTATTACTGGCATTGATGAAGTTATCTCAGGTACTGAAGACCAAAAAGGGGGTGATACAACTACCTTAAAGCTGCGAAGCATGTTGCAATACAGAAAGACAAACAAACATTGCACCAAATGTTTTTCAGGTAAACGCAGAAGGTGAGGATAACAGTTCTCTTGTTCTTCACCCCTCAAAAAAAGCTTTTGCCGAGAAGATATCTTAGTATCATCTGAATGAAGAAGGAAAATCCTATTTACAAGCTTGAATGCGAACCGACCTGAAACACAAGTGTCACAGAGTTATCACAATTCCCAGGTAAAAAGACATCCGTTAAAATATCCATCATTAACAAGCCACACAGATTTAAAATACGACCTGTATCTCGCCGTCAATTCTTGTGTGGATATTCCAGTGCTTACATGCCTCATGATCCATAAAGTTTGCATTGCTGGTATTGACAAGTAGAATTCTGTACAGCAATTTTATTTGCTCTGTACAATTCGATCTAATTTTGAGGGACCCGTGTTGAGGTTAGCACACCCAAGTGTTGCTGGTAAGCTGTCAACAAAAATATGTACCTGTGTACAGCAGGATGGGGAAAAGCTGACTGAGAAGCTTTCTGTCTCAACTATCGCTCATTTTGCGATTCAGCGTCACATCTGCGGAGTAAACGGACTATGTGTCTGCTATTTCTCAATCACAAAACCAGAACAGTAATAAGGATAAAAAACAACGGCAAAAAAGTAACAACAGCAGCGGTGGCTTTTTAAACTGAGCTTCAAAGAGGAGCTTAAGGGAAACAACAGACAGTCGGCTGATTGGAGAACAAGTTAGATATCCACCGTACACAACAATGTTGTGTATTGTATTGAGGCACCCGACTTCCTGCTTTTCTCGTTCTTTTGTGTTAGATTTGTTAGATTGTCCAAAATGGTGCCGTACTCCGTAAGGGAAGTCAAAAACTAATGCCTATTCGATTGGTCATGCGCAAGTGAATTTATAAGGGATGGAAAATGACCAACTGAAATTATTTGCTTGCATTTTCGATTTAGACGTATTATATTCATTGAATAGCTTCTATAAAATATTCGAAAAAAATCCCGGGGAAACTAACTTGACTATCAACAGAGGTTAGCATCCTGGTTGCTCATTTTGGAGACGTCAGTTATATCTTTTATGCTAGATGAATTCTCAAGCCCAAACCGTCGGTTGCGCATGATACACACAAGTAAATTTAAACGGAAAAAGCAACAGAAAAGTACTTGCTGCGGAAAAGTCTGAACTGCTGGGCGTCAGATTTCATGCTCCTTCTTGTTCGTACGGTTTATTTTCTGTGAAGATTATGCAATAGAACTTGGCACGCTTCCACGACTCATCGAAATCTTCATTGAGTTAGATAATAAAAAACCTTGCTAAACACATCATGTCCATTCCTTTCCATTTTGCTTTGTCTGTAATTCTACAATTGATGTAGTCGTATACAAATGAAGACAGGGACATAAAATTTAATGAACTGCTTTGAAAAGATTAGAAACGTTTACGGTAGGCCATTATGTTTTTCGGCTGCTAAACGGTACCTTCACCCAAATATTTCATGTTGCCGTTTCTAATTACGTCTCCATAGATGGTGGCAAGAAGGTTTCGGTCGATTGTGTGATCAAGCGTCTCAAAACTTTGTATTTTTTTGCGAACGTAGAAAGTTGCACGTAAGAGGATTCTAAGAAGTGTAAGCCAATAGGGTGTGGTGAATATGATAACCACCTTATTTTCAGCTGAACTACTGCTAAATGGAAGGTTCTATTCAATGTAATTTTGATGCTAACCCTGTGGCCTACTAACTACTTTGTTAGTAGCGAGACACAACACTTTAATCACCATCCAAAGCTTAAGCAGTTCATTTGGTTAGAACGAGCGTGTGCGGTTATTAATTTGTGGGCAGGAAACTTGATCCCTCGCACGAGTGATTCTTTCGAAACGTCCCTTGGTTACAAATAAGTCTGAAACACCAGCCGGTGAATCCAGTGCAGTTTACTGACTTGTCCGATAATTTAAGAATTTCGCAGGACCTTCCTGCTTTCTACATGGCTAATTCGGCAGAACGGGTTGAGTGAAAACAGGTGCGCACATTAGTCCGTTTTGTTATTTGTTGCAATGGTGGAGTTCTACGAAAGAATCTGTGACTTTCTTCTTATTTGTAACTTATTGTCCTCAGCCGTCGTCCGCAAGCTAAATTGGGTTATCCAGACGACGCTGTAGGGATCGCTCCTCAGCTGTTATCGTCGCAAGGTGCCACTGGAAGAGAAATCGCACTGGCGTTTGTGAACTCAGTTGTTGAATGATCAGCGTGTTTGGGTGAAAAACAGAGTAAACAAGGAACACATTTATTCGTTCACTCCTAATTAGCATATACTTGTTTTGCTCAACAAATGTGCAATTCAGTGTTCAAATTGGGGATAAAGTGAGGCAAATTCTAGGATTGCGCTTCAGGATGACGAAAATAGTAATTGTCCGCTGGATCTTTTCCACTACCTCATAAGGGCATCGCATCATTGTAAAACATTCTGCTAACTTGACATTTACGAACATAGCAAGCTGATATCCTGACAAGTGAACTGGCTGGCCCAGAAGTTTTGACGAGTCTCACTAATTTATGGATATTACAAGAATGGGAAATCATTTCGAAGATGGAAGTACAATTAATCGTGCCAAAAGTGGTGTAGCAAAGAATCTTTTGCAAGCAAGAGTGTTGTGTTGTGTGGCCACTGACTTGGATACATTGTCAAAATGAACCAAGACGCGCAGCGTTGACGCTTTATGTGATAGTTATCCAAAATATTTTTTCATTGTTTCGTTTGATTTTACTGTTGGGCTGACCCAAACATGCTGAATAATAATGCTTACGAGCCTAAGAATAACTTACTAGTTATACGTTTCTATACGAAATACTGACCATGTAATATTGTGCTGTTACTTATAACAGTGTACTTAAAATTTGGTAACTGTAACGAATGGCGCACTAATTAACAGTTCATATAGCGAACGATCTGTCTTATTTGTGGTAGGGGCAAGGCAGTGTAAATGAGTTATCGTAACGTTAGCTGAATGCTGTAACTTAATAGGGATCTCTACCACGCACAGTAATGGATAGCTCTAGATATAGTACATAGCCACATCAAGGTTAACGATCCGTGATATCATATAAGATCAAAATTCCCCACTTCCAGGCATGACGACTAGACGATGAGGGAGCGCACTAATGTCATCTACAGGACAAGCTTTGTTATCCTTGCAGAAAGGTTGAAACTGGAACGTGGTGTACATGTGTGGTTGTTGGTCTGCTAGCCGAGCTTGACAGCTGGATTGCGAATTCACCAGCAACGAAGCAGCGCACCTGAAATACTCATATTCCGCAACGCTGCCGACGGCTATATGCGTGGTATCAACTGTTGGCGCCGGAACAATGCACAGGAAGGGAATCGGGGTGAAGCTGTCGAAGACAACTGACACTGAACAGATCAATTACAATCACACACAAAATTCCGCTTCAATTATAAAAAAGCTGATTAGGGATAGTCCCATGCACCTTAACAAATGCTTTTAGTCACTTATTCGCCTGATGGATTGTCTTGCCAATAAAATGTTCTAGCAATCGACCGACTGACTATGAAAAGTTGCTTGAAGCACCATTCCGGTATTGAATATCTTACTGGTAAACTATGTCCTGATCGGTTGTTATAAAGGTTAACTGCCTATTAAAGAACTGGCCAGCTCCAAGCTAACATGCCATAAACTGACGCCAATAGATGCATCGGTCTAAACGTGAATATGAGTAAAATGTGAATTTCATCAGATATGTTTGATGGAGGTGATGTTTCAAATTCCGAAGACATAAGAAAGTATTCTTATTATAGCAAGTTATTAAAAAACCATTTTTTGGTTTGTCGACTGGTTTCCAAAATTTTCCAAAATGACATCAACTTAGTCGGTCAACTGATCGACATTGCAATAAAAAAGGATCCATCACCTATCATGACGATATTTCAGGTGGCCTGAAGAGAACTGTGGTCACGGACAAATTCATTATTATATTTGAAAGATAAACAGAAAGCAGCTGTGCACATCAAACTACACCATCAAGAAAGGTGTTTTTTAGCAGCACTGCATGATGTCGTGTTCCAAACAGTCCGATATGTTGGATGCGCGGCGGTCGACTGCATATTATCTAAAAGCATGCAAATTAGAAATAAAGAAATAAAGAAAAAATTGCATCGGGGAAAACTAGGAAAACTGAAGTTAAAAGTTGTAGTGAATTTCATATTTTCCCAGAACTAAATTAACAAAGTATTCAGCTACTCTAGACATTAGACGCCATCCAGAAGAGCACTTGGGCTTGGAATCTATATACTGGCTATTCGTAGACTGCTGTTGAAGTTCTCAGGTTTTGTCAAGTCGCCTGTGCAGCAAAAATATAAATTTAGAATTAAGTTCCAAACTTTCTGGAATTAATAACTTTACAATAAACACTATTATGCTCACTTACACAACACAATTAAAGACCTTCGAATTTATGCTTAGAACCCTGTGGGTCCATGTCTCAATAAGGACTTGCAGAATGTCCCCTTCTGATGATATCCAAAGAGAGGGGATGGGGTGTGATGTGTTTCTTACTCAGTCGGTGTGAAGAAGTGATGGGTTTGCTGACAAAGTGGCCTATTTCAAAGTCGCACACGAATCAGCTGATTTTCCAAAACCTTTGAAACCTTACTGATAACAATTCAATTGGGTGTGAATGTATTGATCAACTTTTGTGTCAAGATGATACGTTGTTCTACTAGAAAGAATGTTTCGGAGACACAATTCACTTATACTTTGTTGATGAATACTAATGCACGAAACTTGTGACAAATGTCAGGACCTGCAATTTACAGCAGTACGAAAATCGTTAACTTGTTTAAACCATGAAATTTATGTTTTGATATTTGAAAAAGACACCGTTATTTTTTAATTATCTAGATATGTCATTTTTGCGCCTTTTCCGCCCTTGACTCCCCAGCCCGGTTATATCTACACACCACTTTTGGCCTTCAACTCGAATTTGACCCATACTTAGGGCCCAAGAAGCGCCAAGCAGTTATTTAACTTCTACAAAATAGTTCAAACAATTAATGTCCCTGGAATTGAATTTCCACACTGCATCCAACCCAGTCAGCCAAAAGTGGCTGATCAGTGTTGTGAGTAACCCGTACCTCTACAACATAAATCTCCGTCTGATGGTCAGTCAATAACTCACACCACCATTTGCTTCACTCTGGAAACCTTCAGGTTCACTTTTGATATAAATACTGGTAACTGCGGTTTTCAGTTTAAAACCTCTTTCTTCAGTAGCTGGGTAGGCGATAGTAGCTTTCACTGTAAATATTGCCAGTTGTGGCATGTCTGTAATGGGTCTTTATCAATTTATCTACGCGAAATGCGTTCTCAATCAGGGACACTGCAAGTTTTATCACGTCATTTTTAGGGTTATTTTAGTAATCAGGAATGGTTACTTCAACCTCAGCTTCGAAAGAAAGAATGTTATGCTTTTTTGAAACCGTTTTCTCTAGTGACAATTTTACCATCATCACCAGTGCATCGCAACCTAATATCGGTGATCTACTTGGCAGGTAAATTTAGCCACTCTCACCAGTCATGGAAGAAAGCTTTCCGAAAATGCAATTAAGCTTACCAAAAGCGCCTAAACAACCCACAGTCAGTTCCGCCCTTCTCGGGAACCATTAATTTGGCAGTTTCAGATTCTGCTTTAACCACATGCTGTACGTGGCTGAAGAATAAGAGTTTCAATCGGGTCTACTTTGAGCACAAGTGCAATTGGAAATACAAAATGGCTGTTTCACTGCTCGCAAAGAGGCTGTGATGTTCGCTAAATAACAGAATGTGCAGCACATTCAGTTGAACAATATTCATCGACAGATTCATCTGGGATTCAGGTGAGTCTCTTATGAAAAACAAATAAATGGATTTGGTCGTGCACAATTGGGGTTCAACGGTAACACAAAATTGACGGTAGCCGGGAACTGCTCTTAACTGATGAGACACAAGAAGAACGAAACGGGTCGTGGGCTGCCGAAGTGTTTTTGCAAAACTATGAGTAGTTTTCTTGATGAAAATATGGGCTGTGGAATAACTGCGGAACGTAAAAAGTGTCAAGAAACCATCTCAACGAATTCAAATCGAGACCAACTGATTTTGAGTTAAAATGGAAAGTTATTCTCCTTAAAAATGAAAGTATTTTATCACAGGTCGCACTTCCAGGCAGAAGGTTTGCAACAGGCTACTTCATGTCCTTCCGCCGGTTTTTCTGTTACCTCTGATGTGCATAAATACAGAGATGCCACGTTGAACTTCAAGTAAATTATATCCAGCTGTGCGACAATGCGTATGTACTTAGCGATTCAAACACAGTCGCTTAGTAACTCCAACAAAATCTACGATGCACTACGAACTACAGACTCAAGGCGTCCAGTACCGATTCCTTTAAACAGTGTTATTTCTGATGGTTTGTGGCACACATTCATAGTATGGTGCGTTTCAAGAGTGTATCATGTTTTCTCCACGAATAGCAACCACTGCTGTGGGTGGATTTATTGTTTGGGTTTGTATTTTATCTACTATGCATAGGATGACACCGCGGCACTTATATTTCCCACATTATAAGGCAGATGGTAGCGTCTCCTTTGAGTGATATCACAGTAAATATGCGGTTACAGTACCAGGAAATGTGCATAGATACAAGCGTTTGGAATTAGAAAGTAACGTGCGTCAAACCACACACAATGTGACAAACTGCATTTTCTAATAGGAAGTACCTAAATACCTATCTCCCTGTGGTGCTCGGGGAACTATTCAAGCGGTGTCATACTTAACATCACAATAAAACCTGATAAAAACCTAAACTGGCTTCTGTTTGGTTGCCAAACCGCCTCGTCTTCAATAACTAATGGATAAAGATATTTCATTTCTGGCTTATACTGGAATATGAATTTTTTTTTATTATTGTCGATTCTGTTCTAAGGGGCTACAATAAACCACTCAGCTAGCAACGTTTTACGTTAGTTACTTGCAGTAAACCTGCTTAAAATAGCCGAGAACAGCGCAGCAGACTCGTTCGACGTGGGTAAGGATAAACGTAGAAACTTTATTGAAGCAAACAGCAATCTGCATAAGCTCTATTACTGATAAAATACATGAATAATATAGGAGAAGGCGATGTTTCTATCATTCCATTGTGCATATTTCACTGAAAATTGGAAACGTGAGCACGCGAACAGGCGCAATAACTTCTTAGACGCTAGAGTGGAAAACAGGTAACAGAAAGATGTGCTCATCACGCTTGACGTTTTTCTATCACTATAACAGAATCGGGAATTATGATAATTTTAGCGGGATGCTCACTTACAGATTTTTTTTAATATAAGGAAACGTAGTCCTTCTTCGCTTTGGTTATGTTAACAAATTGGCTTGGCATTGATTCCTTAAGCGTCTCAGTATGAAGTTCCTTTGTTAGTCATCATTTTGGAGTACCTGATAAGGCTGTTGTGCTTCTCTCGTCTTCGCCTCTGTTGTGTTGCAGTGCTTATCGGTTCGCTTGAAAAGAGTACAAACACGACTTTGTTCGTGACACTTCAGACGGTTGCTTAAGTAGTTCAGAATCTGATCCGTGTGCGTTTCTTTCCTGCCTGCTTCTGCTTGAATTTGGCCGTCTGTTGCCCTCGTGATGAACACGTCTAGAAACGTCATTTTTTTGTTCTCTTCCTTTTCCATTGTGAAACGGATGTCGGGAAACAAGTTGTTTAGCATTTGGTTCACTCGTGACACTTCATTCTTTATTGCAGTGGCAAAGTTGTCATCCAAATACTGCACCCACATTTTTGGTTTGACAACAAGTATCACAGTCTGCTCAATTTTTTGCATTGTCAATTCCCCGATGAATCCGGAGACAGATGATCCCATTGGCACTCCTTTGAGTTGTTCATAATATTCTCCATTGAACTCAAAGTAGGCTGTCAAACACAGATCCAGTAGTTCACAGATTTCTCCCCTCCTAAGCGTTCAGCTTATGGTTCTCCGGTTATCCAGAAACTCGGCGACGGTCATTCCTGCAGCAACTGATGTGCACAATTAAGTTGCGTCTAAGGATACCACCATCTAATATTCGACCTTCAGATTCTTCAGGCCCTCCAGACAATGAATAAATATTGAGATTCACTGGTGTTTCACCCGCTTCAATAGTTCCCTTGAACTGTTTTACGTGGGTGTTCCTGATAATCAGACATCTGTGTGTAATGCTACCGTTTCTTTGTAAAATGATGTAAGTCCGTAGAATCGGGCAGCTTCTAAGACGCGGGCCCTTATTCCTATTTATACTGTTTGCGAGTTTCGTGGTTTGGTCTTTCTGAAGACGGTGGTGGGTAACTGTGTCGTTGGGTAGTGCGTTAGATCTGCCAAAATGTTCCGCTTTGCACAGAATGACTGTTATTCTTCTCTTGTCAGCTGGCAAAACGACAATGGTTTCGTCCGCTTTGAAACTCCTTATTGCCTCTTCTTCTTCAGTATATAAGACGTCGTATGTTCTGTTTCGCGTAATAGCTGGGACAATGTTTTGTCGTATCGTTTCTTGGGTTTGTTCTTTAAGACTACCGGATCTGAAGGCCGCTTCGAGACTGCCCAAATACCGTAGATCGCTAGCATCCTCGAAATTGCAATTAGGCCCTATGGTAAGCACGTTATTCTCCACCATCATGCTTTATCTTCCAGATAGGTTTTGATTCTGTGTTTTGTTGTTGTTGTGCCCATTTGGCTTGACTATTCTGCAGAATGTGCGCTCCACGTTTAACCCACGATCGACTGAGTTGTTGTATTATTTTGGATCCCATTGACCTGATTGGTGTTTTTGTTTGTTCACTAAAGATTCTGTCATATTTTGCTGGTCGGCTGTGGGCATCCGGAACCATCAATCTAATATGTCTGGCAAACCTTCGTGCCTCAGGATGGTTCACTGGTGGTCGGTGGGATACCCTGCGTGATAATGCGCCTTACCACAAGGAATCGTGGAGGAAGCGAAGTTGATGTCGAGTGGAAGCCAGTCGTCTGACAAAAGTCTCCTATCGACAGCTGTCTTGAGCGTGGAACGCCCGAAGCTGCCACGCCCGTGATGTTGTCACAACCAAATTAGCCCGTTCCAGCGATTCCCTTTGGTTCCAAGTTCTCTTTGGAGCACTGCTTGGTCAAGTACACTCTGCATCAAGCTAAGTCCTGCTATACTGTCAAGACACAGGTGTACAAAGCTCTGGAGGTTCTTAAGGTCACGGGCGGAGTTTTACAGCGGTGAATTGGGATTGCTCTTACAGCTGCAACGTGTTCTCAGCCGTTCAGCTCAAGCAAAATTCGTGTCCGACGGCAAAAGTGGTGCAATTTGATGAGATTTCTTGAGCTTTTCTTCCACATACATCGAAATATCTGTCACATTACAGTCGTGGATACCGGTATGTAGCCTTTTTGAGTACTTATAAAGTCTTTTAAAAACACATCGGTAACCGCAAAAACTTTAAACCGCTAGAATTTGTAAAAAAACGTTTGCGTTCAGCGATTACGTTTGGTCATATTGGAAGATTTAGGCAGACAACAAGCAGGGAATTATGCGAAAGTTCGGTCAGTGAACATTCTCCCCGACCGGGATTCTAAATGTTGCACTTGCCTCCTGGTTTGTTATGCCATTTCGATCGGAAAAAGGGAAGTAATGAGTTCCAGCACACTAGACATTGGCCAATATCATGTTGGTAACATTTTCAATCCGCTTAATCTAACCGCGAGCTTCTCCTCTTCCAAGACAATTCGAGCGGTTCATTAGGTGACCGGAGGCGCATGGGGTAAAAAAACAGTTGGAAATCACTATCCACAGTGTTTTGTTTAGCTCAAACTTTACGATTAATAATAGATGGCAATGAAAGTGCAACAAATGGAATAACATCAAACTTTAGCTTATGTGGTCAACCTCACACAGCAATGAAAGCCTAACCCAGTAAAATGATGCAACGCAGTGGTTTACTCACATATATTTTTCTCTCCTGAAAGCGACCGGAGAAATGTAGAAAATAGTGCTGACGAACTATGACAGTGCAGCTGTTCACATTCAGCTGTAGGGGGTTTCTAAGCTCCACGATATGCCCTTTCAATCATCCAGGTAACCGTTCGACCCAAAGGTCCAGCAGATATCATGAGCTTACTTCGAAATTCGTTTACGTTTGAAGAGCACGATCACAGACAAAAAATGCGAGTGACAGATGTGGGTGGATTTACTGGAGAACACTAGAAATAAACAAGAACAACTTTCCATCCCAACGTGTGCCATCAATAATTTTCTAGTAAGGCGGAGTGATATCCAATGTATTTGAGAATGTTTGGCACAAGAAAACTCGTGTAAAGACCGACAATTGAAAAAAGGACAAAAAATACTGGATGCCCTTTAAGGCGCAGTAAGCACTAGTACACTCAAGACTCACATATCGGACACAATTTGTTCGTGATATGGGGTCAAGTGTGAAAGCCAATGGCAAGAATGAACATTCAGTCCCATCTACCAAGCATAAAAATGCCGTGAGCACGTAAGTAGCTAAAGATGTCGCGCAAGTACAAGCCACTGATGTGACCTGGGGAAGCCCCAGTCCGAAAAACAGCCTTGGTATTTTGGGGAAAGCAGATCGCTCGATAGGAAATGACCATCAGTTTGTGAACAAAAAATCAACATCACAATCGAGGGCGCATACGGCTGAGATGTTAACAAGTGAAAGTGAAGCAGCGCGCTTCTGCTTCTTCTCATTTCACAAAATTACTGCGCGAACATCTGTGACTATGTTTGCGTGTCACAGTTGATCGGTGCTACCGAACACCTATTAGGTCAGGCTTGATGAAAGACGCCAAGGTAGATGCTCTCAACTCGTTGAGGAGGTGCATGCGAGACGACGGAGATTTTGGCAAGCTTCTTTACAACTCGATTATGACCAGCACACCGAGCACCATGCGCGATCATGCAGGACTGCAGAATATGTACCAAACTCTCCAAGTGACCACAGTTTCCACGACGGAAGGTCGTCTGTTCACAATGACCACATCTCGTACTCCTAACTGTAGTCGTCAGCAGGTTCAGTTGGAGCTAGATACTGTGGATAAATATCCGAGGAAATACGCGTTCTGGAAAAACAAACAATCTGTTCGAGAGGGGCGAAGCCACCAATTCTCACATATTGCGACCATCAACGCAGTGGCCATTTCTTCCTTGGTGTTTTTGCACGCACCTCGAACTAGGATCGGAAGGCTGAGATCCCGAAAACCTTACAAAATGTAGGATCATTAATCGCATCATGTAGCATTCAACATTGGATAGAGAGATGCTTTTCCAGTCGCTCTTTCTGCTTCATCGAGATGTTTGAATTCAGGCTTGGGATACCGAGTCCCCCATGGTGTTCAACGGTATGGATACAACTGATCGGACTTTCCTTCGATAGGGGTCACTGGCCAGGAATAGCCTGCTTGATGTAATTGTCCAACCTTTTTGGAACATAGCCGATCTGCTTTCAGTGCTGTTCATCCAAAGGTAGACCACAGTTTCTTTTGTATTTTTCCTCCGACGACCCATCAAGAATAGCAGATGCTGCGCCTTCCCGCCTTTTGGTGCTATAGGGTCTGAATAGCGGCGTAGTTGGCTCAACGGATTTGCTTTTGCTTGGCCATCACAGAATGATTGAGGGGAGTTGAGGACGGCGTCGGGAGACAGGTTTCCACGTGCATGGTAATTTCTTGGATGCTTGACGGTATGGAATCATCAGGACTTGCTTCTGTGTCATGAAGACAGATAACAAACCTCGGGCAAAAGCCAGAAGGCCAGAACTAGCGGGCCAACCGTCATAATTGGACTCCTAGAGTTACGCGTTGCAATCCAAGGTTTGTTTGAACCAGATTTTATACGTTTCAGAATCGGACGAATACGCAGCTCTTTGTTTATTGATTTTGGCGGGGCCACTAAATGACGATTCGTCCAGGTGCGCTTGCCACTTGAGCACAAGTAACCTGGTTTTGATACTAATAGCTGGTCGACCAGAAAAAGACTCTCCCAACCTGACAAAGAGCGCGTAAATTGTAGGCAAGACGCAAGAGTGACTATGACTCTTGTTGAGATCAGCGGGCACCACAGTCTTCAACCAACCAAGCTCATCTGTATTATGCCGGGTATGGTGTGCGTGTCTGCGGTGTTGACTCAGGCCAATCTTCGTCGGAAAAAGGCGGGACCCTTCATCATAAGCCAATTGGGCGACCACGTTCATGGCAACATTTCCATGGGCGTGAACCCGATGGTAACCACCAAGCCAAATTTCGGCTTGCATTACTTGCCACAGTTCTCACACTTGAGCCCCACGAGTCTCTCCTGTGTACTTATTGGAACTGGTGCAAATGCGCCTCTTGGTTCGTGTTGTTGAATGTTGAGTGCGTTGAAACCAAACAGGGTGGTTTGTCCAGGCTGGATTTGCTGAACTCCTAGGTCATCCTGGCTTATGCCCGGCCTACCTAGTTGGCATTACAAAGAGGTAATTCAGCGCGCCAACAGCCTTCTGTAGGCCCGGTTTTTATATTGGTAAGAGGCACTTCCATGAATCAAACAGTAGTAAACAATTAGCACAAGAGACGCTGTAATGCAGTGCAGAGAATGAAAAAATATTAGGCCTTAACCCATGTTGTGTAGCTGTGCGAAATGTGCATCTCCGGCCAGCCATTCGGTAACTACTACAGCTGGAACCCCGTACTATTCTACGGGTTTAAGAATGTTTGTTTTTCACAAAGTCCAAGTGTTATGATTTAATCTGAATAAGCTAGGGTTCGATGATCTATGCAGAGAAAAAGAACGTAGTTCGATGGATCATCGATGGATGCAAGGCATAAAAATGTGAAAACAATGCAATTTTCGGCATATTATCCTCATTCATAGTGAAGCTTGTGTATCTGTTACAACTTCTCAGTTATAGAAACTTTTGCAATAACGGAGTACTTTCTCTCCAAGAAGATTGGCTCTGTACTGACCTTAATAACGACAGTACTGGAAGCTTGATGCTATTCTTTCGGCTACATTTTTTAGGAACGATGGTCTTGTTGTCACGTGGAATAGCAGACAATAGCGCCATTCTACCAACATCCGCTTCAGGTTCTCAAAAACAGCATCAAGTGCCTGGTTACGGGACGCAAGGCCCACTGGTTTAGGCCAGAACTGCTCAATTGTGATTGCAGACATTTACATTGTCCCAAGTACTGCATCTTCCGAACTCACAAAGTTTCCTGAATCCATTGCTTTGTATATGAACCCAAATCTACGCAATGTAGACTAGAAGACAGTGCCCCCTTCACTACTGCAATCCTTTATTTGGACAACACACCTTTAGTTGCAGCGGATGAGTCGGACAGATTATGATGCATATTCCAGACAATGGTGAGCCCGATAAATTTCTTACGGAAGTTTCTAAAGGATCCAAAATGATTGTAGGTATAATTAGTTTCCTCGCTACATACCATTTGCGACGTTATAGCTCTTTATCGTGAGTTCTACTTGAAAGAAGCGATGAGTTACTGTACAAACGATTTCGTGAATGCCAGTGCAAAGATCCTGAGCAGTCGACCAACACAACTAGTGCAACGGAATTATCTAAGAATTTTTCAGTATTCCGAAGTCAGAGTTTAAGCAGTCATTTCAACCCTCATTTCTACTTGTACTGTCTTGCTGAAAGCACCTACATCAAACTGGACAAATTTCCCCCTTAGTGAATCCGTCTTAACGGAGGGAAAATCTCTGATGAAGAATGATTAACGACCGGGAGTTTGGCAGCCGTCGAGTCAGGAAAATCCAGAAATTAAACTCCTAATCAAAAATTACTCTTACACCGAGGTTTGTCTAGGGCTATCTGGAAACCATATGTTAAGAAGCTCAAGGCCGGTCGAATAAAGCTTAGCTAGCTTAACGATTGTAAAAAATCGCCCGGTTTGAAGTCCAACAAAGCCCGGGGTCCTCACTTTGAGCTATCAGCGCTGCTCATATTTTCTCTTGGAAAGTGATCTTGAAACATCTATTGATTACCTACGTATACTTTTTGTTAAGTTTCGTCGAAAGTCATTCCAGTGGGAGATGATAACGGCCAGATAGTGTACAAACAACCGGGTTGGATACTGGATAATATCGCACATCACGTGCACTCGCTGTATTCAGCAGTGAAGGAGGAGTCCGGACAAATGTGTCTGAACATTTCAGCCATGTTTAATTGACGTGGTCCATAATGGACCTTGTGGACCTGAACGGATATTATACAAGGTTGTTGGCAGTGTGAGTAGATTTGAGATTTATATTGGAAACTTCGTCCTGTAAGTAAGGCCAATATATGCCGAAATGCCAAGCTTTCCTGGACAGCTGTTTCATCCTTACTGAAAGTCATCAGAAGTGTGTACCTCGCGGAAATTAAGGGAGTTTCGAACCCGTCAACTCCCAGCTATTAGTTTGAACAATTAACTTTTCGACGAAGAATTGTCAGCAATGTTATTAACTCACAGTAAGCTAGAATGTGGTTAGACAAAGTGTTATTCCTTCCCGTTCTCTTTGTCCAGCACATTTATAGCTTTCGTGATTAGGATTCTTCCAGCTGACGCAAATTTGCCGCTGGTATCCTGGATTTTGCTGTTTGCAAGCGCATACTGAATTACGAACCAGGTTGTGCTTTCTGGGCGAATGAAGCAGTCTAATTTGCTCCTGTCGTTTCAGACTGACAGGATTTTTTTCTTCCATCAAGTAAGTGTAACCAATACATTATCAACAATCAACGGTAGCTCACAGGTAAAAATTACTCCAGCCAAGATCTCCAGATGTGATTCGTGTTGGATTCAGCCCATTCGATATCCCCGTTTGATTACGTCAATTCCAAGCAGTTTTCGGCAAATTCCAAAGGCTTTTTCCATGAATTTACACGCTCCACGTGCTACCTTTTCGTACAATTCTCAGTGAATATGTCGTGCCTCAAATATATCATGACCTTCTTCATGATGATTTCCGCCTTTCGGTTAGGTAACTGAAACTCACCTCAAAAGGGAAGTGAATCTCAGGCAAATTCTTAGTCAGTTTTGCAATGAGCGGGCACTTTGGTTTACGTCAGGGATCAGGTCTCTTATCGGTTGCCCTTAGGAAATCTTATTGCAAAGTCAACACTTGCTCGATTTGATTTCACACCACACACACACACCACACCCTGCTTAGCTGTCTTGCATGCCGGATTCATTGTTTAAGTGTTTTATAAAGTCTATGAATTTTCTTTGGAGATTTCATCGAGCAAGCAAGGAGCAAACTGTAGCTTACTCACATCATGTAGAAGGGTTCTGCGTTCAACTTTATTTCAGGGGATTTCTAGAGTTGAGCAGTACTGAGGAACCCCAACCCGAGCGAAGTTACTGTACAATGCATACAGGCTTTTCAGCACAAACGGACCTCACTTGTACAATAAAATTTCAATACAAACAATATTTGTCCGCACATAGGACAGTGTGGTTCACGCAAACGGTTCTCCTTAGACGAGAGTGAACAACAACCCAGTAATGTTTGCCTGTAGTTTGTAATACACTATTTGGTCTCGCGCAAACGGAGGCCACTTTATATCATGAAAAAAACTGACACAACAATCATGGGGCAAGCAAACTCTTCTACAGCCAAAGACCGGTTTTGTCTCTCTTGGGGTTTATGGGTGAGCTACGCCTATCTGATTAGACCAAGGAAAGGTAAAACAGGTCATGGGCTGTCGCAGAGTTTTCAGCATTCTTGTAAATAGTGTGTTTAATCATGCCAAATGAAACACGAGGCGGCCTCTGTACAGCACATTCAGTTGAAGAATACCACAGGAGGATGATTCTGCTGAAGTCCAGTTGAGTTTGTTGTTAACACTAAACTAATTTGCAGACCGACACATTTTGAAAATTTCGGTACCTCCTGAACGAAATTCTTGACATGCGATAGCATACATTACCTCATAACTACCGCGTTCACCAGTATATTCAGTATACTTGCTTATTTGACCTAGAATGTAGAAAAAGCACATTATACGGCCAGCTCTAATAAATTCTCTGAATACGGAAAAATCATTTCGGGTTCATGACAGACTTTTGCACAGAAACGCTGGCTTAGTAAGCTTGTGAGGGTCAGCTTAGCATGTAGCTGATCTTACCCTTGATGAATTTCATCATCGTTCCTAATAAACATGACTCTGATTACGTGCCTGCTGTGTCCCATTCTAGGAAGTAATGCTAGTTCAGCATCTGGAATGCTATCTTCTACTGCAGATAGAAAACTGCAACCCTATCTCAGCAATGATTTTCACAAAAACCCACAATAGATGTGTGAACTCGGATGATGAGTGTGCATAAACTGATTTGTAAGATAAGGAAAAAAACATAAAGCTCCTGACGTACAATCAAGGCTATCACCTTATCGGAAGAAGTTTGGATTGAGTATTTCTCCGCTAGCTAAATGGATAGGCGATGTCCAAACAATAAGTCGACAGATAGTTGCTCGAGAGTAGCCAAAACAACAACAAAAATGTTTCAGCAACAGCGTCGCACTCACTTGCAAATTTACATTCCATGAAAGCCGGCTATTGCCCTTATTGCATACCCCTGCCCATATTTCGGACAAACTCTGACGCTTAGAACCGAAGAGCAGAGCTCACGGGTTTCCTGCCACTCATGTTGGCAGTTATGATGGTGGAAATGTTGGTGGTAAAAACACAATTCTTATGGTGTAACTGATGATGAGGCTGACGAGGATGTTTTCTTTACTGGACCTTTAACTTGTGTAGAGTTGATCATCATATCGTAAAAATCAAAAAAATTAATTAATTAAGGAGACTGACGTATCGTTACTTTCTTCACCACAGTCAAATTAGGACAATTCTTGAAAGGGTTGACAACTGCTGTTTTTATTCAACTTGAACTTATTCAGTGCCACAGAACTGCTCGTTTATCATACTAGTATGAATAAACCAAACCGTAAACCTTCTGCACGATAACATGCAGTTAACAAAACAAGCGAGCCGGCTTGATAAGTCGTTAAGTACGGTATTCGCACATAAATATGATACGGACTACGGTTCTTGGTGTCTTGCATACGGAAGCCGAAACACTGTTATTTCTACTGTTCTCATTCATTCAACAACAGAAGCATGCTGCTTCATGAATGCATGTCAGGTAGACTGACACCTGAATAAATGGAGTTCTCATTTTTTTGAAATAAAGCCTCTGAGGGAGGAAATGTATTATTGGAGGAGGAAAAACGAAAGCAAGGACTTCAATTTTCCAAGTATGGTATCACCATATTTCGCTCGTTTAAATTTTTCACTGTGTTGGCACTGTAAAGTTAAACCGTTGGAATAACTCGAAAAAGCAGTGCACGGTAATAGTTCTATATCCGTATGTAGTGTCAAACGTTAACCGCATACCAGTGCAGCACGGGAACAAGGTCAAATGAATTGTATGTAGCAACTTTAATTTACCAAGTTTATATCGTATTTCTCTCTCTGTTAAGATATGCATTAAAAGGATAGTTAGTTCTGCAAGTTACATGCATGTTGAAGTCACATATTTTATGCGCATATTGGTGGAGTAGTCAACCAAACTCGTACATCGGGCGCAGTAACTTGATTTTCGGGACGGATTAAGCAAAAATAATTCATCTTGTATGATGTTTGTAGGGAAACGGACAAAAAACAATAAAGCGCGCATTACCATTTTGCAACTAGTAACATTCTTCCAGTGGGCATTCATGGGCAGGCGAGAGAACAGCTGTAGGTCCATACTCCAAAGAAATCACGCTAACGAAATCGCGCTAGTAGAACTGCGCGAATACGTGTTTCATATAGCTCCAAAAAATGCATATCTAGGTCAGCGACACTATTTTAGAGAAAATTTTGCCACCAGAAAAACGTAAGCCTCACCGAAATGACATGTTCACATCTACTGGAAACGACCTCAGTGACTTCAAAATGGACTAAAAGTTGTGACCATTGACGACCATAGAAATGGCTGAAGGAAACCATAACGTTAGGCGTGTGGACATTTCTTTTGTTGAGAACACAAGCCACGCCAGCTTCGCCTCAACTGACCGGAATGCCACAGAATAAGCCGTTAGATTAACATATTCGAGGTATTATTCGGAGGAAACCTGTATTTTGGTGATATATGGAAGCAAGACATTTGTTTGATGAATAACGCTTTAAGCAATGTTATAACCTTATTCCTTCTTTCCAAGAAAACCTCGTCCAAGTAAGATTTCGGAGGAAGAAGTTAGTGACTCATTTTTCGCTTGTGCGTGAATTAATTATCCAGTGATTACAATCGGAATACGCCTTATAACCGCAGCAGGACATAAGAGCATATGCTAAACAAGCACCGTGTTCGTGAAACCAAAGGCGAAGGTAAACGTTTGATTTATTTGACTTTTAAATAAATGCGAACACTTTTTCATAATGTAACAGCTTTTCTATACTTCCTACACTACTCATCCACCAAACTTCTCGATTTGTAAACTCCTTAAATAACTTACTATTGGCTAGAAACATTCCCGAACTGATGTTCGCATCTGGCTTTGTTTTCTGCCCTAACTCAATTTGACATGTGGGAGTTTGGGTGCCTTTGAACATGTTAATCATAAGGAAGTATTGTACAAGGTCATATGTAGAACAGACGAAATCTGGCGAAGTTGCCTTTGCAAACTAAAGCATTCTGATAACCCGTGGGTCTAGGTAAGATGGGAGTATTTTTTTAACCTGGTATATTGTTGCACTTAATAAGAGATAGAAAACAAAACAACAAAACTAGTACATCAGTACTCATAGAAAACAATGAAAGAACGCGAGACTAAAAAACTGACAGATCGTATTTCCATTATGCTTCCTGGTGGAATAAAGGTTCTGTTTTGATAACTTAGAGGTGAATCAATCTAGCGGCCCTCCGGAGGAAGAGTGGTTTAATTCAGTCTAACCTCCTAGTTTTCTACACCCTGTTTCTGGGACAAGGCTTACAAGTTTTGCATTAACTGCTTGACAAGCCTTTCAATAAAATCGATCACATGTCCAGTATATGTCAATGTAAGCATTATTGAGCAGCTGAATTCTAACAGTAATGTCGAAGTCTATGGAAAACTCAACACAGGTGGAGAATTAGCTAACCGACGTATTTTTCTTCACGAGAAAAGACATTTCACTAGGATGTTGGATGAGCACGAGCAGTCAGAATGTCAGTGAGAATGCATTTCAACTCGTTTTCGTGCCGGTTATGCACATAGAACATAGCTATTTTAGATAAAAAGCACCGACAGCGGACACGATTACAGATTTGCCAAGCAAAATTATGGGGATCCTCAGCGTTTTTAATTGGCTAACGGCGCCAGCATGAACAACTTTGATGGAAGGATGTCTTTAACTTTGCACATTTGTTTGATTTGACGACGACTTTCTGAAAAATTCGGGGTCTGTGGTCATCTGTGGTACAATGATTTGCTTTGCATACATACATGCAAATCAACCTTATATGTGCAAACCAGTTTTCTTGTTGGTTTGAAATAATTGATTTATGCCCCCAGAAGCTTTGCCGGTGGCGAATTAAGCAATTCCGATCGATCATCACATGACCCATTCAGACCAAACCTTGACTCATTAAATAAGAGGGGATAGGAAACCGAGCATGCTGTCGGCAGACGATCGGCCAGTAAGAAAGTCTGCACACTTGTACATCGATCGGCACCGCTCCTCGCACAGTAATGTGTTGTGAATCATCAGGGATAAGGTACGACTTTAGCACCCTTGATAACTCCAACATTCTTCGAAGGCTGTTTAGCACAGGTTTCTTTTTGAGAGAAAAAAGCAGTCTCAACAGCCTAAAACAAGGACAGACAGAAATCAATGTCCCCTCTGAAAACTCCTTTTATTGTTCTTTTCCACATGCTAGACACATCCAGAAATGGAGGTGGAGGAATTTACACTGCATATAAATCAGGGTAATCTCTAAGGCTAATCGAAAAGGGTTCCAATACCACTGTAAGGAGGAAAGCCCTTTGCCTCGGGGTTCTTTATTAGAAAGACGCCAACTAAACAGATACAGACTATTGGACAGGAAAGTCAAACTCTCATTTTCAGGTTATTTCAAAAACTGACTATTCGTCTTCTTCTTGAAAGCGTCTTCTTGAACTCTCCTGGATATTCATTGACTATCACACAACTGCAAGCGAAAACTGCAAAGTAGTTCCACAAAGTCCGTAATAAATCCCATCTTCCATTAGATCAAGGCGGATTTACGAGAACACACATACTACTCGCATGCCTCACCCGTAGTATTCACCGTTACACCACGTGGTAACTGTTAGCTTTTCAAGCTTCCTTCTTGCGTTTTGCATTGTCGGAATGAAACATTTGACAAAACAAAGGCTTTGGGGTACTGTAATCACGACCAAGCCTCAGCTATTGTTTTTAATGCTGATCAGTTATTGTCATTTTAGCTATCGTCAACCAATCCGTACGGTCCAGAGATAACAACACATCTACAAACAAATAATGAGTCCCAATGGCTATAACAGCACTTTTGTGGTAAACTTTTCTGGGATATTGATGCACTTTTACCTTGTGGATCTCATTCTCCTTGCAAGGATTACTTTAGTAAGGTACCTGTGTTTATGCAAAAGAATGTTATCGATCCAAATCAACTATCCGGTTACGACATCCGTACGGGAATTTTCACGTCAAACAAAGTTAATGTTCCAAAAAATGTCAGCTATTTTATTACAAGTGTCTGTTATAAAATTTTGTGCTGCGTAAGATGACTACACGAAACATCCACCTGATGGAAGTTTAATTTTGGGGGTTAAATACGAGTTTATCACACTTTTGATGGTCAACTAATTTGAAAGGTTACTGTCAACGTCCAGTGATGCGAATAGACCGGTACCAAAGTTTAAGTGCCAGCTTTCATAGCGTAAAAGATGAATGGTTTGATCAAATGTACTAGTATAAAAAACAGCTACAAATTGGGGTCGTGCAGTTTAGCGAATTCGTTCCCCCCAGGAACAGACAAAAGAAAGTTGGGCAAATGTGAGCTGGTGTATGTGGGAAACTGTTATGTCAGGTGCCCAATTCGGCACATGTGAGGGAAGTAATACATTAGGATTCACGTCACTCATGAAGTCATAGGGATGTCTAATATGGCAACGCTTGCATTTACTCAGTAGACTTAATTTGTTCGAAGTATATAGAACGGGAGTAGATCTCATGAGTAATATCAACGGAATGTACTAAAATAATGTTAAATCTCTGCGAAAAATAGTTTGAATAACCTATAAAAAATCTATTTACGACTACGCGACTGCCTAGAAAGAAATAACCAAATTCAAGTGGGGGATAAATTCCTCACCTGCAGTTCCTCAAGTAAGTTTACCGGCAGGACGTTTTGATGTGGTTTGCGACTGAAAGGCAGATCTATATAGCAAGTGCGAAAACCCGCCAATTTCGTCTAAAATTAGAAAAATACTGTCGGACTTACTAAGCAATTAGGTTGCATTATGATTTGACGGTTTCTCATGAAGGTGTTAGTTTTCTGTACGCCTGTACCGAGGCTGAAAAATGGATTTCTTTCGTTGAATATTCAGTTGTGCAGCTCTGTGTTAAAGACCTGAATGCTCGTTGGTAAGCCCAGGAAGTATCTAGTGCGGTGTTAGAGATCACTTTGGAACAAGCGCTTGTAGTTTTCACCGGCGTCAATTGCAGATAGTCATCCCTCCGACGAATAGACCAGAAAACAGGTAGGTGTTTCTTTCTTCTGACTTCATGTCTCATCTCCTGGGGCGTTGACGCACACTTGGATCACGTTGGTTCATCGGTTCTTGGGACCAGGGGTGTAACAGCCATCCTTTGTTCAAATGGATGACGTCAAAAGTTGGATGCTGCATCTGAGAGAATTAGGCCCATCACCCGTGCAAATCTGGGTTCTTTGGCTGGTAGTATTCACCATTTGTATAACGAGTTAGCTGATTCAAAACTTTATGGCTCCAACGGTATCCAAGGCTAACGAATTTCAGACAATCAGAGTAAAGTCTTCTAAGCGGCTCCTTGACACTCTTGTCTTCAAAGATTTACACTATAATCGCTTGCATAGGAGGTGTGTTTCTCATGGTAGTACCAAAACCAGGATAAAAAGAGTTGAATAAGACATGGCATACATTCCTCATAAGGTTGCTGAAAACTCTCCGATAGCACACAATCGGGTTTGCTCTTCTTGGGGCTCATCATGTGGGCGCATTGCCCGAGTTTTGACAAATACACTCATTTGCACAGCAATTTCGTTTTGACGGGAGACTCAACTGAAACCCAGCTAAATCTCTCGTTTATGATGTCTTTAAGCAACTGAATGTGCTGCACCGGGTGAGCAAAAGAGTGTATTTCGCTAAGTTTGCGCAATTTTGGTTCAGGTGAAACATAAGGTTGATTCAAACTCGGGGACTGAGCCTCCCTGATGAGCCCAAGAGGGGCGAAACCGGTCGTGGGCTGTCGAAGTGTTTTCAGCAACCTTATGTGTAGTGTATTTATCCATAAAATGTATTGCGATATCTCGAATATCATGCCAACTGAAACGTGAGGCGGCCCGATGCAGCATATTTAGTTGCATGAAAACATCATAAGCGAAAGATTAGGCTGGGTTCCAGGTGAGTCTCTTGTCAAAACCAAGTTGATGTGCAAACGACTGCATTTGTTGAAATAAGGCAGGCTTTCGTTTCTTTGATTTTCTTGATAGCGACTCAACTTAGATCGGTTATATCCTTTCGCTAACTTGAACAAGCATGGCAGAATATGGACTGCCTATGGGCTTCTCAGAATCAGATAAATGATACCGTGAAAAAGGTATGCAAAAAAGACAACATTGTAAGCTGGACATTGAATAACAAGTCAAGGAGCCAATACGATAACCTAGTAGTCAAGAATAATTGCTTGTAGACGCACAGATAATTGTCTCTGAAAATTTCAGCACGCATAACTCTGTGTGTGAATGTAGGATGGTGAAGGCCGACACAGTGTCGACAGCACAGCCTGTCGACCACAGTCTACCGTGGCCGCAGTGGATGAAAGTTCAGTGTGTTGCCTTCATCGAGTTTGGTTCTCATTAGCCGACATATATCGTGTCGCCTTGATCAGTCTTTGTAAACATTTTTCACGTACTTGGTTATTTGGAGCTGGGAAACAACCCTCTGTGAAGGTGTTGGAATATTGGTAGCCCGGGTACATTCATTGGTAATTGATCAGGTGGCTGTTGATCTGCTCATCGAGCATGGCTTACAGATCAGCAGCCACCTGGTCGATTACCAAACCTCTGGGAAATGGGACGATGGATAGCGATGATTGTGAAAGACCACTTTCTAACAATCAATCAACCATGTAAAAGGCTCAACTGCCTCTAAGGGTGCGTTCAAAGCCTCCTGAAGACGTTTACCAACGTTATCCTGATGTCGTTCTTACCAACCAGAAAGTCCGCTTTTTTATTTGATATCATGAGGTCATTGGATCACCCTTGGTACACTTATTTTGGTCAACCGGAAACGAAATATTGTGTGCTACTGACCTCACTGAAGAGGATAGTGACCCACTCACTGTTTCAATTCTTTTGTGATTCTTTAATAAATCGTGGTTCAGGTGCTAACCTCTGACTGTCTATAACAACAGAGAGTGTCAGTCTGATATGCACTTTCGTTTGACGAATGAACAGAAGCAAATATCGTGCGCCAAGTATGTCGGAATAGTTTTGCTTTCAATATGCTGTCTAGGATACGGGATGAAACAGCGAAATCGCTCTATGTTGTCCATCAGTAGAAATGTTATGTTTCTTTTACTCCTCCTGTAAACTCTTCAGAAAAACTTCAGGAAAAGCAGGTCTGACCAGCTGCGTCTTGGATAAATATATACGAATATATACAAACGTATATATATATATATATATATA
>SJOL01006450.1:258436-319431 GCA_004794785.1 Opisthorchis felineus | reverse complement strand
ATGGCCCAACCAACGCAGCTTCTGGTGCTTGACACATTATTTGACTGAGGTTCCTGCTGAACATCCGAACATTCGTTTCCTAATTCCTCGTTGTGGATCCGCTGACACCAGCCTAGACTTCCGTGGCTCGAAGAGTCCACGTCTCACAGCCATATTGTAGCCTGATAAACACGTCTCTTGAGATTCAGGGATATGGCGCTTTATCACCATAGACGTTTCAAATTAGTAAACGCGACCCGGGCCCTGCAGATTCGTGCATTGACCTCATCTTTAACACTACAATCGGAACCAATACAACTTCCAAGATAGGTAAAACGCCCCACAACTTCGAGTGCCTCCTTAGATTGTAGGTGAATTGTTCAGTGACTACATGTCTCTAAGAATGACGTTACATTTTGTGGGTTCAAAGCTCATGCAAAAGTAAGGGATGACTTTAGTCAGTTCATCAAAAAACCCGCGCCTTCTCCTCTTCGGAGACGAGAACGATGTCATCTCCATATTCTAGATTGATAAGGTTTTTGTCAGCAGCTATCTGAAAACCAGAGTTTTAAAGAACTTTCAGCGTTCGTCTCTTTATATCGTCCATCATGAAATTAAATAGGGATAGGAAGGGTGGACATCATTGACGGGTACCAGTTTGTTTACGGAAGCCCTTGGAGAGCTCTTCGTATGCTGTCACACTCCCAGAATTCTGACAGTACAAACTTCCGTGTTGTTCGATCCTCAGCAAGTGTGTTAAGGATAACAGACTGGCCAGTAGAGTCCAACCCGCCCTGGGAATTCAGGAATACTAAAACTGTGGGTCGTTTATACGTATGCCACAGTTCTGTCACTGAGAGAGTGTAAAGATGTGATCAGAGCACCACATACCAGGCCAAAATTTAACTTGGTGTTCTCGGGTCAATGCTCCAATGACCACCATAATGAGATTAAAGACAGGTGACGCCAAGAGTTTCGTTACAATTAGAATCAAGCTGATCTCACGATCTCATTCACTACAGGTCTCTTTTTGAAAATGGGCACTGGTGCCTATTCTTTCAGTTGTTTGGGCAATCCCCTGTTCCAAAAATAGAACCAGCCAGATCAAACAGGCGCAAAATGGTGGCTTCACCCGCATTCTGGAACAATGTAGATGAAAGTCCATCCCGCACAGCCTGTCGCAGCGGCGCATTCGGAAGCGAGATGATAATTATGAGACAGTGGGCTCTATGGTTGTACCTGGAAATTAAAATATTGTTTCCGATGCGTGACACACACCTATTTCAAGCAATTCTGATGGGTTAGTAAGAGCAACCTGTTGTTCTGCTTGCTTGAGAATGCGAACAATAAAAGCAACCAAATAAACCGAGCGCCGAAGCTTGAAGATTGGTTTCCAAATGCTTGAACCTGTCGGCCCCGGCTGACGAGCAGATGTCGCCACCAAGACGAATACAAGACAAACGAGGTCGTCGATCCTAACGGGTAGGCTTACAAGGAGATTAGTACTGAGGTAGAGGAGAAAGGAGAAAAAAGTACACGAAAGAAGAGGAAGGGAGGCGTCAGCAGTGGCCTGGTCTCGTCTACATTAGAAGAAAAATTCCAGACTAACAAGCCAGGTAGGGTGCATGGTGATTTGGTGATTTCTTAGGAGGCTGTTTGTTTCCTTTGCCGAAACTGGAAATCGGATTTCCTCCATTGAATATTCAGTTGTGCAGCTCTGAATAAAAGCCTTGAATGCTCGTTGGTAAGTCCAGGAAGTAAATAGTGTGGTGATGGAGATCATTTTGGAACAAGCACTTGCCGTTTGCAACTCTCATGGCTCAGACCCTGGCCACAAAACAGTAGTGTTTGTCATGAAATGCTGCTTACATTTATTTAAAGAAGAGCTTGCCATACAGCTTTCGTCCACCAGTGTGGAAGACCAGGAAATTTGATGGTGAAAGCATTAGATATTGTGAACCTGGTATGAGAGTCTTTGAGACTATCGCACGCCCCCCCCCAGTATAATTCGATGAGCGGTTGAAGTGCGAATTACGTCACAAGCTCACCTTGATTTATGTGTGCATTTGTCTGACAGAGCCTTGCTACTCTGCATTTCCGACAAAATAGCTGGAGAAACTTTATTCCAAAATGGTGGCGCCTGGATACATTGAACCCGATAAACCTACTTAGGCGACGTCCGCACAAGGTGCAGCCAGTAAGTTAAATGCCATTCAGCTTACATGCACGATGTCTTAGCTTGTTTTGCCTCAACTGGAACTTCATACTGAGTTGAGCCAAAGGAACGCTGGTGGCGGATTTAGATGATTCTAAGCTATATATATAAAGACCATGGATCTAAAGTTAACTGAGTAAAATCATGGCCCAAGTGACATCAGTTGACATTTCACTGATACATCCGACAAAGTTGAATTCACATGGCGCCTTCAATTTGCATTACGAAGTAAGAAACGTTCACGGCTCTGTCATAGGCCAAATTCTCGAGCCTGTGGTGTTTTGTACCCTTCTTTTACTTTCATTATAACGTTACGTATTTCATCAATTCCATAAACGTTTTTTGTTTGAATACGCAAAACCACAAAAACGCGCATTTGTACAAGTTATATACAATACAGGCGTCGTCACATGCTCCGACTTTCTCTTCTCATTTCGCTCACGCTTACAGCGGTCATTCGCGAGCTTCATGTGCTAACTCTGGTATCAAAATATTTCAGACTGTCTTCGGAGTTTATTGTATGTGAGAGCTTCCCGGATAGAAGACCCCTGGACATCCACGATCGGATTATTATTAATTCACTGACATGGGCCAACGACGAACTATTTTAAAGAGAACAATTCTTAGTGAGTCTGTTCCATTCGACCTTTTTTATTATTGTGTACTCAATTCGGAGTAATTATGCTTATTTCTTCGCCACACACTCCTAAAGTAGCTCTTTGGGTACCCAGACCACTACAAAATTCGTGAGCCCGAGTCTTTCGAAATATTTTTCAACTTTTCCTTTCAATTCGTCGTAGTTTTTTGTGTTGCCGGTCATTATGGATGCACACTTCGATTCATCGGATTTAGTCGAGAATGCAATTAGCATCCGTTTACCAGAATATAATCCTCGCAATCCCAGGGTGTGGTTTCACCAGGTCGAAGCTGTTTTTACTACCCGACGCATCACTTCCCAAGCCACCCGTTTTTCCTATGTCGTCCAGCATCTTCCTAGTGAAGTAGCAACAGAAGTAGAAGATCTGTTGGAAGATATCCCCAAAGATAATCCCTATGACGCCCTTCGAGCGGCTATCATTAGCAGGACAGGAAAATCTGAAAGCAAGATGATCAGGGATCTATTCACCACAGTCGAAATTGGTGACAGGTCGCCGTCACAGCTACTTCGCCACATGCGCAGTCTCCTCTGCGGCCGTAAGCTGGCGGTGGAAATCATGACCCAACTGTGGCTCGATAAACTTCCACCCTCCATGTCCCGCGTCATCAGCGCATTCGTTGATGACCACAGCCTGGAGCAGCTAGCTCACATGGCGGACAAAATCCATGAGACCTATCCCATTCATCTTGTTAGCCCCGTCTCCCACCCTGCACCCGCCACGTCCACAGCTTCCGACCCGGTACTTTCTGCCATTTCTCAACTGCAAACCCGTTTTGATACCTTGACCGATCGACTTCAACGGCTCGAAATCAACAAGCATCGACCACGTTCACGATCTCGATCGTCGTCACAATCCAGACCCTCTTGGTGCTGGTATCACCAATCGTTCGGTCCTAAAGCACGCAAATGCCAACCACCCTGCTCCTTCAAGCCGCGTCCCAACAACCCTTTAAACACCCCGGCCAGTCAGTAACGGCGACGACTGTCTGTGGCCCTCCTCGCACTAGTCGCCTATTCCACATCACCGATCGCTCAAGTGGTCTACGTTTCCTCGTAGATACGGGAGCCGAAGTTAGTGTGCTACCACATAAGAGTCCGCTTCCTGACTCCTCTTCCTGTTCGTTACAAGCCGCTAACGGTACCCGCATCGCTACATACGGCGAACGTTCCCTCACCCTTGACCTCGGATTGCGACGTGCGTTCAAGTGGATCTTCCTTTTGGCCGACGTCCAAACACCCATCCTTGGCGCGGACTTTCTCACCCACTACAACTTATCCGTCGATATGCGACACAAACGTCTCTTGGATGTGCTAACTTCCCTCTCGGTCAACGGAATCTGTACCCCAACTTCATCCACAGGTATCCGAGTTATTCTACCTGATTCTCATTTTGCTGACATACTTAGGGATTTTCCTACCCTTACTCATCCATGTCAGTACACTCAACCGGTCACACATTCCGTCGTTCATCACATCCAGACGAGAGGCCCACCTGCCCATACCAATCCCCGTCGACTTCATCCAGAAAAACTCCAGATCGCAAAACACGAGTTTGAACACATGCTCGAACTCGGCATCATCCGCACTTCGTCGAGTCACTGGTCGTCACCCCTACATATGGTACCCAAGAAATCTAAAGGTGATTGGAGACCTTGTGGAGATTACCGTTCTCTCAATAACGCCACTATCCCAGACAGGTATCCCATCCCACATATCCACGATTTCGCAAGTACCTTATGCCACACAAACATTTTTTCCAAACTCGACCTTGTACGTGCATACTACCACATACCCGTAGCCCCGGATGACATACCCAAAACAGCGGTCACAACACCGTTTGGCCTTTTCGAATTCACGCGTATGCCCTTTGGTCTTCGAAATGCAGCCCAAACGTTTCAACGTTTCATGGACGAAGTCTTACGTGGTTTACCTTTTGCGTACGCTTACCTAGACGATGTTTTAATCGCTAGCACCTCCCCAACTGAACATGCAGATCATCTCAGGGCAGTATTCCAACGTCTTTCTACCTACAACATACGTTTGAATATTGACAAATGCTTGTTTGGTGTAACCAGCTTAGATTTTCTTGGTCACCACATTGACCCAACCGGCATTTCACCTTTGCCCGATCGCATTTTGGCCCTTGACTCTTTTCCCATACCCACAACTATCACCCAACTTCGCCGTTTTATTGGAATTATCAACTATTATCGGCGATTTATCCCTCATTGTGCAGATGTCTTACAGCCACTGACCGATTTACTTGGCTCCAAAGAAAAATCTGTCACCTTGCCCCCAGCCGCCATTACTGCTTTCGAAAGAGCAAAGCAGGCAATCGCCCAAGCCACAAAACTATCTTTTCTCGATACCCACGAGAACACAAAACTTATTTTGACAACCGATGCTTCAAACGCTGCTGTCGGCGCTGTACTCCATCAAGTTGTCAACAACGTCTTTCATCCATTAGCCTTTTTCTCGCAGAAGATGCAGGCTGCCCAAACGCGTTACAGTACTTTTGGTCGTGAATTACTCGCAATTTACCTTGCTATTCGCCATTTCCGGCACTTATTAGAAGGTAGATCATTTACCATTCAAACCGACCATAAGCCACTTACGTATGCTTTCAACGCCAAGCCTGATCGCTATTCACCACGCGAGATACGTCATCTGGACTATATTTCCCAATTCACTACCGACATTCGGTACACTCCAGGATCAGACAATGTCGTTGCAGACGCCCTATCTCGCCCAGACATCAACACTTTTCACTCTTCCACGCAGTTGGACCTTGCCAAACTGGCGAACCTTCAACATTGTGATCCCAAGTTTACGTCCACTCTATCCTTTCCTTCTTTTCAAGTTTCTTCAATTCCCTTACCCCTCCAGTCTGGAACCATCCTTTGTGATATGTCTACCGGCACAGCTCGCCCAATCATCCCCGAAGCTTTTCGACGAGTTGTATTTGACCACTTTCATGGACTCTCTCATCCAGGAATCAGGGCGACAAAGAAGTTGATCAGTGCACGTTTCGTGTGGCCCTACATGAATAAGGATCTAACAGCCTGGGCTAAACAGTGCATCGCCTGTCAACGCAGTAAAGTAACACGGCATACGAACTCACCTCTCGGCTCATTTGCAGTTCCTGATTCTCGATTTACGCAAGTCCATCTGGATATTGTTGGTCCACTTTCCCCATCAAACGGTTTTACTCATATTCTTACCATGATTGATCGTTTTACTCGTTGGCCAGTAGCTGTACCTATTTCGGATACTTCAGCTGAAACGGTAGCCTTTTCGTTTTTGCAGCATTGGGTGAGTAACTTTGGCATACCTTCCTCCGTTACTACCGACCGCGGTTCACAATTTCAATGTAACCTCTTCCGTGAGTTTTCTACTCTATTTGGTTTTCATCACATTTCGACAACCGCGTATCACCCCTGTTCCAACGGTCTGGTTGAACGTTTCCATCGCTACCTCAAAGCTGCATTGACTGCCCAAATGAACCCATCTTCATGGTCTTCTTCTTTACCCCTCATTTTGCTTGCTATTCGTTCCACTATTAAGGAGGATCTTCACTGTTCACCAGCCGAACTAGTATATGGTACAACTTTACGTTTACCTGGTGAACTGGTTTCCCCTTCTGGCGCAGAGCCCATTTCACCCATTACATTCGTCACCCGCCTGAAACAACACATGTCTGAACTTCGTGCGACGCCGACAAGACGATCAACACGAAAAGAGCACATCTCAACCGATCTCTCTTCTACACCATTTGTATTTGTCCGACATGACGCAACAAAGAAACCACTTCAACCTTGTTATGATGGTCCCTTCAAGGTCATCGAACGCCACTCCAAATACTTCGTTTTAGAGAGAACCGGAAAGCATGATACAGTCTCCATTGATCGTCTGAAGCCTGCCTTCATCGAAGCACCCACGACCAAATTCAGCAATCCTGCTATCCCACCAGCACCCGCACCTACTCCAGATACCCCTACCGCCAACCTAACTCCTTCCACTAGTCGTTCTGGACGACGTGTCCGTTTCCCTCAGCACTTAACTGATTACGAAACGTGAAGTGAGCAACTTTTTGATTCATTACTTTCATTATTCGAGCGTTTACCCCTTTCATGGCCAACGCTCTAGTGGGGGAGTAGTGTGGTGTTTTGTACCTTTCTTTTGCTTTCATTATAACGTTACGTATTTCACCAATTTCATAAACGATTTTTGTTTGAATACGCAAAACCACAAAAACGCGCATTTGTACAAGTTATATACAATACAGGCGTCGTCACATGCTCCGACTTTCTCTTCTCATTTCGCTCACGCTTACAGCGGTCATTCGCGAGCTTCATGTGCTAACTCTGGTATCAAAATATTTCAGACTGTCTTCGGAGTTTATTGTATGTGAGAGCTTCCCGGATAGAAGACCCCTGGACATCCACGATCGGATTATTATTAATTCACTGACATGGGCCAACGACGAACTATTTTAAAGAGAACAATTCTTAGTGAGTCTGTTCCATTCGACCTTTTTTATTATTGTGTACTCAATTCGGAGTAATTATGCTTATTTCTTCGCCACACACTCCTAAAGTAGCTCTTTGGGTACCCAGACCACTACAGGCCTACTAGGTTTCTCGAAAATTTCGTGAAATTTAGGATTCTTAGCCAAATAACGAAATGGGCGATGAGCCTCAACTTCTGCGCTCTATAAATGTCATACTTCAAAACCACTTGACTTGCCCCTTTAGTATATTTTTTAATATTATAATATACCAAGAAAGTATAACGTGGTGGCAACCACTTCCCCATGGCTAAGCCGTGAGAAGAACAGCCTATTAGATGTCATGCAGTTGTGACATTGGCCGTTCTCAGCTGGCCGCCTGCTGGTACCTCTGGAAAGGCAAGTAAATTGACTGCAGCCGTGATGGTTCATTTGCAGAAACAACTCACTTATCACGAGCATCAGTTAACTGTTAACTTTTGCTGATTGTTTTTCGCCAGTGGTTACAACAATAAAATACACCCTGTAAAGCTGATCATTTTAAGGAGGCGTATAAGATGGTTTTGTATGACTGTCACTGTCCTGCTGGTTACTCTTTGTCATAATCAACCATAATTAACTGAAAGCATGATTGATTTTAAGCCCGTCTGTTGTTGATGCCAAGTGAAGGATGACCTGTGAATTGTATTGTAAAACGCGACCGCTCATTTTCACATCTGGTAGACCCCTAAGAAACTTAGAAGCCAAAAAGGTCAATAAGCCAGTATCGTGTTCACCTAATTAGATGGCCCTCAATGTTGGCGCTACTCCATTGGAGCAACTGATGACCGAATGAACTAAAAGGTAGGGTGAATCTTATTGGTCAGTAAAATGAACGTCGGAACGACAACAACAGACTTCATTAGACAGCTTTGTGCACTCTCCGGAGTGACTCACATTGCTGACAGCACGGTGGCTGCCATATTACACTATTTTGCTTCCACGTTTCTGTTTCTTTACAGTTTAGCTGGCACGTTGCTGGAATGAATGCTGAAAGAATATAGCTGCCGCGAAGCTTTCCTCTTCAAAGTTGCGTAAGCTTGTTCCTTCCTGATTTCATTACCTCTATGAATCTTTGTGTCTTCTTTGTTGGTCACTTATGATGTACATATATTAACGAGGAAGTTATATCCGTTCATACGGAAATATACGAAGTTGTGCGACATGCCTTGGTCTCTGCTCAGTGCAAGAATAATGTAATCACTTATCCAAGCCGTTTATTGCAAAACCGAGGCCGTGCTTAGAATTAACTCTGCATGTGTACGGCCTGTAACTGAACTGCACACCCTTGATGTGTGTGGTTACCATTGCGCTATTGAACGGCGCGTTGCCTCACTTTTCCTGTTTATCGTTTTCCTTTATCCTCACAAAGACCCTCATACATACTCGTTGATTTGAGCAGTTACCTTGGTTACACTGGCCTGTTTTCCGCCTTCATTTCCAGGCTGTGTGGTTACCCTCTGTTTCATTGACCTTGCAGTATTGTAGACTAGCTCGTTTATTGGTGAAGTCGAATTTAAGCTTTGTCATTACTTTTATTTGCTGTGTCGTCCAAAGCACCGTATTAAACTTTGTTTACCAACTTTCCACTGACGTTGACATCGACTTAATCGTCGTAAACACAACCACACGGCAATGTGGTGCATATTCTCCTGCTAAACTGTGGCAGGCTTGACAGGACGTCGTGTCACTGGCGCGCTCGTCTTCTTTCATGTTCCACTGCCTCGAGAACTGATGTACCAAGGGCTGCTTCCCTGACCTAATTTAGCTCGCATTCGTCCACTGAATGTCTGCTTCATTTGATTGTTCTGTATTGCCGGCTTGGCTTTTCCACGATCGGTTATAATATCTGTTAGCTGGAATTCACTACAAAGTAAGCTGAGAATAAAGCTGCTAGATGTCTCGCTACCTTGTAGATATGATACCATGCGTGTGGATACTGGACTCATTCAGTGGCGGGGTACATCCGGTGTGGAATGTTGCCCTGGTGTGTCCCACCCAGCAGCATACGTATGCCAGTCACCTCCCCTATAGCACTGGTGACTCACCGAGTGCCGGGGCTCTAAGATTGGTCTCTACAAACAGAAAATTAAGAAGAAACGAGCCGTTGTCGAATGCCTGGCCGTTGTCTTAAGTCTGACCTGGTTATAGCATATATCCCTGAAAGCCCTCTTATGAATTCAACACACCAACTACAGCAAAGGGAAAGTGCTGTCTCATGCGTAACTCAACGGAGGCTTGTCAAATGCACGTGGCGTGACGCCTTGGGCGCAATTCGTTCTGCATAGCCCGACACTTTCCTTAGGCTTTGAGTCCCAAAAAACTCTACCACGGACCTTACATTTTCCCCAGTTTCTTGTTCCCGTATGCTTTGAACTAATATCCTTTCTAGGCCCACCGTAATTCCAAAATTAGTTGGGCACCCATTCCTGCGCAGCATGTAACAGATATTCGTTGATCTTCCCGCTCTATGTGCTATTATTCACCGTAGCAACTGACTGGTAACTTGTCTCCCTCTCTAGCTCCTTCACCCACATCCTGAATGAGCACTCCTGGACCATTTTACTAACTTTCTGCGATGGCTTTTTGAGCCACTGGTATGCCCTAGTATGCCCCTCCACATGACAGGTCTACAAGCCCAACTGCTAGCCAGGTAACACCCGTTCTCAAAAACTGGCTGGAAGAGAATGTATGCTGGGGCCATGTCTGCCAACATCTCCCACCTCTTTATTCCGCTACATGGATGACACACAACTGTCTCAAGCGACGCACAATGTAGCTATTGCACGATCCTCATATTCACACGTGGCCACAACCGTTAATCGCGATTGCTCACCATCCTTGCCTGAGTAAGGATTATCATTTTAAGATCTGGCACCATCGCGCCGAGACAGGAGTTAGAAATTGTGGCTGCCCGCTTTTTCAGGCCACCTACCCGCAAAGCCTAGCGAAATCTGGCATCCCTTTTCTCACCTTCGTCCACTTTCGAGTCCAAAATCTAGATGTGGCTGCATCAGCGCCACATCTGGACGGCAACAACAGCGCTGGGCGTTCGATGGACGCAAAAACATCTCTGGCTTGTGCTGGTCTCGTTCCGTCAGAATTCACTGACCCATCCTAGATACCCTACTACACCAAATGGATTCACCCGAAAAGTTCGTCTACGGGGCTATTCACTAACCAGAGTACGACAAAGGATGAAGACCCCGCGACTGTCGTACCCAATATGATGGCCTGCCCGCAGTTCACCGTATCTCCGCTAGCTCCCGACTTAACGTCTTACCTGCATGTACAGTGCCTTATCAGTAAGCTTACTCTATACCAGACCTCCAAAATGCTATCCACCCTGCGCCGCAGTATGTTTTTTCTTCATAATTCTAGCACACAGATTCCGACAAGATCTTCGGCTGCCTTGTCGCACAGACGCAAGATTTGTCCCTTATCTTCCGGCCCACTGGTTGTACATTACACGCAAATTGGCTGTGCACGCAAAATCCGCGTTGCTCCGTTTTGGCAATGGGACATACAGCAGCCTTGGGAGTGCAAACGGTCGCCTAAAACCCGGGTGCACCACTCAGATGCATTGAATCTTGCTATACAGAAGGTGTCCGGGCACACCGAGTGGCTCATGTTGGAGTATGAGATGTATACGTCATCCCACAGTGTCCGAAGGGAAATCTTGGATGAAGACGTCTTTGTTCTGAACGTTGTCTCTCGAAGGACCACGTACGTGTGTTCCCCCTTTTGAGGCACTTGGGACCGCGACCACCAAGGCTGTACTTTTATTGTTTTGGAAGAAACAAGGTGAGGCCAATCTACGTTGAAAAACTTAGAGTTCCTGGTGCAAACTCCCAAGTGCTCCCCGACGGCTGACACCTCTCCTGGAAATCGCACATACCTCTTATACCAGGCGATGCAACTCCCCCGCATCCATTTGTTCTCTGTATTTAGAGACCAGCCTGTTCCATGCAGTAAGAACTATTACTCATAAATATTTTCTCAGGTTGCTTCCTCATTCACCAACGCAGACTGTCGGGTTAAAACCTACCGGAAAAAGACATACCCCTTACTCCTGTTCCCAGGCTATCGTCACCAGCTTTCAACGGCCTGCGTAAACGACTGAACCAATTGGTGGATAAACTTCAGGGGCTAGAACCCAGAAGTGTCACGGACGTCACTAGGCAGTTGATTGTTCAGGAGGAAATCCTGCTGCGCTGATCTCGACGTCCGCGACCCGCGTGACCTGCCGCTGGTGGTGAAGGATACTAAACCTCAAACTAGGTGGTGGGCTAGGGACGCGGCCTTGGGCTTTTGTGTGCTTCGTGACCGGCCGACTAGTACCAGTGACCGCTAGTGTGCAACGGATCGAGTATCACATCAAGTCGGCTGTTGTGATGGTGAACCTTGCCCTCTGTGCTGTAATGCTCTCCAGGCTTATCCCAAAGGCTAGTCCTCAGATGAATAATTTATTTTTGGTGCCCGGCCCCCGGCTCGTCCAGGAAACGCAAAGGTATGCCTGCTAAATGGTCCGAGAAGAAGGGATCTTATGGTTTTGCCCTGAGCCGAAGCACAGATTCCCAGCACAGTATGCCCCGGAAGTCTGCGTGCTTACGTAGTTTTGGCTCCAAGGGGGAGCCAATCAACAGCATAGTTCAGGACCCTATCAGCGTCGAAAATAGACTCGGGCCTAGCAGTCACCATAAGCAGCCGAGATAAGCGAAAGCGCGTACAGTTATCATGATGAAAGGCAATGGTTGGCCTTGCGTTCCGGCAGTCGTCGCGCTTCATGACCTTATCCAGCTAAGTGACGTCATGGTTTCCAGTGAGAAAGCTCTCTCACCAGGATTTGGTAATTTACGTACGGATATCTGAAGACGTTCCATTATCCCCTGACTATTTGCGTATATCAGAGAATGGGGATGATTCACACGGACGCATACTGTCATCAGCACTGCACGATGCGTCAAATTATCCACTGTTTTTATGCTGGACGCAAGACGAGCTTCCAAAAAAACCGTTGTGCCGAAAACCGGTCAACAAACTTACACCATTCGTTATGTCTGACGAGTATAACGCATCCAAATGTTAACCAAATATTCATCTTGGTGAAATTTACACTAGATATTCTGTAGACGTTATCTGTCATTTAAAGAACACCGCGGAACGTAAAATTAGCTCAGGGCTTAGCGAAACACACTCATTTGCAAACCATTCTGGTTTTGCGGGAGACTCACCTGGAACCCAGCTGAATCTCTCGTATATGACGTTTTCAAGCAACTGAACGTGCTGCACCAGGCCGCCTCCTGTTTCAGTTGGTAGGATATTGGAGATATAGCGATACGTGCATAGCAGTAATAGACTGCTAATAGGGTTGCTGAAAATACTTCGTGGGCACACGACCGGTTACACCCTTCTTGGGGTTCAAGGAGAACGTAAGGTTGACGGAAACCCGGGGTCTGCGCCTAGCTGATGAGCCCCAAGAAGGGCGAAACCGGTCGTGGACCGTCGAAGAATTTTCAGCAACCTTATCAGTACTGAATTACGACTATACATGAATCGCGATTTCTCGAATATTGTACCAACTGATACATGAATTGGCCTAACGCAGCACATTCAGCTGCTTGAGGACATCATAAACGAGAGATTCAGATGGGTTCCAGATGAGTCTCCCACAAAACCAAATTGGTTTGGTGGTCTGTTGAAGAATTTTCAGCGGGGTTCCGACTTAATTTCTTGTCTTGTCTCGTAAACTGGTGGGCACATGCGAATCAGCGATGGTCGATGACCCTGAGAGTTTACATACTTAGACAAACGGCCATCAGCAACATATCACTGGAACATGGAACCGGATTAGACTAACTCCCCTAAAAATTCGCAACTTCGAAAACCCCATAGGTTTAGCGCAATTAATTTCGGTTTGCTTCCAGTGAGCGGCAACACGAAGGGTATACGCAAATCAAAGCATGTATGCGCGCCTCTCGCGTACGTTGGGTAAGACTGCAATAGAGTGGTCTCAGTTGGAACTGACATATCCAAGCAGAGGAATGTACCATAGCGTAGCACGTATTCTACATCTGTGCAAATTCTATTTCAAGGCTTATACGCATGCGAAGCTGACCAAATTATTTTTGAAAATTATTGGTTTAATTGTGATTAATGAGCCGCTCAGTATTCGCAAAATAGAATAGAATTTTCGAAAAATACGAGGTTTTCAAGGCCACCAATTCATAGTGAAGAATGTCTACATCTAAAAGATTGTTCTGCAAATCTTCTGCCTGGATGATTTGTTTAAGTATGCGCATCTTCAGTGTCATCAATCACTGATTGAGAAAACGGTGGCTAATAAGGTACGATTTTGCGAATTGCCATAAAACGTCAATCACTTAGAATGGGCGAAAGCTGCAGGTATTTCTGCGGCTTGAATAATTCACTGAGGTTTCTGGAGTCTTTTTTGTACTTGTGGACACAAAATATGTGGAAGTGTCTCTGCTGTAATTACTTTTTGCCATGTTTTTCCTGTCTGACTAGACAAATAGCGAATTCTGCGTTCTGATAACTCGATGATTGCTATTCCGAGCTATCTTCAGGGTACACACATCCATAATTTTCGGATAACTCGAGCGAGGTTTTTGAAACGTGATGCTTGCAAATGTTGATAACCCATGCCCGTAAGTCTAGTTTTCTGGTACATTGCTTGATGTCACCATCTTCAACGACAGCAGAGTTCTTCATTGCAAATGGCGAAACCTCAATCATAGCTGAGATTTGAACGAACCTGCGCGCGAGTAACCTGCAGCTAGGGGTTCACGATGCATAATCAAGTAGCCGACACGCACCCATCCACCTCTACCGGGAAAAGTCTGAGGTCCAAGTTGTACGAGATGAAAATTTGGCTGTTATTGGTCGTTTCGATTAGCACATATGTCCTGCCGGGAAGCATATGGCCTTCAGTCTTCACTGAGCTATTGACGTCCTGAAATGAAAGGAAGATGTTAGGTCATGAAAATATCACTATAGGGCAGGCGGCTGACAACTGGGAGCAATACTTACCCTATAAAAGGAGCACTTCAGCAGTGACAATCTCGTAGGAGCTGGTTTACACAACGCCATCTTCAATGGCTTGTTCGGGGCTTATCAAAATAATCGTGCATGCAACCCATCTTCACTCACACAATCACGTCTAAAAGATTCGTATGGATGACCTACTAAGACAGCCATTTCTGATACGATCTAGTTGTCGACGATAATGATGATAATCGATCTGAATACTGCGTTGTTTATCATATCTCGTTGCTCAGGAACAAATATTCTTCTACCCACATCAAGGCCACATACATCGCCACAATTCGTCCACTCTTGCCTTTGTCCCCTGAATGGTAAATGGACCCGGACTCCAGACAATCCACACCATCAACGCGCCTTGCCTGCCCATCCACATTTATCCCACCTGATCGAACTTTTCAGCCACTACCCAGCCCTAAACATATGCCAACTCTTTCCATACACAGCCCGTCCCTTCCGCACCTCCTCTCCCATACGATGTGATAAAATGCACGGTTGACAACTCTCACTTCAACTGCATGCCCTCTTCCCGAAGACGTTTCCTACGCTAGACCGAGTCTCATACTCCGCCTTCTGCAATGGGGAAAAGAGGAAACTAAAATGGAAGCAACTTATGTCGGACGCCCGTGCCACTAGCCTGAGCTTGCCCTGAATGTAGCATATATCCCGCGGATTCCATCAATGAACCCAAAACACCATTTATAGCAGATCAAAAATGCTATCGGAAGCTTATTAAGTACACACCGTATGACATCTCCGAAGCAACTCGATTCCCAAAGCTTCCACGCTATTCTTTGGGCTGTAACTGCGCCATTCTGAGGTCAGCTCATCGTCAAAACACACACCACCAGATATCTCATATTTTTCTCTGATCTCCTGCCCCCGCAAGCTCCGAGCTATCTTAGTTGCGCACAGTTTGGCTAATGCATCATCCTAATATCCACATATGCCCATACCCGTTCATATCAACCGCATACCTACTACCTCCACCTGAATATCGATTACCATTTTTGAAATCGAGCGGCGCCGCATCACTGCGGTAGTTAAAATTGTGACCATTCTTAGCTGTCTGCTATTTCGGGCCGCAGTCAGACTCATACCATAGTGCCTTTTGGCAGAACTTTTTGACACGTTTTCCAATTTTGGATCACCAATGTAGACACGACTATTTTGTTGTCTCGTTTGAATGGCAGCAAGGAACAACGGCGCGCCCTCTATGGAGTCAAGAATATCCTTGGTCCATGCTGGTCTCAATTTGTAAGGGTTCCTTCGCCGACCCTAATTACCATGACAACTCAACTAACTCAGCCAAGGTGCTTACGTACGGGGCTGTCCGCGAACCCAAGTTGACGTCTCGATTACGGTACCGCAACTGCCATACCCGGTCTGATGGCTTGCCCGTGGTTCACCACATTCCTACGATCTCCAGACCAAGAGTGTTGCATGCGCCCAAAAGACCATCCCGATTCGCTGAATTTGTGCCAGCACCTCATTGTACTCTCTGCTCGTTCTGCCCACAAACCCAGCAATTCTTCCAGTGGCACTATCAGGGTGAAGATAAAAACTTGCCGTACACCCGATGCGGCATGCGCTAACCGACATAAAAAACTAACTTACTGTAACGAATTCCTTGACTTTGTCCAGTGGGACGCCTGCTGCAACGATAGAAAACTTTTCTGTACAGGTCACAAACGCCTGCTCTATTTCAAGTTTTCGCGGACAAAAAGGGTGTAATGATTGGTCATGTAGTCTTTAGGTTATTTTCAAATCCAATGCAGAAGAAAACACGTGAAGAAACCAACGTTTCCCTAAAAATTCCCACTTTCTTCACGGATACAACATACTTAGCCATTGGCGGCCACTAACATATGAATTCTACGCCCATAGTAGACCTTGAGTACACTCGAACATCCTTCAGCAAAACCACGGCTGCATGAAGATATTTTAAGGGTTTCAATGAATGCTATCAAGTGCTAACACCTTACGTTACAGCTTCTTCCGATCGAACTACGATTTCAGAGAAATTTTCGGCTTGCGTCCAAGGATCAGCCTCTGTGTTTAGACATTATTGTAGGAAGTGGCAACACCGAGGTAGCTAAAGGGCAGGTCAAGCTACAGGTTTGGGAGGAAAGCAAGTCGAAGCTTATTTTTCCCTCACTGGATAAATTATCATACGAGGAGGTTTTAGTGACTTCCGATTCTCTCCAATATAAGCCCTCAACATATGCCTGCTCAATAAACTTCACATTCAAACGCATTCAAAATATCTGTTTTAGATGGCACACAAAATTCTTGCCAGAAGCATAACGTTGACGTTATAAAATGCATATGCATTGGTACGCCCTGTTCCCAGCACACCTTTGATATAAATCCCAGCAGAAAATTTTATAGGCACAAACTTTTAGCCATTTTTAAATGGTATCTAAGACTCTGGGAAAAAATTTCCACACTCACGTCAGTGGATTTCACAAGGATCGTATTATATTAACCAGCAGTTGCGTCGTTTTCGAGGTGGCCTTGTGAATTTACTCATTCCTCGTACAGCTGCTTTGAATTACAGGACACATCCTGCAAGTATTATCTTGTGTCTACTATGCAACCCTGAATTTTTCACACGGTGAACAATGATGCGTCAAAACCGGAATCCCAGCACCAGTTTGTTCTCCTCACTTTTATACGACATACGGACAAAGAAAAGTTGCAAGCTTGTGATAGAAAATTAACAAACTGCAGGCCTTCGAAAAAGTTTCCCAAAAATCCGTTGATCTTCATGCGAATATTAAGACAAACCCTCTGTAACGAGAAAACGGTATCTTCGAGTGACGCGTAATACCAGAACCTCCGGGAAGGCAAAACAAAGTCGGAGCTGGGTTTCTATATGGTACTAGTAACATTAGACATCAATTCACAAAATGTACAAACCTCGACAGTAGATACTCGTCAACAACATATGGTCCACTAGGACTACAAAAGTACGAACCAAAGGAGCAAACAGGCTCCCACGTGAGAGGGTCACACGTGCGTAAGGTCGGCCACAAATGGCTGGATGACCTCAAGGCCAAATGGGTGAAGTGGTAAGGACAAACAAACGTCAGTTCATATAGACGTACTAAACACAAAAGTGGGGCGGGGGCTACAAGTAGGGACAAGAAACGTAGGGAATTTCAAGTGTCAAAGTAATGGACGATACACCCTCTTTATTCGACCCACTTAAACCCAACTAATATCACAGTGTGATGAGCACCAGAACGCTCAACGGAATTTCAGCTACATCTGCTTTTTCCGTCCCACATCGTGCCAGGTTTGCAGGACAAGTTCAGTTATGGAATTTCGATTAGTTTTGCAATGTTTGTTGATACTGAATCTCCATATCTCACCATAAACAGCAAATCGACAAATTTTCGGGGGCTTTTACAGTGACTTCTACTCGTGACTCTCGTCAGAACGGTGTCGAACAACAGTTGCAAGTGCAAAGAACTGTCGTCTGTGTGATAACTTGTCCCACTCATAGCCATTTTCTCCGCATACGACGTGACCTGAGCCAATATGGAAGTGTTCGTTGATAGAAAAGAGGTGTAAAAACAAGGTCAACAGTAGGAATGTGCAAGGCCTAACGCGATAGTGTGCTACTACTATGTGCGGCGGCTGAAGCAAGAGCATAAAAACGGGGACAAGCAAGATTACGTTAAACCCAAAGTTGTGTAGCTTATTAAGAAACAAAAGATTGTCTATTACAAGTACGCGCCCAGTTTGCCCAACTTGCTGAATTTTGGCAAAGGGTACATTGCTGCTTTGGCCGGTGTCAACCAAATCTTTTTGAGGTAAAAGCACTAACCTCCACCACACCAAGCCATGACATTTTCGTGGTAACATATGCGATCGCCCGGCACCGTTGAAGGTCCTCCGTTTAAGGTGATTCAACTCACTGTCCACGGCTTCAAGGTGATTCTCCGACCGGTCTGCGTTAGCACTACGCTAAAAAGTTGTCCTGCAAGACCTCTTGTGCATAAATTTTCGCAATTTACAAACTGTCAACCCCACAGACAGTGCTATGTTTAGAACAAGCAGACTTAAAATATGGATATAAAAATGTTGGCTGACGATTTGTGGCACCGATGGTCCTTAGGCTACTCCTATTCCCTTCCGGTCGCTTTAACTTAATTTATTTGAAAGAACACAAAATTTGGCTCAAATTGGATGCAACATTACGTTCTGTGTCTCTGGACCGGTCGGCGTGGTTAGGCAAATGCGAAAACAGATGACAGCCCATCATATGCATTTAGGAGTACACACACGGAGTAGTTGAAAAGTTTTAGCTAATGTATGCATGAGTAGTGATTGTATGGACGACGACAGACACCTGCCTACCGTGTAGGGATACAAGTTGAGGGCACATGCAGGTATGCTGTAGAAGAGATTGTTGGTAGAACAGATGTCTTCTTCTTAAAGATTCCCTTGATAAAGTTTCTTGGACATCCATTGTCCCGGAATACCATGGATAGCTAATTTTCTTCCTTCTTCCGTAGTCCTGCGGCGCTGTAGCCGTTTACCACCCTCTTGAACAGGGTTTGGACGCAGCTTTTCTTGTGATTTACTGGATCATTGCTGTTGTACTTCAGTAGTTTATCCGTATGTCTCTATCCGGTACACGCAGGCTTCCAGAGTCCCATCCACCTTTCTGTTCACCAGAATGTCCAAGAATGATAATCAGTGGTTCCTCTCCAGTCCGATTGTAAACTTGATATCTTCAAACTTGGTGTTCAGTAGTTCACCCGCACTGCTTAATGAATCACGTTTGATGATGACAAAGGTATCGTCTACGTAGCGGATCCATAGTTTTGGAGTGCTGATCGGTAGTGCTGCGTGCTCCAACCCTTGCGTTACCGCTTCAGCGATAAATCCTGATATTAATGATCCCATTGGATTTTCTTTCAGCTGTTGATATATTTGTCCATCAAGGCGAAAGTATGTATCCATGCAAAGGTCCAGTGGCTTGCGTAGACTTTTGGGTTTCATGGTTTCAGGTCATCAACTCAGCGCAACTAAACAGGACTTTTAACAAAACGACTCAACCGCAACGTCAAGGACACGCTACAACACCACAAAACTACGAAAAAAGAAAGAAAATTACCTATTTTGGGTATTCTAGAACAACAGATATCCAAGAGACTTTAGCAAGAAAAGCTTAAAGAAGGGGACATCTCAAAAACAGCAAAAGCATGAACAAGCAACCAGATGGGTGGTTCTAACTTCCATCAAGAATATATTTGAACTCAACCAGCTTATTAGCTTCAAAAAGGAATCCTCGTAGCCCACAAAACCAAATGCAACCATAAGAAAACTGGTCCCAAGCTCGAAGGACAAACAAGATGCAACCAAGAACGAAAATGTGATATACCAAATCAACTGTAACAATTGCAAAGAATAATACGTTGGACAAACTAGTAGGAATTCTGCACACTAATGAAAGAACACAACGCGGCCGTCAGGAAACAGGACCACTTATCATTCATATCCATAAACGAAGACAAAGGAGGCCAAAAATTTAGCCTGGAAAGCGCGAAAATTTTGCATACTGAGACACGAGTAACAGAAGGGAATTTCTGGAAGCATGGTACTCCACGGCTGATTCGATCAACCGATGCGTTGAACTGGATCCAATTTTGCAGCAGTAAGTGCAAAGGGTCAACGTCTCAACCGTAATACTCAAGAAGAGCCAAAGAGCCGGCTTCACAAGCCACGAAACAAAGAGCAACTTGGGGTAGGATCAACCTTCGTCAGAAGCCGGAACCCAGATGGGTCAAGGAAAAAGCTGGCCCCAGCACTGATCAGAGTACGGGGGCGTGGTCAGGCCAAGTGGTCATCGATCACTCGGGACACAGGAAAACAGAACAACCAACTGAACCACCCGACCGAAACGCTAATCATAATCGAACATCAACCCCGGCTAGCAGCACGTGTATTAGCGCAAGCGCAACACTACTCAACGCAAACCACCAAACATCCATACTCTCCACTACGCTCCCTAAAAACGCACTGATCATGTCACCTCGATTAATGATGAAAAGTATGCAGTATGATTGCTCAGCTCAGCAAACAAACCGATTACCACATGTAGATATGTAAACGTCACTATACAAGCGGGCCTTTCTTTTGTTCCACCGATAGCCTGAGCACCCTGGCACTTTTCCGTTTACCTCAACATCTCCGAGTCTGGCCTAATCTTTGACGGGCGCCGTCGATAATGGCGAGAAACTAGGATATCACGGTCAGGTGTTGTAAAACATTTTTGCCCCTAGTCTGTCCATGGCGTTTTGCGTAATTCTTGTACGCTAATTACTTGCTTATTTACAGCGCTCCCTCAATGGCCGCACTAACCCCCTCTCTGTCTCTTCATTATTTGGTCATCTTTCTTGACGTTCAAGCTTGCCGATATCAGTCCCATGACGGCTTTCCACCTCCAGATACCTGCCCCATAGCTCGCAAGAGAAAACGTTCCCACCATTCTTACTGTACCTTGCAACCATCCTATAATTAACGATATTAGCACTCTCGCAAGCACTAGGGACTTCTTTCTCAGGCAACGAATCCCATCACTCGTGCTCACCTTTGTAAACGGACCCTACTGTGATCCCCAGTATCCGGCCAGAGTCTAAAGTTCGCGTGCACCTGATAATTTAGGATCCACTCATTCGTCTTACCTCCTTTAATCTGTCGTACAGGTTTGTACCTCATCTAGCTTATTGTTCTTGTTGACGCGCTGCCACAGACATTCACTTCCGCAATTCTATCTGAACTATCTGAATGCTTTGGAGCCGAGGCCGAACCTGAGGTTTTCCTGATACGGTTCACCTGAGAACTGTAAGATATGCTCCTCTTTGCTTCTTCAACAAACATTCTTCAGCCTGAATCAAATTAACCGATGGTGTCGTCTTCGTCTAAGCGATTGCTATACCCCGAATCCTCATCATCCATTCCCTCATTTTGTCCATAGAAGAGCCTCGCAGTCAAAAGGCCCAGCTCTAAGTTCTATAACTTTTCAAAATCGGTCAGTAGAGCGCTCCGAGTCACTTCAGACTGTTCTGTAGTATTAACCGATATCTCCGTTCTTGTCCCACTCAGCAGCCCTCTTCCACTTCCCTCACTAGAAGAATCCTGGGTTCACCCAGACCTGGCTCATCTCGGCGCCTGCGCGCATAAGTTTTGAAGAGAACTAGCTTCCTTCACAAGCTTACAGCCTGCATTCTGACTCCTGACGCAGCGTGTGATCCGTCAAATCTTGAAAAACCGTCAGTTCTTATTGACGCGCTTGCCTCTGAGATTTGTCAGCGTTTGGAGAGCTGTCACCAGTTCTTAATATAATGCCCCTGAAGCTCACAAAATTGCTTTCCTGACGCCATGTAACATGCCTGACAGCGCCTGCACCGTCCAATGACTCCAAAAGTCTTAAGCATCCTCGCTCTGTCCCATATAAATGCGATTGAAGGATGAAACCAATGCCGTACGTCTACTCACATCCCAGGCCCTCCTCTCCCCTGCCTAAAAACTCTAAACAATAAAGGTAAAGGCAGCTCGTACTCGACTGCAAAGGTAACTTACTAAACTTTCACCATCCCAATCCATAAATCGACCACTGAAAGCTGCTTAATTGATCCCTTTTCAATTAGCCCATGTACAGCAATCATTAGTCTCAGCGATACCAATCCCTTGGGCAGCTACGCAGACAGGATCGCCACTGACTTATGTGTGCATGGCAGCTGAGGAGATAAGTTGGCCCTCCAACTGCCCCTAATAATTCCTGGAGCTGACATGTTATCCTCAGCTTCCAAATACTCCATCAATGATCCTTTAAGCTCGCCTATCATGGCGCTGATTCGTGCCCTCGCACCACACAAAACTGCCGGTCGGCTCCTGGCCCCGCACCCGCCGTTCACGACCACAAGTCCTTCGTTTCTAACGTGGACTACTTATCTCTGCCAACTCAGACCTCAGTCACGCCAGTAAGATTCACAGCTGATGTAACAGATGCGTATTTTATCAGCCTCGACATGGAGCTGCAGTCGAGGATGATAGCAAACGTTTTTCCTCCAAACCCACTGACGTAGTGGCACTCCGTGTCTCCACACCAAAGCACTTCCCGGGGCTCAAACATATGCTTTCAAACCCTCGTATCGTAAAACTCTCTCCCACACTAGTCTCCCGAGTTCCTGCTCTTCGCTCTTCGTCTACAACAAACACCAAATTCTATATAAAAACATCTGTGGCCCCTAAAACTGTGCACTTCAGGCTGTTGGCAGGATCTCTAACCCGCAACTACAATTACCTAATCTTAGTTCTGCCCTCGTGTTCACCCCGCATATTATTTGCCTTAGATCTTTTTTCGGCAGTTACCTACTCCACCACAGCCTCTGCCTTTTCCGGGGCCATGTGCAGCTCCACCCCTACGACCTTTAACTATATCTCGCCTTCCCATTGAAAAGCCCATCCACTAAAACCAACGCAAAAGATTCTTGCTTACCGCGAACGGATCCCATTCCTTACTTCAGAGGGATCGATTACACCATTAGCTTCTTCGCTGCACCCTGTCCCTCCCCTTAGCTTGAATCTCTTACTATAAGCCCCTTATAAAATCTCCCCCAGGCAGCCCAGCTTGGCCACCTGTTTCCTTCTCTCCCACTATTCGGTGCTTAAGGCACCACAAGACATGTCCCCCTGTCCTCCTATCGCTCCTGCCATGCCCTCTCATCTCTTGTTACTTAAAAACTGCACCAGCCCATTTACCGTGCTTGGCTTCAGCCCGCTATTTCTGTTCACCTGCCACGTATAGAACCATCCTCTGATGCCGTTCATACAGCCGCTATATAGGATTACTCGACCCAGCCTGTAACTCGTCGTCCACGGATCCCTGTCATCTGCACCGCCACCCCAACGCTGTCTCCGTACCAATCATGGAACATCCCAACATCTCATTTTAACAAATCTCCAACTGGTTCCACCTAGCCCACAAGTTGAAGAACTCCTGGTTCTTCTGTTCCTATTCCATTCATTATTGGCCTCCCTGGGCTTACCAGCTTTTAACTAGCCACCCTACCTAACTCTCCTGATCCCGCTAGTAAAATTTTTGTCCTTCTAATCAACACATTTTCCTTGTAAATAAGTTGCTTTACATCCAATCTATCTTCGCCGTAGCTTGCGCAACCCTCAACTGCATCACTGAAACGTGGCTCTCACTTAGCACACCCGATGCAACTATCTCCCTTGCGGGATAAACTATCCCACGTTCCGATCGTTTCCACCGCCAAGGTGGTGGCTACCCCATATACACTAGAACCGAACTGGAGGTCCCCACTATTGACGATCCACTACTGCCAGACACTCCAGGCTCTGTTTGGCTTTCTGCCTGTCGGGTTAACCCGCCGTTTATACTGGGGTTTTATACATGCCCCATCCACACTCAGCTATCTTGATTAACCAACTATCCATGCTTCTTTCCCGTACCCAAGCTCTACCTCACCCAAACAAATTAATCATTGGTGATTTCAAACTTACTAAGGTCTCCTGGTCTCAACAAAAATCTTCTTTGCGCCTTCCGCTCCTGCTTGCCCAACTTGATGTCGAAGGCTGGTCCCAGCTCGTAAGACAACCTGCACGCGGTCCCCACACACTGGACATTGCCCTCATCAATGGTCATCTATGTCCCACCGCTCCAGTTGGCCGGGAGTTCCCTGACAGCAGCCATCGTATTGTCACTTGCAGCTGGACAAGTACTCAACCTTCTCCTCCCCCTCCCCCATTAAGCTCCTTCTCTCTTTCCCCTAGCATCCTTGAAGCCTTTGCAGTCTCGTTGCGCCACAAAACCTGGGACACGTACTTTCTCTCGCGTGTCACGCAAAGCGTGGCCAGCATTTTTTTACGGCAATGTACTGTCATCACTATGTCTAGTTGCTCCCACCAGAGCTTCCTAGGTCTTTGATTGTCATTCAGCCGGACGATTATCCGCTCTAGGCCATAAACTTAAAAAGTATCGTGGGCTCTTCCGCGAATCCTATGATCTCTCACTCCTTATTCTAATCATCAACCTCATGACTGAGATTACCACGGCCAAATTAGCCCTTGAAAGGCGCGAGGAATCTACCGCCGTAGCCCATTCGCTTCAATCTAAGATGCTGGGACGCCTCTTTCACAGGCGCTGCTTCTCTAATGCATCTGCAATTCCAAATATTGTGGCTGCTGACTGGAAGCCTCTTTCTGACCCTGCTGATATTGTAGAATCCCTAAACTCTTATTTCGCCAGCTGCTACCTTCCCTCCGCATCGACCCTATCTACTCATTGCTCCACTCCTGGTTCCGAAGCGACCACATCTGTTGACGAGACAAGCCCCACCTTCTGCACACTCTCAGTTACTTTGCTGACTTGACATCCTCACTCGTCCGCCTTAGAGACCCCAATTTCCCGGACACTGACGGCATCCCTCTGTTCATCCTGAGAGCTGGTGGCCCGGACATCCCCACCCTCACCCTCAATCTGTTCAAAAACCCCTTCGCCACTGGCAAAGTTCCAAGTCAGCGGAAGTACTCCACCATCGTCTCGCACTACAAGTCAGGTCCAGGAACTGCTCCAACTAGCTATCGTGGCACCTATCATGCTTGCTTGCTTCCCAGTACCCTAGAGCGCCTTATCAAAGTTCCTGGCATGGATTACCTGCTCACCACCAAGATCCTAAACACTCGACAATATGAGTTATTGGCCCGGTGGTTTGTTAACGCATACCAGATACATGTCTTTAATTATACAATTACGGTGCCGGGCTGTGTGTTATTCTTATCCATCTCCATATTCCCAAGGCGTTTAAACAAGCGCCCCTCAGTGGACTCCTCAATAAACTACGATCTACTGGAATTGATAGCCGCTTCTGCGTTGGTTCATTTCTTACCTCACTGGGAGAATCCAGGTCACTAACATCGGAGATATCTCCTCATTCCCATTTTTCATCAACAGCGGAGATAGCGGGGTAGCGTGCTTGGCCCCCTAGTGTTCTTGCTATACGTGATTAGTGTCACTGAGTCAAACACCCGTGGATTCTCTCTTCTATTTAACGATGATATCAAGATATCACGCACATTCTAGGTAAGCGACTCTGCCCTTACTTTGCCCAACATTCTGTCTGATATGGATTCTTCGTCTCTCTGGTCCTCTTAATCAGGTCTCTGGTTGGCCGTCCCAAAATGTCAAGCCGTCTCGTATCAAATCTCGATCCCCTGGGACGTTTGTTCTCAATAGACCGTCGAGCCCTAATTTTAATAATAATAATAATGATAGTGTTTATTTCCAACTAGTGGGTGGCATACCGTCAGGCATGATTACATGATTACAGTCAGAATAAAGCACGACCGAGGGGATTTGGGTACTGCGGATTCCGCGAAAAAAGGACAGTCATAAGCAGTGGGCAATATACGGTGAAGGCTTGGTCACGCCTAAACCGGCATAGAAAAGGAAACACAGTTACCAGCAGTTTATCTTATTTTTGGGGGAGCATAGCAAGCTGAGACAAGATCATATCGTTAGGATTTGAAGGTGGCGGGGCAAGAACGGAACGGGGGAGGCGAAAAAGAGACATACTGCCTGGAACATGATAGGAAAACTTCAAAGTGCAAAAAGTGAGGAGCTAGAACAACAAATCTGGTGCGGTAGCAGGATTGCCGTCGTCCGATCGGTCAAGTTAAAGTGAAGTCTAAAACTACCGATGAGGCTTTTTCGGCTTTGGACTGTTGGGCTAGTGGCCGGGGTCACAAAAAGCGTAAGTGGGGATGATGAAGTAGAGGAAGCAACAATACGCATAAATGGTATCAGGAATCTCAGGATCACGGGGTACATTGAAACTGTAGCGACTCACCGTTGGGGTGGAGTCGGGTATAAAAGTTCCTTAGGGGAAGGAGTTGGTGCTAACGCACAAAACGGTACACGAACTGCACAGAAAATGACTGACTTTGTGAGGAGCATGTAATGAAAATCAACGAGATGTTTATATTTGAACGGAATGTTCAGCAGATTAGAGTAAACGCACCCCGGAGGCGGCTGGGGTTAGATGAGGTGTTTGCTCGCAGCTGAAGGTAGGGGAAGGAGTGGGCGAAAAAGCATCGTCAAAAGTAGGAAGCGAATAGTTGCGGGGGCGCTATCAAGCTGGGTATGGCAGTGCCGTGCCATCATTGTACTGACATACTTCGGTTTCTGGACAACCCCGTGAGGGACGTCATGCTTGAGGTGATTGGGCTGGGATGTGCAATTCTGCGGGCAACGGGATTTTTTTGGATTGGCCCAGGGAATTCGGAGATGTATAACAAAGACAATATAAGATCGCAGGAATTTTTGAGTCCAGATGGGGATGCTTTAGGGTGTAAAGCGGATCAGGTGGAGTGGATAACAGACAAACAGGGCGTGCGGATCTGGTATTGCAGAAGGCCGAAGCTGGGGAAGAAGACGGAATGGGATAAGATCAGTAAGGTCTGATGAGTTTTAGGAGGCACCAGATAGGATTACTTGCAAATATAGAGAATAAAACTGAACGTTTACCAAAATTACGGTGGTGACAACAATGAATAAATGAAACGGGACATGGGTAGATTTGTGCTAAGTGGGCTAGTTCTCAAAGACTGTCCAAGCTTTTCAGTATAGTCTATTATTGTACCAGAGACAGAAAAATCATCATAAGTACGCAGAGACGAGGTCTGGTAAGGGAAATCAAACACAACGACTGACTGAAGTAGAACTTCCGAGGTAGTTGTCTAGATTTTCTGCGGGTTATTCCGTGAGTTGGACAATGCCATAGTCTAGAAGCGAAAGTGAATGTAAGAGTAATGGTCACCAGTACCCGAAGCACTGCCATCAGCCTCAATCAACTAGTAGTTTATGGCGAAAAAGCCTTTAAGCGCTAGCCGTATATGCTAGTAGTAGTGGGTTTAGGAACCACACTGCGTATATATAATTCATTTTTTTGTATGCATCCACTCCTGGGAGCAGTAGGTAGTTGCGTGTGTTTTGTTTGGTCGACGAAGTGGGGTTTGGTGGGGTGCAACCCCAATTATGACGAAGGCAGCTTCAGCGCCACACGTCGTTGTAAGCCGTGGGCATCACACAGTCTTCAAGTTATCCCATCTGTTTTTTTACGAATTTCTTTTTTAACAGACGAAAGGCCAGTTTCTTTTTTATTCTTACTGCCTGTGATTTATAGCTTTGCCAGTTAAATAACAACCGGACGAGTTCAGCCCAGGAGCAACAAACTGAAAACAACAGTGCTCTTTTATGGATTTCCTGAATTAAAGGCCACGCCCAGCAACACCGGCGATGGGCGAAGCACTCATGTTACCGGAAGGGTGGCGGGTATACGAACACACCATGGTGCAACCCTACGGGATGACCCTCCTTGCGGGACGTAGCGACCACCACACGCGGTTTTCATCCCCCGCGCATGCTACCAGATCTGCAAGGTGGCAAGCCACCAAGCAGTCATAATTGCGGCTTGTGCATTAATATAGAACTCCAGCTACCAGATATTTTATCCGGTCGGGGGAAGGCCAGGCCAGTAAAGCTGCTCAGTCATTTCCAACAAGCTAACGGCAAACAGCCGCTGGAAAAGGCAGGTCACGGAGGAGGCAAATGAGATGGTAGCTATCATTGGGACAATGAGAACAGAACAAAGATGCTCAGAGCATGTAAACCATGGTTAAACACCGATGGAGAGTGAGCTACCGAGCCAAGCAGAGGCGTGCCGCAATGTTATGTGTGCGTGTGCATAATGGATTGTGTGGCATATAATACGTTCTCAGGTATGAGAAACTCTGAATTTGATTGGTTTATGTTGATTAGGGCTAGGCAAGACGAGGCACTACTGATTAAACAGAGCGCAAAGAGTAGTCCAGTGCGGGGGCCTAACTGGATAGAACCTGGTATAAGTTGCCTCGGGAAGAAGCCAGGACAGTAACAGAGCACGTCCTGATCAAGCAGGCATTGTGGGTGGTTGTTCCTACAAGCACGTCAAAGAGGTTACAATGTGTAGTAAGGGGGTGGTTTATTTTTTTAAATTATCGCCTTAATTATTTTTTTCGTGCACTATCTGTACCTTCGTCAAACGCAGAGGGGGCTTGGACCCGATTCATAAGGATCAGGGGGTAGTTGAATATTAAGTGGGACGGCTGCGGCTTCACACTTAAATAAGTTATCTACGGACTGCGAGAACCTATGTTGGTGTGTGATATTTCGAAGCCGATCGGCGAGAATGCTGCAGATGCGAGTGTGGTAAACCAGGAAGAAGTAGTGGCGTAGGGTTGTACGCGCTGGGAGGCACACCAAGAGGTTGCTGGATTTGCGGAATTTTTAGCGAGCGTATGACTTTAGCCTCTGCTATAAAAGCATTTCGGCAAAACAGACGGTGTAGAAGGTGAGAAATCTAGGTCTTAGATACTCTTACGCCTTTAGCTCCTTCCCGTATGCATGAAACAAAATGGCTAAGGCCCTCAAGCTTCGCGCTTTCGTCTTCCGCTCAATTCACAGCAAGCAACGCTTGATTGCTATCCTTAAGTAGTTTGCTGAACCCTTTCTGGAACTTAGCCCTAAATTTCCCTCACAGTATTCAGAGGCATGCCGGACCCCTATGGGGAATGTTCAGTGCTCACTTACCAAGTTCGGCTAAAAGAGCCACATCTGTGCAGCAAAACCGGAGGGCTGACGACCGATCACATGAAGTAGAAATGGCAAGCGAACTACTTCAGGTGATCGAGAGGCTGTCCTACAGGCGAAAAGCTTACAAATATCCATATAGGTACCTTACACCATCGCCTGTGAACTGCCTGGTCAGATGGAGATTAGTTCGCTTATCTATACCCTCAAATGTAGGAGAAAAATGGTATCCCTCCGTAGCTCTCCCACACCTGCACACACTTCCGTTCCATTTGAAAGGGATAGCCAGTTCTTCTCTGCCAAAACAACTAGAGATTGACAAATCTGCCCTATTGATTTTGGTGCCAAAGGTGTCGCGTTCCCCATGCCACAGTGATTTTTCCGAATGTGAAAGTCCTCGACGAATGGCTCTAAATAATAATCGCATCATTTGGATGAAATTGTCATTAACCAGGTAAGGACAAATCGAACGCAAGACCCGGTTGGTCAGATTGTAAGCGGGCCAAGAGCAAGCATTTTAGGCCCGAATCCTCTTGTTCCAACAAAAAGATGCTGGTTGAACCTGGTGGAAAATTTGGGATAATTTTATTAACGCGGCTGTGTCAGTGTTCCTTGGTCTCCATTGAAGGCTGTCTAAAGCTGCCGTGCCTTCTGAACTACCGTAGTGCACAAAAACGCATGCCGTGGACCGGCAGAAGATTTGCAATACCTTCTGCAAGATGCCCGCACAGGACCAAGAAAGGGAGGTCTCTGTCCTGAAAAACTTTGTGTGCACGAACATTGGAACATCGTTCCAAATACGAATAGCCTACCACATCGTACCTAATCAACTTCTGGGCTGCATTTGGCTTTATTAGTCCAACCTCTTAAGCCAATCTCTGCGGGTAATCCCTAGTAGCCAATGGTGTCTCAACCAAGCTCCAAAACCTTTAAGACCTATCACACATTGATGAGAGCTTGCGCCCAGGTATACTCTGAGGTGACCAGAGTTCGCCTTTGAGTCTGGTGTACCTTAAGACGGTCCAGTTCACACATGCCCCTTGATTTCGCCATCGACTAGTTGCTGGACTAAGTATTAAAGGAATAACATGATTTTCAAGTGAGCCTCAAAACCTGAAAAACTGGCTTAGAATACATTGATATCTTTCTGCTAGATGATGCCTTGGAATAACAACGTGCGCCAAACAGTCTAGCTCATTATGTCGCACTGGTAGGATTAGCATTGATTGCGCCTAAGACTAAGCCGATCCCCACCCGCATGGACGCGCCTGTTGGACCTTCCAACATAACATAAGTCTGACAGGCTGAAGAAGGTTACCGACGACCGCGAAAAGGAACTGGGATTGGGTTACGAACAAAAATCAGGGACTTCTAAACCGGCCATCCGTCTGGTTCGGCATACGATTCGTGCACAAGCCAGCATTTCGATTGGTTAGTTGTGCGCAAGTCAGGAGGTGTGCGCATACCAATTGTATTTGCGCACATGCCAAGTGAAGAACGATTACACGTCTTCCGGCTTCATCCCCATTCGGACTGGTTGAAATTTCAGTGGCAGTGACATTCATAAGTAGGTGCGGGGCTGAATGAAGTTTCATGATTGACCCTTTTGAACGAAGCCCATGTTCATCTTGGGGTGGTATGTGGCCAAAATTTACATAGTGGACGACTTATCTGGTGTAATTGTTGCAGAGACTTTATTGTTTGCAGCAGCTGGACATAGCTTGAATTTACGTACGCCATCATCATTCTTGGACGCAATTATCGGCATTCGACGAATATTGTGAATAACACGAAGTTAGCGACTATTGCATCAACAAGCATTGATTCAACTGGTTTCAGTCTCCGTCCGTAAATGGTTTGTAAACCGTCCGCAGGATGGTAGACTGGAATTGGCAATGTCGCGCATCCCGGCCGGCCACGCACAAGTGGGACAGTAAGTAGTCTCCTTTACTTCACTTTCAATTGCTCATTCTTGTTGATAATGACCTGAACGCAGGTGAGCAACAAGGAAGACTCTTTTAGTTCATGCCCAATGTACCTTTCAGCAGATTTGAGCTGGTTAGTGATTTCATTACCAAGGGTTAATGTATGCTTCCGAACATGCATCGCCCAGGTTCTCAACCAACGTTCGCTGGGGTATGACCAGTATTCTTGGTTAGGGCTTCTAATACTGGCGGCATAAACCTCAAACTCACCCACTTCCCTACAGTTTACATTTGCTTGGATCAGGCAAACAAAACGTCCTTATCCAATGAAGTCACTTCCATAGGTTTATTACTCCAGACCTTGAAACTTAGTACCACGTGAAATGATAAAATATGACGGCGGCATTGTGCATCGTTGCCCATATGCCCCTTAAACGCGACTGACTCTTCTCTCCTGCAATCGTTCTGACAGTACTCGCGGGCCGATTTTGGCACATACACCAACCCATCACTACGCACCGCTACGCACCCCAACAACGCACTGATGCTGAAACGTTTGCAATCGAATTGCACAGCTCACCGAACAAACCAACGACCATTCACGGGCAATATCGTACGCACAAAATGTTCAACTGCTTGTTCGTAACATTCTTGTGACTCATTACGGATGAGGGAGTGAAAAACACTACTACCCACACCATTACAATCGGTGACAACCACATGCCATAGGTGGTGTTACATCGATACGTTGAGCCCACCTGCACAACATCACAGTGTTTCGCAAACAAACCACGCAGGCGCACGGAAGTAAACATGAAAACATCCAAGCTACCATCATCACAAACAGATACAGCCATGGGTCCAACTTAGTGCAAGGCCTCTCGGATACCCCGCAGATCACTAACAGAAGTGCCCAAGCGGCGCAGTTTATCGCGCATGACCCGCATCAGTAGTCAAGTCAATTCCATAGTTTTTCTGGACATAGTCACAGATTTCCGTGGATGACTTAAAAGACCTCAACAAACCGACAACAACCCGTTCCTGTTGCTCAGTTAGTACCGAATACTGGCCTGCACGTGCCAATCAGGTCCTCGCAGTTCGTGCAAGTGCTGCACAGTGAATCACACGCATTAAGGACCTGCATTAGAAGTCGGCGTACCTGAACAACAGTGTATTGGGTGATTATGCAGACATTTATCAACGCACCGACGACCACGCTTATTAGTCTTCCAGTGTGAAGGCGCACGTACGCACTTTTAGACCGTGAACGCATAACAGACAGATACCGTCACTTGTCCTTCGTCGTCTTATCGTGGCTCGTGAAACGCAAGAGCACCAAAAGGGATTTCGTCCGTGTGCGGGTTACGTTGACCAAATCCTCGCACTCCGTCAGGTGCTAGAACAAAGCCATGCGCACAAACGGCCCACACTTTCAGTATTCTTGAAGTTTCAAGGTGCATCCGAATCACTTGACTGGTCCGTTCTCGCTAACACGTTTGCTGACACAAGGAATAACACAGAAGTTTGTGAACATAATAATTTCTTTGTATTCTCAGCATTCCGGGCGCGTTATGGCATACGGATAGTCTTCAATAGCTTCCGTACACAAAGTGGTGTTGGTTAAAAGTGTCCACCGTCTATATTCCTCTTTAATTCCACATTGGAAGTGACAATGTGACGAACACGGTAGGACCCCGGTGTTCAGATAGTCGCTGACGACCTTCACGTCGATCTGGAACCCGCAGATGGCATCCTTCTCGTCCTCAAAGAGGACAAGGCATAGGTGATTTTGGATGAACTGACCGAATTTAAATCGTCTTTTAGCACTCGCTTCTCACCCACAGAGTGTAGGGTCATACTTCTAAATATACACTCACCGAACTTGCTACTTACAGCCCAGGGAAAGGCACTCAAAGTCGCCGAGCTTTTTACGTATCTTGGAAGTTGTTCTAGATGAGCTCTAGATAGCTCAGGGTTAAGGCGCGAACTTACTGGCAGACGAGGTGAACGCACGAATCTCCAGGCTTTGAGTCCCGTATGCTAATTTGAGACGCCGGAGGCGTCAAAGCACTACACCCCTGAATCTCAAGGAACGTGCGTCAGCCAACTCACTTTACTAGCTATAAACCATGTATCATGAGCACGTTGGTTGCAGCTGTTACCATTTCGATCACCGGAGGGTGAGAGAGCATAGGAGATACAACCAATCATTGGAGGCGATGCCATGTTCAGTTAGTTCTGCACGGTAGCTTTAATAGCTTCAATACACGCGCGCCACTGACTGCGCGATTGGGTCAATTCTAATCCTCTTTTTACCAGTTGATGAGTTGGGCCCTGGTTCCCCATCCAGGGAGGCGGCATTGGTCAGCCCGACTCAGTTTACTGGTTAGTGTTTTCGTACTTCGTTGCCAAGTCATACACTGTCCACCTCTCGGTCGCTTCCACTCAGCGAAGAGCTGGGCGAAACGAGCTCTGTGAGGTAGACGGTGCCCGGCATGCGGAGCACATGTCCTAGCCAACGTAACCTATGAAGCGTGGGTAATCCCTAATTACCGGTGGAGCACTTTCATATATCAGTCTGGCGTATCTCAGCATTGCCAGCGTGTTGCCAGCACAGCTGACCGATACTTCGGTGACAACTATGGTCAAACACGGACAGCTTTCGTATGTTCTCTGTACGTAGAAGTCACGGTTCTGGTTCATAAAGCAGTATGGATCGCACTGCCGCGGTGTAAAATCTGCCCTTGGCGTCACGTCGGGACGATAGGTGTCCGAGGTTGGCTTAGGCTGCTGTGGACTTCCCGAATCGAGACCTAATCTCATCTCCAGCCAGTCCACCGGAACTTAAACAACTTCCCAGAAAAACAAATTAATCTAACAGAATAATTGCCTGGTCTACAAGCATGAGGGTTTAGTTTGGTCCCGCCCAATCTTGTAGCAGCACTTTATACTTTGCGCCTGTAAGCCCATGCCAAACTGTTAGGCGGAGTTCCATACCGATATCACTCTGATGCTCGCAGTTAGGCGCTGCTTCGGCTGAAAAGCCTATCCCGTACAAAATTGTCCAGCAGTTCGGGCCGTTTGCCGGTCCGGCATCAAACCGGGCTCTGATTGGTCGAAAGGCTGGACCCAACAGCCAATCATGACCCAGTATTAGCCGATTGCCGATCGCTTATGCAGCATCCAGAAGGCGTCAGGACTTCCAGAATGTTTTGGCGGCATACATACACTTTATTGGCTATTGATCAGGTGGCTGTTGATCTGTTCGCCGAGCTTGGAAATTGACTCGCAAGCGTTCCGTCACCATACGAGGAGATATCATCAGTGCGCAGTTGGATGATGATGTCTCCTCGTATGGTGACGAAACTCTTGCAAGTCAATTGCCAAGCTCGGCGAACAGAGCAACAGCCACCTGATCAACAACCAAAAAAAAACCACCAGAGCTACCAGTATTTCGACATACGTGCACTATATACGACGAGCTGTACAAGTGTTCTTGACCTGGTTTTGGGCGTTAATATACGTTGTTCACCTTTGGTGGCTGTTTTTGACTGGAACGCTAGCTTAGGAGGTTCAGACCGAGAACCAAGCCGAGGGAAGTACCGTTATTACACAAACCCTGCAGCACACTTATTTAGGTTATCTGAAATGGTTTGGATTTTCGAAGAATCTGAGCCAAGGTGAGCATTCTGACCCCCGAGGTTTCAGAGGCACGCAGAAAAATTTCAACTGGCGCATCGATCTGCTGTTACTGCCAAACCGTGCGGCAGAGTTATTTAGGTTATTTAAAATCGTTTTCACTTGGGAAGGATCTGAACCAAGGAGGGCAATATCGTCCGCACACTCAATGTCTGTGAGCGAACGTCCCGGGAGAATTTCGACGCCCGAGGTTTCAGAGGCAGGCAGAGAAATTTCAGGCAGCATATCAATAACAAATTTGAAGAAGAAAAGTGATAGAACAGCCTTGTCTTGCACCACTGGACGTGGTGGTTTGAGCAGTGGAACCGAAACGTCCTCAGGTCTTCAACAATCGCTGTCTCAGAACCTTAACTCGTGTGAGCTGATGTCGGCGAATCCGTAACAAGGTAATTGGAAAGCTAGTGTTTGGTTATGCAACGGGGATTTCCATCAAAGAATGTGTCCAGTGCCGCAAACTGCTTTGGTTAGGCCATGTATTGCACATCCCGAACCAACGTTTGCCGAAGAGAGTGCTGTTTTCTGTGCCCAGTTCAGAGTGGAGGAAGCAGACAGGTGACCAACCTCTGACCTTGCAGTGAGGTATGCCAGATACTACGAAAAGTCTGGTTGCTGTCGATGCTACTTGCCTTCAAGGATGGGGACCGCATGCTCCCCACTGCACCAGGTTGGAAATGCTGTATGATGTGGCTGCTAATCGATTTCGGTGCCGTTCTATCCAGCTTGCCTGAATGAGTGTCTGGATGTGTAGGCCGGTCCACTTTAATTCTTTTCTTCACAATGAATCTTTCAAATAAATCGTGGTTGTACGGCAGCGGAACATCAGTTTTGAGCACTGATGTAATGACGTGACTGATGATGTTCTTTAGCCTAATTACTCTCATGTGCTGGTAACTGGTTGGAGTCACAATCGAGAGCTGAACGTTATGTGAAGGTAATGTTGCGATATCCACAATCCTACGACAAGTACATCGAGTGAGAGTTCCACTACTCTCTGGACACACAAAACCCCCTATCAGTCTTTTTGGCTCGAAGTGTGGTAATTTGCTAATTATATTTACTTCTTACTTTGAAAGAAGGTAGAGGTGTGCACTGCTCATCAGTGACTTTCTTCCCATTTCAGCTACCCTCTATGTACAACTGATGCTACGCTTAGGCTATGAACTTCCAGTGAAGTGGATGAACATTGGGTTGGTTAATCAAATTGTGGCCCTTGTTCGTCCTCAGCGCGCGTTTTCACTCTTCTCTCGTTTTCGTTTGAAACGGGAAATGGAGAAGCAGGATTCTGACCAAGCCTGCAAAAGTAACGTGGATAGCGAAGCAATTAAAATGTAAGTTATTCTTAGCGGACACTTAGCTCTCCTGTGGTTGAACAACCGCCTTGCCATCTAATCAATAACGAAGGTACAAGAATGCCTTCATTTTTGAAGTATGGTGATTGATCTTTGACTGATTTCTTCCTGTCTCATTTCCAACATCGTTCAAGGCGTCTCATAGCAAATGGAACAAAACCAAATTCCCGGTTCTTCCGCTGCTATACGGTGGTGGCTAATTTCTTCATTGTTCCGTTGAAAATGCCCAAGCGATCCATCGTTGGTGGCCCACGAACTGTGCATTCCTTTCAGTATATCACGAAGGTTTAACGACTCGAAAGAAATATTATAGATAATACAAAAACCACCCATATTTACCAGGGTTAATGTGAGCTGTAACTGTGATCCACTTGGAGTATAATCCTTAAGAGGGATATAATGCATTGCTACTCCTAGGAGGATGCACTCGGAGAGAGGGTGCCGCCAAGAGGGGAGTACGTCGCTCGGCCCTAAAACTATTCACATTACGAAAGTTTAGCCCGAGAAGAGCGCGATCTGCTTGCTGCGGAAAAACTGTACTTCCTACATCTGTGCGCGCATAAAAAAACGGGGTTTGGCCGAACGACGAATGAGTTACTAGAAAACGATATCCTGCAGCAGTTGCGCCAGTCGGTACTGTTCAGTACGCACTGTTTAATCTGTACGGCAGCGAAACATCGGTGTTGAACACTGATGTCATGCTGTCGATGATGATGAATCCGCGCACGGTGGCTTTTTAGATCTACTGGAAAGACTCCACTTCATACGGTAATAGTCATTGGTCAGGATCAGTAACTTGTACATCTGTTTAATTCCCCAAACCCTATGGTATCGTAAGACGGCAGTGCCATCTCAGTACGTTTGGGGATGACAGGTGCATATATCTTTTCGCATTTGCATACGTCGAGATTTGGTCAGTTTCCCCGTAGGTCCTCGAGCCCAACCAACTGGAAGAAGTTTCGAACTTACTCAGCTCATCCGTTCAAAAACGTATGTCGAACTATTGGTAGGCTTGCAGATAGACACATCTGCACATCAAGATGATACCAACCAAACACATGGTGTCTACAATGCGTTTATTTTAGATCTATCTTTGTTGGACTAAAGAAATCATAATGTCGACTAGCGGTAATGGTGGCGTGAAATGCTACTGAAGAACATTACCAGTCGTGAAAAAAGCAAAGAACCATAGGTCAAAGTGACATAAACAAACAGCAATACACGTTTTACCGGAATTGTTTCTGAAACTTGTCGAACAAACCCAAAAATGCTCGTCGAGTTGACTCAGGTCAAACTGTAGCTGTTGCCATCCAATACCTTTAGACACGGAGATCATCCAGCCCATGAAACTGGCTCATAGAGGTGTCTTTTGATGCATGTAGTAAGTTTTGCCAGGCAATGAGTCCACTGATTTTTTTTACCAAATCACCCTTAAATGAAAGCGATTCGTCGGGAGTTGTCTCTACTACTTTATATTTGGGTCGGAAGTCTTAATTTTTCACTAATGTCCAAGAAGTTGGGCAATGGATGAACAAAGGTACTTAAATCCGACCTATACACTCATCTGCAGACTTATTTGGTTTTGACGAGAGACTCACCTGGGACCCAACTGAATCTCATTGATGATGTTCTTAAGCAGCTTAATGTGCTGCACAAGGCCGCCTCATGTTTCAGTTGGCACGATATTCGAGACATCGTGATACATTGTAGAGACGTAATACACTACTCGTAAGGTTACTGGAAGCTCTTCGACAGCCCACGGCCGGTTCCGCCCTTTTTGGAGCTCATCAGGTAGGCTCAGACCCCGAGTTTCCGTCAACCTTATGTTCTACTTGAACCCAAATTGCACGAAATTCGGCTTATATGCTCATTTGCCTACCAATTTGGTTTGGACGGGAGACTCACCTGGAGCCCAGCTGAATCTCTCGTTTATGATGTCGAAAAGTTTTCAGCACCAAAGTTACGCAAGTTTATGCGTGAATCACTCACTGAACCTGGCAAACAGTTGCCACCAATCCAGGTGACATCATCAGTGCGTAGTGGTGTGGGGTAGCATCGGCATATAGTCAAATAAACGGCCATGGATGCAATGTGCCAGCAAGGATCACCGTCCATTCTGATACGGTTGATGTCTGATGTCGCCGATGATCCAACTAATTCGTGGCTTCCTTGGCTGTTAGCAGTAGGCATTAAGTTCGATTCCTCTTCCTACGTCTCGGTAAGGGATGGTGTTTGTGTATGTTCCGAGTTTGACAAAAGTGTCTACAACTGGAGACAAGGATGATATCAAATTTTACATCGCATAAACAGTGGCAAAAATGATATAGAAACGTTCATTAGGAGTATTCGTGGATAAAATGAATAAGGTAGACTTAAACTTACCTAAAAGAACGGCTACGGGCACAACCTAAAATGAAACGAGACCTCATCTGCGAGCTATCGGTCGTATGAACAAACTGTCACAATGCAGCATGATTAACTTCCACTGCACTCGAGGCTGAACAATCCACTTATCGGATTGAGCATCCTCACTTCGTTTCAGATCAACCCTAGATACTTGCCTCCAGCTGACAATTCATTCACCCAAACGGCTACTCGTTCATCAGTTCGCATTCTCAGGAGAACAGTTAACCTTTTTGGCGAAATACACTCATCTGCAAACAAATTTGGTTTTGCGAGAGACTCACCTGGAACCCAGCTGAATCCCTCGTTTGTTTGGTCATCAGTTAGCCTGTTCGGTGTAGGATGATGGGGCAACACTAAGCAGGGGATTGTTGCAAAATTTTGACACATTTTAGCTGGTTGATATTGTGGACTCGTATATGCGTTAATGACTGAAAGCATATTTAGACCTCGTCACACTAACTTGAGCGCCTCTGAATGAGTGTTAAGGGGATATAAATGAGACCAATGTCACACCCGTACAAATTGAAGCCGACTATTTTATCTGTGTTGAATTTCAGTGACAAGTCTCAACAGAGTTAAGCGAGTTGGACAGTGTCAGCAAACGCTTCCTGATTACAGGCTCATCAACAATAACAGATGGGACCAGATAGTTAGTGAGCAAAAAACAAGATGAGAACGATCGTCGAGTGGTTCACCTCTGGACTAATAGACAGTATTTCATAATCTGATTTCTTCAAATCCTGAGCTTTCCTTCTCAAATGCGTGAAATTCCGCTGGTCGACAACCACTGTACTGCAAACGCTGCACACCTTCCTGCAATCAACTGTAACTGATCTCTGATGCACTTTCATGAGCACCAGTACTACCAGATTTTAATGAGGCAACTCGATACATCATATCTGTACGATTCCAGAAAATGAGCACAAGTTGCGAAGTAGTATGCTGTCGTTGTTATCTACGGTATAGGAAAACTGGACTCTTGCCCGATGTCTTTTGAGCGAGCCAACCCTGTTGATGTAAGATAAGTGTAACCGTTTGTATATCTTACACCACGACGGAGTATCGTGCTTGAGGAGAGACGAACTATGCAGTAGTAATCTTGGCAACGAATACTGTCGGGATAAGCCAAAGTTGTTTCGTTCTTGCTAGCATTCTCTGAGTTTTTCTGCCTTACAGTTGTAGCGTCTACTGAAGGGTGATTAACAAATGGTGAATGTTTTTCGCACTATTAATTACCGCATGAAATAGGCGACGATCACTTTGGATCATTGGTAAGAGATATTTAGTTGGAAAGGAGACGATTCCCTCCTGTCTCACTTTATTGGTGAATCGTCTTCAAATTCAAATTCTTTAGATCACAACAGAGTATATCCCCTTATTTTATACCTTTACCAACACTTGGCTCCCAAGTTCTACAGACCTGAAGACTATCGATTCCAAATCAGTGTTCTTATGCCTTTCGGAGTGACACTGACCTCTTCGCGCTACGGGCAAACGCGTTAACCATAGGAGACCTTTAATTTAATAGAAGATTTAATAGAATTGTATTCTTTCCGTTTTTCCAGAAATCGAGGACCTGAAGGCAAACCGTTTAATGATCCTGGCCTATTTACTCACCGTCCTGGGAAGGTGTGGCTCGTTTAAGACCCTATGACTTGGGAGCAATAGACACGGCAGCTGCGTGGGTGACTACTGTATACATTAGACTACTCAGCAGTGGCCTTAAAGAAACTTACAATCCGACGAAAAATACTCACTAAATTAGCTAAGCAGGTGGTCGTGTTTTTTGGATATGCCTGCTTTATCTCTGGTGATGCGGGTAATTATTGAACCGCGTAATTTCGTTCGCTTCTTTGAAGCATCTCCTCGAGGATACTCTAGTGAAGGTTAGTATAGCGACAGTGTTTCTTTATTAAAAACATTTATGTATTGATACAAATGCCTCTTTGCAGAAGTCATCTGCAGATATCACTTGTGGTTGGTCCTTCGAAACACATTTCAGTTAAAGGCCAATTCTGGTCGGGTCTCTTCTGACCCCCCAGGGGGGCAACCTCATTGCTGACGGGGACCCAGATAGCTGGCAGTAAACGTGCAACTCCCACGGGTTTGTTCGAACGTCTTTCTTAATTGAAGGTTGGGAAAATCTTAGTTGTCGGTCAGGTTTGTGGAATATGGTAGCACATGTTTAACTTGTTTTGGACTCATGATAATAAGGGCCAGTCCATTTAACTTGGTTTGCATCCAACAGACGTCCCATTTTTCTCTCCCAGACTAACATTTCGACTCTTACATTGTGAATGTTACGTCTGGTCGCATTCATATTACTTCCCCATTTTCCATACAGGTGGACTGAAGCTGTCCAGAACTTTGGGCAACATGATACTTCGTGCGTGCATCAACCCAGTGCTGTGCTTAACCGGATCCAATCTCGACGACTAAAAAGGCGTGCTTTTCTAGTAAGTTCTCAGTCAATGATGGGACAAGCCGTACAAGTTCCCGGAATGCTCTTCGCACAGTGCCAACATCATGTGTCGATCCCACAAAAATAGAGTTGTAAGGCAGCATATTCTGACAGAAACTATCGACTTACCTGTCACTCTTGCTTATGCCTTGCTAATCCAACCACTAGGATCTATGGTTCTAACTATCGACGCTGTATTCGAGTTCAGGATGTCGTTGAAATTGAAGCAAGCTGTTGACTGCAGGGTCCCTTTGTCCGATCCTTGCCATTGTTATTTTTATAAATTTTTCATGGGCTAGCTGTTACTACTTATGTCCTGTTACTTCCCATTGGTTGCACATCACTCACATCACAATAGACCACTTGAGTTCCGTGACAACTTGTACTGAGGATGGAATGCCTCAGAGGTCAAGATTCGACCTTCTGACCGGAAGGTCAGTGATTCGCAGTCATCTTCAGCTTTTCCTGTCTTGAACAAACTGATGGAATTGGCAAAATTTGAGGTTTCACACTTCTTAGGGGGTGCGTGGTACCCAACACTAAATAAACGCCACATCGGAACAAGCTATGCTCGAGAACTACGGAGTACCGTTTAGCCTTTTCTTCCCTTTGTCCGTCCTCAGCAACAGTTAACTCCCTGGACCCAAATTAGATACAGACTGGCCATCTTGGAGTAAGTATGTGCCTGGTGCTAGCGACCCTTTCTAATACGACCATGTTGCTGAACACGCCATTCGCAAGTGTCATACTATTCGCCTTGCATACTAAGACTACCTCCGTAATGCGATCGGACTAGATAGGGGCACCATAAAACCGAACAATCAACTGCGCGGCAAGCTTTTTCGAGTATGTCCGCATTGGTGGTTTTGTTTTATCTCCTAAAAGGACACAACACGCCACTTTCACATTTTTACGCCGATACGGTTATACGCCATTTCCTTTCCTCGGTTTCAGCATGCAATCAATGTTTATTTGGAACGGTACGGGAAGACGAGACGTGGTTTCAACCAGTTTGCTCTGAACGCCTTGGATAAAATGCCTGAGTACGAGGTCACTGACGATCTGGACTGCTACAAGGCTATTCTTCGAGTTTTCCCTCCTGGTCGAATGGTGGTAACTAGTTTCCTGCAAGCCGAATGGAACCATTTCCCTCGTCAACAAGATACCGTCATAAAACTGTTGCAGCAGATGAGCAAGCATCGTAAGTTGACCATTCTGTCATGTTTATGCAGTAACTTAGCTCTGTAAATTTACCCATAGTGCGGTACTTTTATCTAAAACAGCATCGAACTTTCTGGCATGAACCTATTCGGTTCTATTTCCCAAAAAGATACGCCATAATCGAAGTACCTTCCGCCATTGGTGTGGGTTCAACAGTTGGCCGTCGTGCAAGGGTGCATGGTAGCGTCCCTTTACTCCAAAAGTTTGTTCTAGACGTGACTTTGATTGATCGGCTGTTCAGCGTCTGTAAAATGGAATGAAGTATCTTCCGACATTTCGATGTTAATTGGGTTTTCAATGGTTCAGTTGTTTAATTGTCGTGTTAGAAAACAGTCATGATTCTTATTTGAAACGCCGTAGCTGGCAGGAATTACTTGTTAATGATGACCTAAATGACAGGACCTGGAAACCGTTACTAGTCCAATCATGCTGATGCATGTCTCAGTTAGCTCTGTACCGGATATATGGTGCATATATTCTACTCGGGGTTCATCGTACTCTGCCAGCAGCCTTTATAGGCAAACAGCTGCGTTTTCATTAGCCATGTGCAGAAGATATGGACGATCTTTCATCCTTTGTTACCACTTCTAAAGGGGAAAACGTGCATGGCAAACACATTTTGGTACCCCGGAAGGTGCTTCCTCATATGTGTGTGTGAGAAACCACTCGTTTTGTGGTAACCTATGTGAAGACTTGTCTGCGAACAATATGCAGTGATTTTTAGGGTCTTGCCTACTGTGGAAAGCCACTCCTGCGTTTTGCGGCATTTCCGGCAAAGTTCATAGCTGTTCGTCTTCTATTTCGTAGGCAGAACTAAACAGCGCATGAACGGACTGTTCATCAGCGGACCAGCGTAAAACTGAAAGTCGTATCAGGGTAACTTTTATCAGTGTCTGGTCGGTCGGTAAGTCATTAATTGGAACCAGTCAGTACGTCCGATCAGTTTCTGACCATGCTCGCCTAGGCAAGTGATATGATTAATGACGCATATGGATTAGGAACGGTGAACATAAGGAAATATCAATTACCCTAGGGATTGGATACATCTCCTTTTTCAATTATCTTAGTAAACATGCAACAAGTTCAGTGATAACTCAACCAAGTAAGATTGTCCTGCAGGTTTCAAGCATCTCTACCATGAGCTGATCGCGATGTTCTAATAAGCTGGTCAAACTTTTCTCGAAAATTAGAAAAGTTAGTGTCCTCGTTCGTGGCGTCAGGCGAGCTAGACACATCGCCCCAGGTCCAAGCACGTCCGACTGTCCAGACGTAATAATTCAGGACTAGGAGTAAGACGTTTACATTGCTTGTCAGGCTTCCGGGATTCAAATCTCAGCACTGCCAACGATCTTTGAAGACTCTGTTTGACCGTGTGTGCCTCCGAAGCATTGCGCGGGTATGGTATGGAACATCATATCAGTAACCCCGAGGTACGTCGGATGGTTTTTAGGAAAGGTAACTCTCCCTCGATAGATCAGCTGATCGCGCCATAGTTAAGGCTGGTTAGGCCATGTACTTCTTGTGCAGGAGGATCGTCTGCCTCGCTCAGCCCTCTTCGTCCAACCGTGTCTTTGATGGATACGACACAGGGTGGTTAGTCTATGACTTGGCAACGAAATCAACTTAGCCGCGTTCGTCTCGACCTAAAGCTGTTACCTTGTTGTAGTAGTCGGGTTGCAGTGATCCTTCGGGTTACATTTGCTAGTTCCTTAAGGTTCAACCATGTCAAGAAGGCCGACGGGAGCAGCCTGACGAAGAAAAGCGAGTCTTCATACTGCGAAGAATCGTATCACGAGACCCCTTCTTACCAGGCCAGCTCCCTGCAGCCAAGCAAATCAGACTGTTGAGTCATTGGCTCCGGGAAGGGTCCCTAAAGAAAACCCCAATAACCGCCACCTCGCGGATCACACTTTTGAGTCAGAGGCTATGGTAAACGTCTCCGAACAAAACCCTATATCCTCCCACTGCCTTGTGGGTTAGACTTTTGAGTCAAGGCTCAAGGGTACCTCAACTAAATCCCTTCGGTCTAGGCAACTCAGAAGCACCATTCATCCGCGCAGTTCTTCGTTCCCCGGTCCTCCCACGTAGCCTTTCCCCACCCATCAAATGGTGCAGTGCGGTCAACCCGTCTACCATTCTCCTAACCATTTTTTAGTGTCTGGCCGTCGCCCAGTAAAATAAACTAAAATAGTCCTTCATTAAATTGAAAAGATCCTATCCACACTGGGTAATAGGTATCTCTTTATGGTCCTGAGGCCAAGGCCTTTCAGCCCCAGGGCTGGAACCCACAATTAAATCAGATACTGGCTGATCACTCAGTTGGACTCTTGTTGGTTTTTGTTCGTACCTTTAGATTTACAACCTAAGGGTTTAGCGACCGACCTGTGTGTTCGCCTTTTTCGAGACTTCGTGGTCTATCAGTAGTAGCTCCGCTCCATTAATTCCAAGTCTGTTCAGACTCTGTTTGACCGTTTGAATTGTTGTCCTACGAAATGATTCCAACAATGAATTATTCGTACCGATTTGCAATCAGTGGTTGGTCTTATTTGATATCTTTCGCGCTTCATTCTACTCTTTGCATGTAATACCAACATAGTGTAGCAGTTATGCCCATCCTTGGCGGTTTGAAGTGCGCATTGTGGGCACACTGTACGTTCGTAAAAGCACTACTATGACTTGAGCCGACTCAGCCCTTAATTGTTTTCCTGTTACGTTTCTGTCTGTCAGATGTGATCCCAGACGATGAGGTGGGTCAAATGATAATTGATATATTTGGGTGGCGCTGCCACGCAATGACACATTACCGTCACCTAATGTACTGGGTCCCCAAGTTGGCCCATGCTAATCCTTGGCCGGTGGCTCAACATATCTTAGACGATCTGGATGAAGACCCTCTGCATCTGGCTCGATTGATCGCAGAACGTATCTGTTCTGACCCAATGACCGAATTGCGAGTGGTCAGGGTAAGTTTCCCCGCATTCTTTCCCGCAAATCATACGTTTATCTGTTGAGTTTACTTCTGTTCGTAATATGTTAAACTCTGAACTCAAGGGGCTATAAATTAAGTTCCGGGACTCCTTTCAATAGCATACACTTTTTTGTATGGGCACTTGTAGAGGGTATTATCGACGGAATCTTGCTTAGCCAGATCTTTTACGCCCTGGAACACTTAGAGCAGGTTTTCTTAGGCTGCACAATTTACACAAGGATTCAGGGAGATTAGTGTCAGTTTCAACAGATTGAGCGTAGCTTCTATGAGCAGCGGTACTTCTGAAGTCTGAGCTGATCCTCTGAGCAACTGAAGAGCCCAACCAGGTTGTACGTTCATTTCTTTCAATTTCTCAAACTGTGGATTCAAGCATGCACTCGAATACAGTTACCTCAACAGAAAGTGATGTCTTTTGTACCTAGTCTCTTGAACGTTTTGAATAAAGCATCTTCATCACATCTTCTGTCAAAACCAACACCCCCTGCGTATTCTGTCTAAACCAGTCGCCAGTCCTTTTTATAAGAAAAGTGTCAAGCGACAAAAACCTCACAACCCAGACGTATTCTGTATGTATATTTTGGCTTGTTCAGGCTTGTCACGATTAAACAATGAACACATTGATGGTGAGTTGGCGAGTTCCGAAGACCCTCGTATCCGTCTATATGGAAATCCTAGAGCCATTTTTGGTGTGCCTAATGCCGACGTAGTCACTTCAGCAAGGCGAGCTCCGACGTTTATCGAGAAACCCGTCCATCAGTGTTTGTACCATGTGTTCGGCCGACAAATAGGAACTCCTTTGCTGTTTTTCATAGATACCAAGCTAGGCAAGTATACTGTAATTGTGTTTGGCCGTGTATCTATAAGAATCCGAAGTGTGATGTCAATTTTACGGATTTATTTCACTTATCCAACGTAATTCATGTAAACGGAGAGCTTGACAGTTACAGAAAATTAGAACACCACATGAATAAGAGCAAAAATATTCGTTGTTTAACTAATTGTGCCTTCCTGTAATCGAACCGACGTCGTAATCATAAAGAATCATTCTCATGTGGAGCATGCGTGCACCAAAGTTATCCCTCCACGTACGTGAATTCACTGACACATTTGGTAAAGCCCATGTGTATATTGTTATTTGATTAGTGCCATTAGTCCACTTGCTTACAGTCCTAGGGCGTGACTAGCACTATACTGTAGCACAGTATTGAGGTTTAAATGCAGTCGTATTCTTTTGGCAAATGTTTTTTCACTGGAGATGAATCCAAATAAGTGTATTTGTGGATACCTGACCGATACGTTTGTCCAGATTTGCTTCGCCCAATTGCCCTCATAGTTTAGGTTAGCCAGAAAGCTTTGTTGTGCAGTGGGCCATGTGAGCAGATACCCTATCCACCGTATCCGTCAAACGATGGGCTCTTCTTGGCCGTTTTCCGAATGAGCAGCACAAATGTAAGACGAAATTGGCTGTGTGAGTTAGTGTGTAGACGAATATGTTGTAATCAAGCGTTGGTAAAATCAACCAATCATTCTTATGCTGGTTTAGTGGTTGCCGTATCCTGTCCTCTAGGGTCCAGTTGATAATTAATTGATATAACGATGAGGCAGCTTCACGAAACTCGCAAACCTCTCGACCAGTTGAGATAAAACTAAACTGCATATCCATAAGTTTATTGTGTCACGGAGTTACACAAATTCAGTAACGAACTTGGAACGGAAACCAAGTACAGAGATCTGGTCAAAGCATCGTGCCTTAAGGAATAATTTTAGGGGCTTCCAGATTGACCCTTTATTGAGGCTCGGGTCAGGTCCGTTTCTTATTGTATCATGCCTGACATGTTATTGTTGTGTCGTGAGTGGCCGTCTGTTGGTTACGCCTGAACTGAGCCCGCCAGACTACGCAATAAGGAAAAGACAGAGCACCCGGGACACGGCTGTATTGTCAGGACAAACATACAGAGCTTCTGCGTAAATATATAGGATGACTAAAGGGCCAAATATGGTCGTCCATTTGTTCGCTCTGTACATCCAATGGCGACGTTCCGGTCGTGAACAATTTCGCCCGCACTCCACTGGTCGCATGTTGCTAAGCCGTGTTTGGTGCGATCCGCCAACGCACCTGCTATCCTGAACGTGTGGGACCGCTGGTGACCTTCAAGGCGCTTCATTCTCTGCGCATGTACTTTTTCATGTCTGGACGCGTCCCGACAGTTATCACATTCGTTTGAAACTTTATGATACCTTTGGAAATGGATAGATAAACTTGTAAAAGGAATGAAGAGATTTGGTTGATTGGAAGTGTTTTTATCAAGCATGGTGCCTGTCTTGACGTCTGAATTCCCATTTGGCCTGAACTGGAAACTTTTATTGTACCCGTCGCAGTTTGTCTTTTGTCCTTGAAGCACAGGATTTTGAGCTCCATTGGATAGTGTGTTTATTTTCAGAATTAACACTTGTGTGAGGGTAGAAATGTTCCTAAACGAGTTCATTTTCCCATCGAGCATCAGGAAGATTTAAAACTAATGCTCCGTTGTGGAAACTAGCGCTGGTTCGTTCCAAAATCTAAGAAAATCTGCCGTTACGTATAGGTGTAGACTGGACTTATCCAAAAATTGTCATTCCGAATGCGAAGTACGATTTTTCCGTCCATTTGCTAATGAGGAGTTTGACTGCAGTTGCTGTCTGCTATGTAGACCATGTTGAAAAGTAAGCTCTGTTAAGTTGGGCAGCTAACGAAAAATCCATGTTGAGTCGAGTGAAATCCGGCACCGCAGTATTAAAAACCCTCGATGCTAGTTTTCACAAGACAGGTTACATTAATTACCGCTCCCATTCGCAATACATGAATGGCGTGTGACTGTCCGCTTGTACGACATGAAAGTAGGTTTTCCGCTTCTGGATCCTAATGTTGGTATTTTTATGTTCTGTATGCATGTGATCTTACGACCTCTGTAGCTTGGTATGTTTAGACCCACATGAGCCTGAATGCATAGTGTATAGTTGAGAGTTTAACAACTGCAGGCAGCCTCGCCAAACGTGATGGTCCGCTATGATGACCAAAAGATACTGTCGCTTGTCACTGCTTTCACTCCACAAGATGCACAGGATTACTGGATCATTAATTGAGGGCGACGATTGTCTGAAGATGAATTTCCTTCTGGCAGTAAATAAATTGCTTGCATCATGTGCCATCGCATGACCGTGCTGCACTGTCGACTCTGACAACGTCAATTGATGAAGACTTAAAAAAGCGAAAGTGGAAGTCAATGAAGTGAGTTGTTCAGCTCAACTTTACAGTTTCACGGATGATAGCACGCCAGCGGTTGATTTCGGGGATGAACTGTTGAACACTTGAAGGTCGGAAGGACCATTTGAACATAAAGTTAGCGAGAAAGTCTTTTAATGACCACAGCGAGCACACAAGATTTAGTACAGGGTCAATCGATACAAAGACACATCGAATTAGAGTATTTATTGCTTGCTGCAGCTCATCGCGGAAGGAGACAGTGCTGTCTTCGTAGTATGGCCACAGTAACTTCTACTGGTGCTTGGTGCAGAATCACCGCCTCTGTTGTGTCAGCATTCAGACCAGCAGAATGAGATGAGAGGTATCATTCTATAAGAGTGCATGCAGTAAATGCGAATTTTTTATTGATGAACATGCCGCACACTCACATACTGGAATTCACATAAAGTCGGACTTAAGTAAGTTCCTAAACTGCAAATGGGTTCCTGAGGATTCAGCTCATAGTCAAACTACTGTTAGTTGAGTGTGAACGGAATAGTGACTACAAGGCATTAGAACACAGATCATTATTACCGTGGACGTATTTCGAAACTAGACAATGGATGGACTGTCTTCGATTAAAAGTGGTCTAAATGGCCGGTTGTCTGTTTTCGATTGGCGTCGTCATTCTCAAATTAATTTTCGTGGACTTTGCAAAAATATACGGATGTTTTGTGAACAGTCAACTGGTATCAGTTTCAAATATTTTATATCAACGCTTTTCGATCAGGAGAGGAAAATATATCTTTTCGAGGTTAGAGTGCAGGCGTTTGGAACCGGTTGTGCTCAGACATGGGCGACGAATCGAAAAACAACAGTTATTTCGTCGCGGCCTGTAAGAGTATGCGTTCCTAAGACAAAACACGGATGGAAACAGTAACGTTTTCCCTCTAGCGTCAAAACGGATTCAAAACACTGCAAAATACCATGGGTTAGGGCTTGCACGAACAGCTGGACTTCGGTGGGCCTAAAATTACCATCTACTACCACTGGGACTAACCGAGCCTGTCAGGTTCCGGTTTACACTTCTGACTTCATCATTGTGTAGAGCTGACTACTTCTGGCAGAACCCACCATAGATAGTAGTCATTATGCATCAAATCCACGAACTCTTCCGGCTTTTGACCCCCTTTGGGAATACCGATGGTCTTGCTATATAGTAACTATTGACACGACTCAACAAGGGACGTCACAAAATGGTCTCATACAATGGTTGATAATGAGTCATGTCGTGGTTGGCTACTGTGCGTGAAGTCAAATCTCACTGCGTCTGTGCGTACCGAAATTCAGGAACCCGAAAAATTGGACTATGTATTACCCGTCCTCTACAAAAATAAAAACCGAAATCAGTTAGCGTAATTCCTAGATAAAACCTTTGGCCAAACCCGGGTGCAATATGGTTGACACTATCAATAAAACGTCAACTTTTCCGGTTCGATTTTCACTCACAAATCCACTTTTTTTCTCTCCCCGTAGTGGACCCGTGAGTAGAATTGTAAAGTCTAATAAATGTCATTTACCCTTAATATGTGACTCTTCGAGCGTATGTTGAATTGTGGGAAACTTTAAATCCCAGTTGATTAAATTTGACTTTCCATGGTACCAGAACCAATGTGAACTTCATTCACAGCTTCGTAGAATCGGCTTCATTCTGTAGTCCACCAAAAGTTTTAATGTCAGCTCACCTCTGCCGATAGATAAGTCGCAGTTCGCACCACTAGGTGGCTTTATGAATTCCGATAATTTACAACCAGTGACAGTTGGTGTATTTCATTCCCTATATTTTGACGATTTCTCATCTGTACTACCCACCAGTTACCTGACTCGAAGTGTGATAATTCCCAGCAACCATCCAGTATGATAAGCGCTCAGACTCCGGAACAAATGGCTTTGCTTACATATGCTGTTAACGGCAATCGGACCAGTAAATCAGCACAGAAGACGGTCATTTATCTGGATGGGCCGCACTTCGTTTGGTATCAGAGACTGCAGGTAAGCACCGTTATGTAGTACTGATGTATGCTATCAATGCTGATGATGATGGCTACAGTCAGGTTGTCACGTTTTTTACTCTTTTTCGTATTTTGATCGAACGCTTTACCGGGGCAATTCTGGTGAAGTGAGCCGTACCGCAAGACGTGCATGAATAGCTAATGCGAACCGCCATTCAGGTTTTATTGATCATGTTTGGGAGCCCTGTGTGCGGGTGTTTTAGCTACGTGGTTTATAGGCCTCTGTATGCTACACGACCAGGTAGTCAGATCAAAAGTATAACAGTTCAGAAGGCTGTAAATATGCGTTCATCTTAAGATCCGGCTTCCTTGTGCCGATCTAAATGAACATTTTTTGGTATTCAATACCTACATTTAAAAGGGTATCTGAATCGGAGATCCCCTATTTTTTGTGGGCAGCTCTGGTATGAGAAAATCCCCATTGGCCATGCTCCAAAACTTCCTTTTACATCCTTATATATGACTAATGAGGCAATAATATACCGCGAAATGATCGTTTTCCGAATTTCATGTAGACTACTGACGAGAAGGTCGTTGTGACATTGTCAGAATTGGTGGTCATATTCTTAGAATCCCCTACCTACTCAACAAAAGGAGTTACTTGTATTGGCTGTGCGGGCCGCACAAACTAGTGCACTTTTCGCTGGCCACACGGGAGTATATACGGAGAAGTTGAGAATATCCCTTTTGCGGGGATGTTCCTTCTATCGGGGTTTTCTGTTTGATTTCTAAAGTCAGGGAGCAGAGAAAGTTAAGATCTGAAACTTTTTAGGCTGTTGCTATGCAGGGCACGTTGTTGTGGTATGCATGCTGGGATGTGCGTGTCGGAAAGCATTTCACATATATGCATACCTTTAGCACATCCGACTGCCTTAGGGAATTGTTTTATTGAACACCTTGGCTGCACCTGTCCGTACGCTAGAATCGCCATCGTTCACCTTATCCGACGCTTTCGCCTTTCCCGGCTCGTTACAACACGCAGGCACGTCTTTTTGAGGAATGTAAAAGTGAAGCAGAACTTATCTCTTTACCGCATTAGCGGTCATCATGTTTGATGCTGCCCGATTAAGTATCATGTAAACCTTTGTTCTGGGAGCCCTCACAGGCGAACGTATATTTTAGCCAGGATTTTCGGTACCCTGTCTGAATCCGACGTAGTCCAATATACTTATTTGCAATTCAGAGAAATGACAAAGTAAATCTGCTTGGATCGGCTGTGTATTAGTTCGCATAAGTCAAGCTCAAAGGAGGCTGAGGTAAAAAAAATCACTAATAAACATAATATTTTAGGTATGTCTTATAGACAGCTAAACGGAACATTATTTCTGTCCAACCGGTGGTCGGTCATACAGATAATGAATTATCCCACTATTCATGAAATCGGCCTGGATACAGTGCATCGGGTTGAAGCGTAGGTGACATCCATCCGGTGGTTTTTTTCCGCACTCGTTTGCAATCTGAACTCATTCGGTTACTCGCAACCGGTTTACTCGTATTAACTTGTCAATCGAGTGTCTGTTAGACGAGTTTCCGAATGCCAGACGACGAATTCTGACCACAAAGTACGATGCTCTTATCATACGTGTATAGTACTGCTCATAGGTCGACGGACGATAACAGGTAGTTGCCTGTTATGTTCCACGCAGATCAGCCAGGTTTCACATCTGTAGAAAGACTCCGGGTGCACTGCGACAATGTGGTGAGCCAGCCATATTAGTGTCTGTTTTCACTAGACTCGTCAACTTAGCGGGGTATTTTGCACAAGGGTAACCTCTTAAATCCTATTTTTCCAACAATGCTGAGAATTCGAAGAGCAGTGCAAATCGCTACACCAATTCATTTGAGATGGCCATCGCTTCGTGTTTCCGCGCGCTGCACATTTTTGCATCGGCAAGGTAATCTACGTGGAGGTGGCCAACAAAGTGGTGGAAATGCACTTGTTAGGTATTCTGTGTGAGAAAATTGTGAAGATTTGAGGGCTTCATAACGTACTTGCCGTGCTTGACTCCTACTTTTCAGAGGCAATTTCAATGGACGGTGAAATGCTCTCACATAGGTAACATAAGGGCTCAAAAGGGACTTGCGTCAGACACAAATAAGTAGATCTAGAGTCTCATGACATTTTGCTAAACAAACCGGCTGTTTACCAAAAATTTTCGAAACGATGATTTCTCGAGCAGTTTCCGGCTTTCTTCAGTTGACTGTAGTAAATCCATTATACTTATAACAAAATGAAGGTAAATTTGCACTCAAGGCCACAATCGTTGTGCATGTTCTCCCTCGACTAGCATCGTGCACTCCGGAATAGCGCCTCACTCATATAAGCCACCAGCGCTATCAGAACAGCATGAACGTGTGAACAGACGAGTGAGTATGGGTAGGTTGAGTAATCAAAAAGTCGTGGTGCTGATCCAGGGCCTCGGCGTAACCAGTGTTATCGCGACACATCTGGTTTACTCCACTTTGAATCAATTCATCCGCTCCCACATGGAGCTTAATCTCCATAAGCTTATTGCAATTCGAGAGGTCTGCGGACCACGTACTTGTTGACCATCTTGTGGAAAGACTGGACCATCCTCTACCGTGCATATTCCAGTATCGGTCGTCGATACTGTCATGGATTCGCTTGTGGATTACTTGCCGAGTTTTTAACCATCTATTAAAGTTTTCCAAGGTGTCTGGTCCAAAAATCGTTGTATAGGCGGGTCCTCAACACGTTCTTTTCACTTGTTTGTTTATCTTCTCACAGGGTGCGTACTACACGCTTTGGACGGAATTAGACATATCCCGATTAAAGAAGGAGGCCGAATGCGCAAAAGTTCGAGATCAAACTGCCGGGAAGCCTGGTAGGCCCCGCTGCGGGATTTAATTTTGTGCTTTTTGCATAGATGTATTTCTTCGGTACTTATTTCCTTACGGGAGTAAGGAACGACTTTCTCTGCATATCATTGTTCTTACATGTTCGTTCGCATGACATTGGTTAGGTAAGTTCTCTGCGGTACTTCCTCGTGGAGTTTTCCCTAGGAGACTGGTGAGCAACTCCTTTTACTCCACCTGGTGAGATGTTAATAAAGCTACTAGTTATTCCGAATATTTGAGCTTCATTTCAACACGGACTTTTACGCAGTCCAAAAGGTAGCTAGCTCTACCTATTTTTCCGACGGAATACAATAGACAGAATTTTGTTGCGTGCGAAATACCTGTTGGGATGCAAGGTACTTGTTAAGCCGCTTTGAGTTGAAGGGTACATGCGTAGATTTTTTCATCACAGTCAGCATGTCATAGGGAATATTGTGATGAGATTGATATTTCACTCTACTAATTCATCCTCAGCACACATTGTGCTCACTCTCCGCATGGTGCTTAATTATCCACTCTGCCGATTGTGGCCACAGTATCTCTCGCATAGGAAGGTTTTTGTTACCTTCCACTAGTATCAAGTCGCGTTAAAATGCATTTGTGAGAAACGCAATTCTCCATGTAGGGTCGTAACGTCTGTGCAGCTGTTGGTGATTTCCCTTTTTGTTATATTACCCCTTCTCTTGTTTAGGTCAATTGGTTCCCACTTTATTTTCTCCTCAGACCTGTCCTCTCTACCTGTCTTCGGACATTTGGGAAGCCCAATGGATTCTGAGCTTGATGAAGTTCCCGAAGCAGCTACGGCAACCATGACCGCTCACATTCACCGCCATGTCCGTCAGTCTTTACCCATAACAACCGATATTAGTCGTGTACCATCCGACCGACCGACAACACAGATGTCCAGAGTTCAACCAGAGTATGATAATCGGTGGCTTGCTCTTCGTCGCTCTCATGCTTATTCGTTTCTACCCGGGCAGCTTACAAGTCATGAACAAGCAGAGGGAACCATCCTAGCTTTAGGTGTTGTGACTCCTATTTCGGATGCGCTTGTGAATCAGAAAACAGTATTTACCCATCATGTGTCTGAAGGTCTCAAGTCCGCAGACGACCCGCGTGAACGCTTTTCGACGGTCCCTGAGATACTCCCTGTGCCCCAACCCGCTCCGCCATCCCTAATCCGCACGTGGCTGAAAGAGTTACAGGTTCAGAATCCGTGCCTTGCAAATGCTACTCTAGTTATTCGGGTCCCATTACTCGAGGATTCCTGCGCAGAAGAATCTAGTCATTTCCCTGATTCAGCCCGTAAGGTTGACGAACGCGCTTCAGGTACTGCGTAACCTAACTGTATATATTATATTATCTTATCATAGATACCTAATACAAGTCTCTCAGATTAATGTGCTTTTCAGTGAGGATGTACACTTTTCCATTTTTTGAAAGAAAGTCTGATTTCTAAGCAGGTGAAACTGTGCGACTATTGGGTGTTATTATCGATGGTTTCAACGGAGTGATCACAATTAGATGAAGGTCTCAAATGACCGTGTTTGGGATTCAGTGGTTCTGGAAGTTCCTGTGGTCTAAATGGTTGTCGAATTGTGCCCAAAGTAATCTGCAGCCTACCCAACTTACCGCCTCTTGGTTGCAGCACTAGAGGTTTGCAGCCTTTGCTTGGTCCTTTAGCATTGGAACCACCAGGTCATCATTTGAAGACAAAATCTGCTTGAGGAGGATTGTATAGCCCAACGATAAAGTTCTTCAGGGTCTTATCGCAACATACGCGTAATGCACTCATTGCCATAAAATAACCGGTTTTCTCCAAGAGTGGCCAGACCATACAGAGGCATCCTGACGGGTTTACTTCATGACGTAACTTCCTTCCAACTTCTAGAATAAGCTTTACGTGATGAAAGTGAACTAAGGGTACTGAAGCCACGACCTGATGACGAGTGCTTTGACTATTAAAATTGGTCGCATTGTGTTGTGTACTGCAAACGGTAGTGCAACTTTTACGTCAGTCCTTGGCTTCTTCCTCTGCCCACTAAAAATATAATAATAAAAATCGTTCAGCTTTAGCATCCTTCCAGTGCCTAGCTGCCATGCCACCCGAAGTAAGCACGAGGGCTGAGATACTGCCAGGTTGCCCAAGCCTAGACAGGGGAAGTCGAGATGCAGAGGTCGGGTTCGAATCACAGACCTTCCGGTCAGTAAATTCGCGCTCTAACAAGACCAAACAGACCCGCGTTGGGTATGACCCATTCACATTCAGACCATCGCATTCGATATGTAAGTGCCAACTCCTTCAGGAATGTAGTTCAGTGTATCAAGCTGGCTTGGTCATCACCCTGAAGGCTTGTACTCCATCTTTCTTTTCTCGTGGACGGTGTCATAAGAAACCATCATACCCTAGAAACGACACGGAAACCCGTGGTGCATGGCTTAGAGCTTTCAGGCTTAACAAAGAATACACAATACTGGGTTGTGCGTCTAGTTATGGTGCATCAAACCGAGCCTGCAAGGGTTTGTTGTATCTGTATTGGTGGATTCTTGGTGTATAAAAGTATTTAGACGTACAAATGCATATATTATTGTCCCCTCTGAATAGATATCAGAGATGCCATCAAAAAAGACCGGTTTTGGCCTGTGGAGTTTATTTCAACGACTCTGTTCTTTCCGGAGGAGGACACCTTGGTCGGCTTCTCACGGTGGTATCTGCGGAGGAAGACAACCGTAAATGTTAACATGTTTAAAAATAGCACAAATAGGGTACAGTACAGGAGGATTCATGGTGGGAGTGCATCACAAAGTGCCTCGTGGATGAAACATATCGGACCATATACTGGACAACTTAGGACGAAGGGGTTATTGGTCGTCCGATTAGATTCTTTCGGTAAGATTGTACTTGGCGTCAAGGTTCCTACTGACCAGACAACCAAATAAAACACCTTGAAGTGTGACCGCATTGAGTTTTTATTTAATGGTGTATGATAAATCTGTCCTTCGTCATCTTTTCTTTCATGTGTTAGCATACTACTTGAGCCTTCTTCACTGTGACACCTACCACTTCAGAAGTGTATCTCATTGTAACTGATGGTGCGACTACACGAATTGGTGTACGCTTCACATTTTCAAAGTGTAAGTTCCACCTTAGGCAACGATTTGTCATAGGCAGCGATCTAGTCATACTTCATGGACTGATGTGATTGGAGTTGATAGGTCGCATGCTAGAGGCAGCGCATTAGTTGCCATTCTGTGGTTTTTCAATGAACTATCAAAGCCTTGACGAATACTCAGTCACGCTGACAACTTCTATCTCCCTACATGGATACACTAGGACGAAACACATCAATGTCTGTTGACATTGACAGATAAGCTTGAATAGTGTAAGCGCCATCCTACACTAAATCGATCGCCTTCAGTGTGTAACTCCTCCCCTCCCCACTTCATCAGGCAGTTAAACAACTTAACATCAGCAAGTCGTTTGACCGCCACCTTCAATACATGGCCAGTTTTCTATCATTTTCCGTTACCAATGAAGCAGCTGGAAATAAAGTACCCTTGGCAAATGGTCTATTGAAATGAAATAGAAGCGGGCCCCGCTCTTACGCACAAATTTGCTGGATCAGAACGAACAATTAACACCCTAATAGGCAGGCAGGCGGTAGAACGAGGTCGTCTCAAAAGTGATATCAAACTGCCATCGCACATTTCTGATGCGTAGTCGTCACACAACCTGATGAAACCACGATGGGATCGTATCATGTTATTCAAACCAAAACAATGTGAGGGGCACGTTCAAACAACGGAGATTATGCGATTCGATCCTATTAGCTACCCCAGGCACAAATAGGGTCCTTTTGTCATATGGGATCAGTAGCAAGTAGGATCAATGAAAGAGGCATCACTGTGCTTATCAGCAGTTTGCAAGAGCAGGGAATTTGATGTGACCGGACTAATACGGGCTTCTATGTGGGTGGAAAGTTATCGCCCATAAACACACAGCGCACGAAAATAATTGACTGCAGAGTGCTATTCGGCTCTGTGGACGGGACACCGTCAAATGTAGTCGGTGTCGGTGCCGGCTCCATAATGAACTAGAGAGGGCATCTCGCACTGTTCAATAACTGAGTGCACAATGTTGCCTTTTCTGTTTTCGTCTGCTGAAGGCTGAGGATTGGTCAAACTGTTAGGGGCATGGTTGCTTTCTAGTTTCATGTGCATCCAAGCTTAGCCAACTATATTAATCTTATTCCAAGACAGGATAGTCCAGCAGATTTCAGAGCAGAAATTTCCCACCGAATTTCTGCAGAATTTAGCACCTTCATGGAGAATCCATGAATTTATTTCTCGATGGGTCGTTAACTTTCCTTCAAAAGGTTGTGAAACGAAATACTCCAAAAATATAGAAGAAATTTTGAGCGTCTCACATGGCGATTCTGATCGGTACGAGTCGTGAGGCCCAAACCAGCTTCATTAATCTGCTTAAGAACTGTGTAACTTAGCCAAAGGCGGATGTGTTAGGCTGAACGCCCACAATGTGCTGGGTAGCATGAGACTAGGATTCCTCTTTCCCAGTATCATTTTCTGACCTTTCGGTGTCGACGCTAACCATCTTGTGGTATTTGCCTAGTACAGAAAATCCATGTGTCATGTGCCTATTTTGAAGAACGTTGTCTCGAATGTTGGTAAAAAATAAGTAAGTAACCTTTCGAATCAAATTGACACTTAAGTAGCAAGTCCTAGGGTGACCATGAAAGGCTGTATGAATTGCCGTTTTAGATCGGAAGCGTGACTGGAGACTTTGATGAGGGTGCTGCAGAAATCGGGGTGGAAACAAGCAACGAGTGACTTTTAAAGATGCCATTCAGCTCACTGATCCCCTCGAAATTTTGCTTCGAATCAACGACTAAAACCTGCGGTGAAAACTGAAGATATCCACTACCAGCTTGGAGGGGTCATCCGCAAGACCTGGTCGAATTGTACCTGCCCTGGGAGCGATAGGTTTCCATTTGGAGAACTACGCGTTGCTGATTTTCTGGCTATTGAGTATATCTTACGACTGACTGACTGTATTTGCTACAATTTTTTTCCACAATACTTCGTCTATCCAACGGACTTCATCTAAAATCCATCCCTATAACTAGTCTGTTTACCTCCCGCAAGACATGAACACCGCTAGACTAAGAGTTGTTATTTCGATGTGAGCCTCGAGCTTGGGCACTGCAGTGAATGTAACCTCTTCCCAAAGTTGCAACCATGCCAGCAATTTGGAAGGCAAGCAGCCAGCCAAAGTACAGTGGTCCTCCTTATTACGGGGGGTCGTACTGTGAGGCGTTTTGGGGTTAGCGTCGTACCGTGCTCTGTGATATGTTCGTAGGCTATATATGTTGTTTTATCCAGGCAAGCAGCACATTCTTTGTTATGGAGGTAATGCTGCTGCCTTCTCCGATGAAGGACAGTTCTAAAAGTGCAGCCTTGAAAACCGCGAATTCTGACCAGTGTGATCAGATAACTAATTGGGAACCACCAAGAGCACGATGCCGCTCCGAATGTGTTCTCTATGCTTTGGTAAGCATAAGCTTCGGAACGGATCGTGCTTTTTGTCCTTGAAACTCGAATACGTAGAGTGCTATTTTCAATGTCCGTGCACAATGCATCGAGATACCATTCAGTCTCTGTGCTTTTCTTAACCAAGCACGACATATCAACATAAAAGGCCTCGGTATGTTACCTGTTGTTCACCGCGTCCGCAGAACTGGACAACAACAGATCAGGTCTTTAGTACGATACAAATGGCGGTTAACTCTACAGATTTTCTTCCAGCTTTGTGGCATTGCGGTTGGTCTTGCCCACTTCCAGTTATTATACGTATGGGAAACATCCACTTACTATTGCCTTAAGCTAGTTTTATATCTGATCAGCAAAGCGATTAATGAGACCAACCAGAAACAACTCACTGCATCTCCCATGATGACACGAACAACTGGACGTTGACGAATGCGGAAGGAAATTCCGATGACAATTCGAACCGTATGCAAAATGTTAGTAATACGAATGCCCATCTCTCAAATCATCATCTTCGCTGAAAACTGATGCGTCTCGTTTGACCCACTAGACCACCAAAGATGAAAATAACTTAAATATAAATGGAAAACGAATTTACGAAACCTTGTGAACATTTTCATGTTGAAGGAATCTAACTGGTGAAGGCTTTCTTGTCTGGATCACACTCTATTCTCCCTTATAATATCTGTGGTCGAAAACTGGATGTTAACGAGGTTATATGCGAAAGGGTAGCGTTGGAATTTACAGTTCGTCCTGTTGACTTTACAAATGGATGGAAAACTTTGAGGAACCAGCTGTCCAGTCTGTGTCCACATTCACAACTGTCACTGTGTCATCCCCAACAATTGAATTTAAACTGAAACAGCCTAAAGCTCTGAGCTCCAACGTCTTCCGGCCTTCATTCCTAGAATTTCTTATACCTGTCCCCTCAAGCCTTTAGCGGTACATAGTGGAAACCGAAAAGACAACACAAGGCCGGTACTTATCGGCCATCATCTCTGTTTTACAGAGAAGCTGTATCGCATCCGAGTTGTTGACAGGTCTCAGTGTGCGCGGGCTTACCACTGGACGGTGAGCTCTTGTCGTGGTCACGGCTATCTCGACCACTTTTTAACGTTACTATGGATGCTAGAAATAAGTCACATTTGCTAGCAACCAACCGAAAGCCGCTTTCTTCTAGTTGCTCAGAGCATCATATGGAACTGTGCTTCACCGAAGAGCGCCAGATAGGTACGTCAGTATTTTGATAGCGCTATACGCTTACTTAATAAGGTTATGTGACATCATACAGGCATCTGTCTTTGGAGTTCTCCCCATCATTTTGTACCCCACGGGTTTCCGGTCCCTCCCTTTTCTTTTTGTTGCTGACGAAATTATGGGAGGATTATTCAAAGCCACCAAATATAGGACGGTTCCTACTGACATTGAATACTCCAATGGCACTGTCGTTTTCAGCTCCTCACTGATGTTAATTCTCCCAGAAAGGTAGGTTAGTTTGTACGGGATGGGCTCTGCAACCTCAGTGTGAGGACGCTGTATGTAATCGCTCCGGAATTACTACGACTCTACATTGCAAGCGGTCTGCTCGAGACTGTTGATAAGTTCACATACTTTCATTCTACGGATGAAATAGCCTGTAAGCTAAGCAAGTTGCTCTCTTCACTTCGTCGGTCCCGGCTTTGAAAAGATATCAGGTTTTCCTCCGAAGGCAGAGTTAATGGTGCTTTTGTCAGTTTTTATCTATGAGTTGAAAACTTCGCATCTGCGGTTCTCGGTTTTTGATAATTGCTATCTGCGTCAGCTGGCTCCCATCAAGCTTATTGTCCAATCTCGAGGAACATTGTCGTCGCGGGAATGGTGGTTGTAGACTATTTAACGTCTTGGTTCATGTAGTTGTACGGCAGTCACGCTTGGTCTTCTCGTGTCGGGATACTTTACGCCGTCACGAAGAGACTGGACCTTACCGTGGTGTGACGGTTTGCGCACCTCAGCGACCCATTGAGCTATACTGGGGGGTGTCCCCGCGACACTCACAGAGTCTCTCATACCAGGTTGGTCAATGGTTAGAGGTCTGACGAACACAGTCTCCTGG
>SJOL01006450.1:222707-254968 GCA_004794785.1 Opisthorchis felineus | reverse complement strand
CAACCGATGTCAGTGGCGATCTTGTTGTCAGTTTCTATCCAGATTGCCTGAATGATTGACTGGAGGCGTAGGCACCTCGGAATGATTGTAGTAAGCTAGCACTAAGTCCCTTCCCCGTCTACCTTTATTCTTTCCTTCACAATAAGGCTTTCAAATAACTCATGGTTGTATGGCAGTGAAGCATCGGTGTTGAACACTGATGTTATGCTGTCGATGATGATGATGATGATGATGATACTTTACGCATGATGGTTTTGGTCATGGGTATCTGCACGGCGTCGCACGCTTATGGTTGGGATACCGCATGAGCGCGTCATTGAATGTGGTACAGAGAGATCTGGTGGTCAGTGTACAGTCTTTCCTACCTTGACTAAGCTAAGCCCGAGTCCAGCTGGAAGGAATCACTGTTTAGCCTAAACGGGATAGTGCTTAATTATGAAAACGCTGCACTAAGTGCGTTAGTTGGCCTACACGCGTGGTTTAAAGAGGTGATTGTAGTGTATGACTTGTGGAGCTTACTGATATGGGACGGGACCACAATCGTTGGCTTACATGCAATCAACTTCTGCCATAGCTTCCATGTCATGCTCGTATTTCCTCTACCCTACTTCATGTTTCCGTTGCGCAGCATGCAGACCCGTCACAATGGACCAGTTTTAGCGAATATGCTCTTGTTTCCGATTAGTTGCCACACTGGCTGGTCGCAGTCCCCTTAGTTATACTCCGAAGTTGTATGTCTCGTGCCACCATAGTGGAATTCCATGTAAAGTTGGTCTCCGTTGTGAACCCTGTCCCTAATTAGTCTCCTGGCCTTGCTTTGTTTCCACATTCTCGTAAGCCGTTCACATTTGTTAAGCCAACTTTGCCCTCATTGGATTTGGGCAAAATGCTCTATCTAAACATTTTATACACCACCAACTCATTATATATTGTATCAAGCACCCCTGAGGTCACGTGATGTGTTTAAATTTCCTTGGTCGCATTCAACCTATGGTGTTAAGATTTTCAACGCATCAGTATCGCTGTTGTCCATAGCGCTAATGACTAAGTTCGATTTAGTGAACCCAGAACTCAAATCGTTAATGAGAAGAAGCGAAACATTTCATTGATCTAAGCGATTGTTGACCATGCGCTCTACTTGACATACATGCTACTTATGGATCCAACCAGTGATGCTCTAAAGTCGGAATCCAGCAATTTTCGGTTCGGCTTAGCGTAACTTTATTAACTGTGTTCTTGATGTCAACGAACCAGAGTTCATTTGGTTCAATTAGAGGATACTGTGAACTTTGCTCCTCTTCATCCTTCGGTTTGCTTTCTGATAGCGTCACTTTGTAATCATACTCTTTAACCGTGGCTATCAAGTAGCGCCACGTGTGTCAATTAAGGAAATCGTTGGTGTCGAACATCGTTCATTCAGAAGATAGATGCTCTGACGAAAATAATTGCAACGACGTAAGCGTCTACAAACCAGAAGAATGCTTTTCTAATTTCATATGTTCTACTGGTCTTTCCTACCTAGCGTTATGAGTTTTCAAACTGTCTCTGTATCACACGCTATTTATCGGTTAATTGCATCGCTGTTTGTGGTACGAATTTATAATTAGTATCCAATCTACCACGCACCGCTCGCTGCCCGTCTTTCCTTGTCATATATCCGTTTGTGTGAGTCGCCCAAACTCCTCCATCCCCGTCTTGACAGGCGATGGTTGCCGAATATTTTAGACTTGTGCAATAGTATCCAGTAGACCAAAAGCATAATAATGTTGTCTTCTCATTTCTACTTTTCCGTTTCGTTACAGAGCACTTCTGAGGCATCGTTCATTGTTGAGCGATTTTCTGTACGCACCTATGTGTGAGCACAATCACGGGGGGCACTGTTGTCATTCTTTGGAAATTGAGGACCCGGCTGCCTCGTTCAGTCTGTATCAATTCATCGACCTCCATAATCTTGAATGTCTAAACGAGGCGGTGGTTGGTAGCGGAAAATCTGTTTTCAAGCCATATGAAGTGGGTTCTTCAGGAAGTGATGGAATTTCTATCCTATGCAGGATAGGAAAACTACCACTGTTTACGTGGAAAGTGATTCCGATGAAGAGCTCCTTTTCAATGTTCCATTCACCGGTTCTGTAAAGCTGAAAGCCATCATTATTGCTGGTGACAATATGGGTAGTCATCCGAACCTCGTAACGCTATACAAGAACAAACCATTCATGACTTTCTCGGATACTGAGGTAAGTCATGCTTGCAGGTGGTAATCATGCACCAGGGTGATGGGGATCAGACTCTATCTTTAACTCCAGATCCCTTCGGCGATATCATATATCCCTTGAAAGTGGCCCGGTTCAGCAGTGTCCAATGCCTGAGCATCCATGTGAGGAGTAACCATGGTGCTGATACCACTCGACTCCACTACATAGGCCTACGAGGGGATTTCACTGCCGCAGCACGAAAAGAGGTTGTGATTGCTAACTATGAACTAACTCCTAACATCGCTGACCACAAATTGGATCTGTTACATTCGAGTACTCACCTTGTTGAATAAATTTGTTCAACCGGCTACATTCTTTCCCCTTGTCGCTTTTAACTGGTGTGCTTACTTTGATTGAAGCCATCTTTTTTTCTTCCAGATGGAGGCCGGTTTGCATTTCTATCAACAAACCCTCAGCCGCTTCACTGCTTTATTGTCGAACATGTCACCATGCTCTTTACCTCCAATCAACGCTACACTCCAAACCGTCTCTGGACGTGACCTCGAGATTGAAGTGCTTGAAGACGACGTTATTCGGCTGTTTCACAAGCAGGAATATTTTCGGCAGGCATATAATGAAACTCTCACCCAAATTCGTGTTCTGCGCGAAGAGAATCCTAACTTCATTGCTGAGCACGACTTCTGTGTGGAAGAACATTTAGATCAGTGTGTTGATTCTGACGATGATTCTTTGGATGACGTTGAACTGTCTCCCGAAATGGAGGAGTTCATGCTCCAGACAATCAAACATAGGGAGGAGCGGGATCGTCAGCGCGCTCTGGCTGATCAGGTGAATTGTCAACGGGAAAAACCGCCACCAATCAAGCCCGGAAAGCACACGGACATCCCTGTCATGTCTGACATTGTTTCTCAGTTAGAGACGGATCTTGTTTATCACTATTCTTACGTTTCCCCTTGTTCAGACGCTCCTTTCTGGCCGTTCGTAAGTTTGCGATCTACTTAAAAATAAATACCAGCACACTGTTTGCCTCTTGTCGCTACACAGTTGCTGCAAATGTTTGTGTTCTCAATAATATCAGGAGTGCATTTCTTGTATATATTCATTTTACGCGTTTCAGGTATGGGTATTCGTGGGCTGAGCAGTTATCTCAGTCGAGATCCGGATAATTACGAAGCATTTCAGCTGCATGGATCACGAGCTATCATTGACGCCAATAATTTCCTCAACTACATTTATTTCACTTCGGGGCTGTACACCCAGTTTGGTGGTGAATACTTGTCATTCGAAGTGTGCATCACACGGATCATCAACGCATTCCGTCGTTGTGCGGTCAAGCCAATATTCGTTTTTGATGGTTGCCATGATGTAAGTACCATTTCGAATGGTTCTTCGCCTGCTCAGTGTTAAAGTTTGGGAAGACTCTCTTTAGCACAAGGAAATGCGGGTAACCCTGGTCCAGGAGTTGATTCCTGGAGTACAAGCTCTAGCACTCGGACGGTAAACTTCCCACTACTCACAAACGATGAGTAGCCTGCTTAACAAATTAAATTCCAACGAATCGCACAGGCCTCTTATCCTAGAAGTCGTCGTTCGGTGAGCCAATTCACGCCGGATCACACCAGGGAAGACGCGTGATTGTTCCGTGGTGAAGCTATATTCTATCTACCTACTGATCAACTTCTCATGACCAACTATTAGTGGCCAACCACCAATCGTGCTCTAGCCTTTCTATCGGCTAATCAGATGTACACTGGTGATGATCACCAACAAGAACGAGACAACTCTTCGGTGCTTTCGGCATAGGTTGACCCCATCTGCAGCCTGAATTCTCAATTGAAGCTAGATTTCTTCTCATCACCATTAGTAGTTTACTGAGTTCGTTGTTTTCGCAACTTCGTTCCTTGCACAATTCTGCACATTCCTCAACACACGGACTGTCCCAAGCATGATTTTGAACACCACTGGCTTTTTGATCAAATTCCCATGATGCATCCATGTTGTACGTTTCCATCACAGTATATACCGGGATGATAAAATGAGCGAGGCTGAAGCACCACATTGCGGTGTAAATTTTCATTGTTCTTTCTTCATAGTTCAGTGTTTGACTTTCTGTAACGACTGCCCTTCATTCCAATGAAGCCTACTGTTCACTTTTCAGTATTCGTATAGCTTCAAGTATTTTTTTCTGCAGCTCAGTAGGTAATCTCTTCTCTTAAAACTATGGCCCGTGACTGGCTCCCGCCAAACCAAGTGGTTGGTTCACATGTTCCGGTGGTCTAACCAACCACAGCATCCAACTTGACCGTTCGTACTTGCGGGTTCTTATCCACCTTGACCTTTCTTTCTTTGCGTCCGGGGAGCATTGTTTTCATTCGGAGATATTTTGTGAATATGGCAGCGCGCAACGCTCGACATGGTCTATTTGACCCAATCGATGTTTATTTAAACAGACTGAGCTCGGTTATCCGAAGTTGGCTTCAGCACTTTTCAACTTCCATAGTTTTTTATGAAAGTTATCTGACATCTTGTCAAATCATCAAGAAGTCTGGGATCAGGAACATTTAATTCACAAGTGATCAGTTTCCCAGATTGGCGTTGGATAACGAAGCGGTTTCAAACTTTCTCGGTCGGTTTATCCTTTCGTTCACGCCGTCTTGCTGAATCCTCGTTGACCTCATCGTCGTTTTTTCACTCCTTGCAGGATTCGAAACTGCTTACACAACTTGCCCGATCCCGAATGCGAATACAAGTCTGCCGTAGTTTAGTCAGACAGTCTGTGCAACACGCGGATCCGACGCATAATTCGCTTCGAGTGCCACTTTTACCACCACTGGCAGTGATGGTTCTTGCTCAAACTCTACACCATCTGAAGGTCGATTTGGTCGTATGTGATAGGGAAAGTGATTGTGATGCTGTTAGCCTGGCCATTCATTTCAACTGTCCGGTGATTAGCAATGACTCCGATTTCTACATAACGATCCCCAATTCTACAGATACCGGAGCGGTTTTGTTGCCACTGAGTCTCGTCACATTCGAACCACGCATTTCAGCCCACATCTGTAGTTGTACGTTGAAGTGCAGGGAACAGATGAGTCAGTTTTATATGCCTTGCTATAAATTTCGGCCCTGTGGACCGGGTCTTGGTAGGCTTCCTTCTCCACAAAGAAAGTTATTTGCCAGTGTTGTTGGCAATGACTACATCAGTCCGGATATTTTTGCGTCTGCGTTACCCACCACACAGGGTTTGCGCGAACCGTTGTCCCGGAAAGCTACCAAAGAAGTAAGAATCAGTCGGCGTCGCTCGATCTACAAGCATCTCATCAATTGGCTTTCCGGTTTTGGATCCAATGTTGAGGAGCCGGTCAATCGTATTTTAAATCGTTTTCCGCTTGCTGCTCGCGCACAGCGGAAAGAGCTACTTCTGAAGTGCATGGCCAATTACGATGTGGACTCTGTTTGTGTAGCTACTACCTTGGTACCTTTTCTCAACTTAGAAATGAAAAATGTCACTCGAGACTCGGAGTCAGAAGAAGAAGAAGAAGAAGGAGGAGCAATTGACGAGATATCCCTTCCCAACATAGACGGTCGTTTCCTGGAGTCACGTTCTTCTTCCCCTACCGGATCTAATAATGACAGTGCTGGTGAACAGGACAACTTCGACCCGACTAATGCAATAAAAGAGCAACATTCCCATCCCATGGTCTCATCCGCTATGGGAGCTTCTCGCCCATCCATCACTTCAAATTGGCCACCGCTACTGGTACATAAATTTAGACATCTTCAATTGTATCCTGGTTTTTTCGATGCAGTCTATTGCAAAGCTCTTGTGATTAATTGTTCGGTTGAATCTCTACATCAAAGCAAATCTATATTTGCGTGTTCAACTCCGGTACGTCAGCTAATATACAGCCTTTTGTTAGGGTTGGAAAAGGCTGGAAATCATCTGTATCCCATTGTTTCACCGGATCGAGTAGGCAATTTCCTTCTTGTTGAATATATGAGGAGAGGTAACTGGCAGCTGAAGCCCTGCGCTCTTCAAGTGGAACCAATCGATTTTAGTGAGGGCAACGCGGAATATGGAGACAGGCGTCTCTCCCTACTCGGTCGCTTTTTCAATCCGGTTCTTTTGTCAAGAGAGAAGGATCCATGGATTCTGTCTATTACACTCCTGGCATCCATTTGGCTGGCGGATGGGTCCAATTTATCTGTTGATCCTTCTTCCTCTCCAACACTTTTGAGTTTTTTCGCCATATGCATTACTTCCAAGATTCTTCGGGACAACCGTCTACTGCGTTCAACTAATAAGCTGAAGCACCACCTAACTGTTTCTGCAGACAACCTAAACAGGTTCACATCAACGACTACAAACAAGACTGGCGAAAAGCCTCAGGGGCACTTACAACTACACATTGTTCATTCTTTTGGACAGTTGCAGTCCATTTACATCTCCCTTCTTACATTGGGATCCTTGTTGGACTCTTTGGCCACAGATGTTGAAAGAGATTATATCAAATGCTGTCTCGAAATGCCAGCTATTTCGCTCACGTTTTCTAGTGGCCGGCTTTTCCATTCGATGGCTCTCTATCTGGCTTTACAGTCTCCAGCCAATAGATTGGGTGTTGCGCTTTCAACAATTTTCCCCAATCTTCTTTTAAACCATGATCATCATGTTCGCACAGCGTCAGTACAACTCACTCAGTTTTTCTCATTACTGGACCTCATGCGTAAGGATTGTCGTCTATCTAAGATCGAAACTTCTAGTTCTGTACATCCCCACTGCGTTAGACCTCTAACTCCTGTCATGCTTAGACATCCTGGAACAGAGAAGCCAAAAAATAAAAAGAAGAGGAGATCAAACAACCCCAAGAAGAAACTCGGCATCAAGTCAATGACAGAAATTGAGGCTGAGGTCGACAGGATCATGAGAGAGAATGGCTTGGTTGATTGCTGATATTAACGATTTCGACACATTATTTTTCTCTGATTATACTTTTATACTTCCTCCAGGGGTTTATTTTTCTGTCGTCCACCGGTGGCCTACGTACTATATTCAATCCTTATTTGTAGCTCTGAAAAGCTAACTCCTGCAGTACCAGATGGTTGCCACATCTAACTCGAATATTACGACGTTTGCGTCCATTCTTATGGTAGATCGCAAATGTTTTTCACTTTTAAGTGTCAAAGACCCATCTTGTCGACCGTTTTGTTTGATATATCTTGCGAGGATTAGATTGTATAACGGTTTTGGTCAAACACTGCCTCTTACACAGCCTACTCGTTAACTACTCACCAAATAAACAAAGCAAAGGTAGCGCGCGCCGTAATGGATTGCGATCGATCAAATCAGCGCCTTCGATTAGAGACCAGACAGTAATATTTTCAGCATTGTGACTCCTCAATCAACTTGGACAGACTAGCAAGAACAACAAAGTCGTGGGATGTTTTTTCTTTCACTCTCTTCCACCCGAAAACGTTTAAAACAACAAGGTACCTAATACAGTGCAGCATACTTTTATATGAGTCCAAAGCAATGTGACTAGCCAAATAAAACCAAGACAATTGAGATTTCGTCCAGGAACTGAAGCCAGTGTATGCTGAATAGCCGAGGAGCACTGTACAGCTGTTTCAACTTTATTGGGAATCACAGCAGTGCACATCTTACGAAACTCCAGGGAGTCTCGAGCCCGTGACTTCCCTGGTAGTAGTTTGAACACTCAACGAGCGTCTGATCAGCAGCGTGATTAACTCGCACTTGGACAGGATATGGCGCCACTCATCCTTCAATCACGGAATGCACACCATGTGATCACTTGTTGGTTGATCCAGTGTTGGAAGTTGAAACTATTTTAGGTAGGAGGGGTGGATGTGGCACTGCACGATCCGCAGGTAAAAGTTATAACAGAGGTCACTGACAAAGTTGGCAACAATACTATTATTCCACCGCATTTGAAAATATGCTTCTAGAAATAATGGACAGCAGCCCAAGGAATGCTGCGGGGAAAAAGGAGCCCACAAGCTAAGCGCGCGAGATACTTGTGACATTCCAAGTGTGAAAGCATTCGGCTGCATGATATCTATATCAGAGGAGCGTCCGATGTTATTTGGAATGGTCGTCCCGGTTACTCTACCATGAAGAGACTGAAAATGCCCGTTAATTTGACAGTGAGAATCGCCTCCCCTGAATAGGAGGAAATCTAACGTCGTGAGTCTCCAAAACATTGAGTTACAGTGAAATATCTCAAGTCTACCTTGTGAAAATAGTAAACCCGGCGTGCAGTTTTATTAAAATCCATGAGCATTAACTCATTCGCGTATTCCACAATGGATGAAATAGTCGGGTCTGTGAGTGGAAGTACTGTACAACGGATACAGGAACTTCACGGAAACGTTCCTTTGGGAATGCCGGTATTCGTCGGAGTTATAGGGTAACTAAGCTTGTGAATAAAGCAGGGTCACTAAAAGTCTTGAAAAAGCTAGGCTGGATCTGCCTCGTTGTAACTCCCGAATAGACACTGTTAGAAACCCGCTCTGATGATGTTACCGAATACATCCACAGTAAGAGTGGAAAACATGCACTATTTTGTTTTCCCTATAGTATTCAGGGGCAATCAAGTGTATGAAATTCGTAACGTCGAGTGCAACCTCCGAATGGGAGTCTCCAAGTTGTGTAGTTTTTGCCCTTTTATTTAAAACTCGTATGATTACCAGGATTCAAGATTAACCTGCAGATACCTTCACATTTTGTTGAAGTTCAGTCAGTTTTTTAGTAGCATGCTCTCGGTCCAAGATATAAATCAAGAATGTCCCAGTTGTGTCACAGAACCTACACCCACGTTAGTTTTTTTTAATCTCCAAGCGGCCACGAGTTAGTCCAGAAAGAATCAACTCGATTCGCGGCGGAAAAAAAACTAAGCCCCCGTGAAATCTCATGGTGTTGAGGAGAGAATTTTAGTATCTGATACGGCGATTGCTCCCCGGCTATTGCCCCATTCCTTCATGCCCAAAAGTGCGATATGGAAGTGTCAAATTTAGCCCGGTTATCATTTCATCGCAATGGACACTCACTTCACTGAGTTTGCATTCTACCCTTCTCGCCATTGGAGACAAGGTTTCTACCCTTGTTTTCCCGTCTTGTGAGTGCGACGGCGGACGGACTGAAGAGTAAATATTTGGAAGCAACTGACCGTCCTACATACTGGCATCATACTTGTCAGCAGTGAGACACTAGTTGAATAAACTGGTTACAGGTTTCGACAAATACATTCGTTTGCATGCCAGGTTCGGTTTTCACGGGAGACTCACTTGAATTCTAGATGAACCTCTCGCTTATGATGTTCTTTAGGTTTAATGAGGCAATCAGTACGTAATTTAATCGATGGGAGTTCGCTGATTACGACACTGCTCTCCTGTAATTGCCTGGCATTCGCTACCCTAAATACCGTATAATGGGGAAGAACATGTTCCACGAATGTGTCAGCCGTAATGCTGCAGTATCGCCCAAGTTGAAGCTGTTTGCGTTGAAAAGAGGCTATACACTCAGGCCTATTTGTAGCAAAAGCGCACGAAGAATAGTACTTTTAGGGCACTTCGTTTTTTGTGGGCTGCGGTGCATGAGTTCCCTTCTTGACGTAACACACTGCTCATAAGGCTCCTAAAAATGTTTTCATAAACGAAACTACTCACAAGGTTGCTGAAAACTTCGACAGCCCACGACCGGTTTCGTCCTTCTTGGGGCTCATCAAATAGGCGCAGTCCCTGAGTTTCTGTCAACTTTATGTTCTACTTATGTTCTCCTGAAAACTCTTCGACAGTGTATCGCCGGTTTCGCCCTTCATGTGGTTCATCATTCTCCAATTTCCAACCAACCTTTGTTCCTACTTGAACACTAATTTCTACACAAAGGCGAAATAACCTCATTTGCATATTATTTTGGAGTTTAAGGGGTTTCGACGAAATCTGTAGTTTATGTTCCTTTGAAACACATGTTTGTTTGAAACTTGGATCTCCACCTACCTTATGAGTCCCATGAAGAACGAAACCGGTAGTTTGTCGCCGAATAATTTTAAGTGACCTGATGAATAGTGTTACATCAAGAAAGTCTTCGATATCTCAACTACCACGCAACACATTTAATTGAAGAATAGTACAAACGTGGGATTCAGTTGAGTCTCCAGTTAACACTAACATGATTTACTAATGGGTGTGTTGCGCCGAATCCCCTTCTTGTTAGAATGCCGGAAGACGTGGATATTTCCATACCGCCGATGTGCTGCAAGTTGTTTTTAAAACAATGAGGTCGTACGTTTCGTTTACTGTATTCTTGAATCTCAGTCAACCCAGTGAAAACATTTTGTTTACGGTGGACCTAATAAATGCGGTTCAGTATTCAACCGCGGTGACTCGGTCGTGTGCTACGCATGCCGAAACATTGTCTACCTAGGCGAGTTCTGTTCTCCGTGCCCTTCAGAATGGATCAGACTGGGAGATGAACATAGAGTGGATTGGAGGAAGGGTGTGGAAGATAATACGAATATTTTGGGTATGGTTGGTGTAGTCGGCATACCAGGATGGAGTTCCTGTGACCCTCCTTTCGCTGGAAACACTGCAAGAAATGGCGGCTAATCGATGTCAGTGACGCTTGTGCAGTCACTTGCTTGCCAGATTGTCTGACTGAGAGTCTAGGTGTAGGCACCTCTAAATGCTTCTGGTAGGCTGGCAACACGTCCCTCTCTAACCTCTAGTTTTTCAGTTCAAGGCCTTAAATGTAATTAGACTTTACAGTTGTGTAGCAACAAAAATGATGTTGATGTCTCTGCTGCTGCCGAAGCATTTCCATAGTTAGGCAGAATTACTAACTTGGTTAGTTCCACTTCAACTGCCTATCAATAAGCAGATATTTTTATTTCTTAAGTTTTACTCAGGCTGAAATAGGCAATGAATTAATAATACTTCGAAATGTCACATCTAAGAGTAGGTTTCGGGGAAGCGAAAATATGTCGGTATTCTTCTTCGGGATTTATATGGGGAGCATTTGGAAAGTACTCATTAGTGAACAACTGACTCATAAGAAAAATTCTGTGCCACAAAAGTACATGCAGAGATGAAAAAGAGAGTTGATTTGGGCGTAATGGATCTTGGGTCAAATCGACCCGAAAAATCAGGGAAAGTACTTTTTATAGGAACATTTGGGGTAATCCAGATTGCTTCACTACCATAAAACCATACCAATTTACTTGAAAAGAAATACTGGAAAGAAGAAAAACAGGGGGTTTACGGCTATCCTACCACAAATATCCAAGGTGCCTACAGCTCAAATAGTCAGGCAGACAATTTGTATAGAAACTGACAGCCTAAATGCTACTGATACCGGTTAGCCGACATATCGTTCAGTACCTCCAGTCAAGCACAGGGAGGTCACGTGGACCCCAGCCTGGAAGGCGAACGGCACCCAAACTTCTCGTAACGTCCTTCATTCCTCACTGTCATGTCATATTCTAACCCTAGGTTTCCGTCAATCCGAATTAGGCATGGAAAACAGTTCTCACCTCGACGGGTGGTAACTCGGTTTATGTAACACATGACCCTCTGTTGCATGTATCAGTTGGAATAGTCTACGCACATTCCCACAGTTTCTCGCCTCCTCCATCTCCTAGGCTTTCTGGACCCACTAAGCTTCTTGATCCGCACGGATGTTCTCTTTGATCTGAAGTACGACAATTCTTTGAGCGATATTGTCCTGTCGACCAGGAGGACTATCTCCGAGCTTCGAGAAATTTTATAGTGTTGATCGAGATCCAATGCTCAATTCCAGGTGGTCGCACCATTCCACATGCGGAGCGCGCCGTATATAGTGCAGGGCTACGGACGTCAACATCCGAAGACGTATTTTCCGAGAGGGACTTCAGTATGTGGGTTAGTAGTTTTGTTTCATATCAGGCTCTGAGAGCCTCTCAGTAGCGAGGAGTGCGCATCTTGCGCGTTCCTGAAGCAGAAACAAATAAGTATATTATTCTAATACAAGTAGGATTTTCAGAGCGAGCGACAATCAGTAATTGACCCATACCACCCATAGATAATAACAATATGGTCAGTCTGTGTTGGAGATTGATTCACATGTGGGGAGCACCATGTGGCTACACGGCTTCGGTGGTTTCGGAAGTTAGCACTGCACAGAAACATTCCGTGGGCAGCACATAACTGCAGCAGCTGTTCGCAGTTTTCCGTGCGTCCTGATTCCAGTCCTAGAAAGCCACCCAATTTAGACTAAGCAGCGTTACGTCCATCTACTTCCGCATTTCTATCCACGGAAATCACAACAATATCAAAGCTTTTAGCCCACCGCAACGATACGCCCAAGGCGTCGTAAAAACGGTCATTGAGTGTGCCGAAGCTACAGGCTGTTTGAGCGAAAGCAGACAATCAACATGCATGGATAATCGGCGCTTCTACGGGATACTATCACAGACAAACCTCACAGATGCGACGATCAACGGGCAAGCATTCTAGCAGCGATTCTTAAGTACCATTGCCTAAAACAATGCTAATTAAAGCAGAATCAGTCACAGCAGCTTCTGGGTCGCCAGCTTTGCGTAAGCGGAAGCGAGCGGGAACTGATGTATAGGTTAATTCAAAAAACGTACTTGGGTTTTTATTTTTTGTTTTAGAGAAACAGGACATATCAATATAAAGCGATTCCAGCGTACATGCAACAACAATTTGTTGTCCAGCTTGTCTCAGGGTGCGAATTTTAAAGGCTGTCAGGTGAATTGAGCTTCAGAGTTTTAAGAATGCTTCTGAAGTGTCTGTGGCTATGGCGGCCGAGTTATGCGTTAGCACTGCAGCTAACGGCAATGGGCATCGGAAGGACCTGTCGTTCCTTAGGAATGGACCTGCAGAGATCCCGCTGACAATTGGGTAAGAAGGCAGAAGGGAGTGAATATGTGGAAGAGCAAGGAAGGAGGCATCAGCAATAGGTTGTTTCGCTTGCCCACCCTGCTGTGTTCAGCAATTATGGTGAGCGGAGTGATAGCATCACACGACGACCTAGGTAGTATCTGGTAATTTGTAATTCTCCAGTTCTTGTTTGAACGTGGGTTGCCCACGCCCAGACAGGAGGGTGATTAGGGTCCTCAACCAATGCCTTTGGCCTCCGTGATGATTGCTTCTCTCACATTTCTCCAGCCATCATCTACATCACCGTTGTGGCCGTTGCGTTCTTGGCTGAGAAGCTCCAACAACCTAATGGTAACAACGGTGATTTGGATGACGGTTGGAGAAAGATGAAAGAAGCCATGCTGGCAAATTTTGAAACCACCTGCTCGAGATCGCTCGCATACCCCGATGAACATCATCACGATCAGCAGCTCTGATTGAGGCCAGGAAAGTGTAGCAGCAAGACTCCTCTGTTATGGGGCCAACCACCGAATAATGGAAAGTCTAAGGAGTGAGAGGAAGCACTGGTAGATGAACAACGATGAACAATCGTAGCCTGTTACAGGACTCACCATCCGGAAAGCCAGATTGACGAGAATCAAGCTGGGTTTCCTCCAGGCCGGGGTTGTATCGATCATATCTTCAACTTGCAACAAGTATTAGAACTGCACCACCCTTCCGACAACCCACACTGGTCGTATTTCTCGATCTCAGATCTTTTGACTCCATTGCTTGTCAGAAACTGTCAATGTCTGGCGGTGAAGGGTTTTCCTTGTAACTTCTAGTCTCTTATAAGGGCTTCATATGCCTCCTCCCTTGGGCACGTACCTGTCTATGGCAATTTCTCCTCTGAATTCACCATTTCCAGTGGTGTCGAGTAAGGATATTCTTTTTAACTTCGTCACCCATGTGCTCTTGAGTCTCCTTTACCCACCTCCGGCACTTCGCGGATTGAAATACTACCAAGGCTTTCACTCACGGCATTGAGTACACCAGCGATATTGACATCCTTGGATCAAGCCCTTTAGTAATGCAGACTAATTTAAATAATTCGGGTGCACAGTTTGAGATGCGCTTCGCAACTGTAAGGTGTAAGTTGCTGGTGCAAGATTGGGTGGGATCAAACCCAAACCTCATACTTGCAGGTGAACCGATCGATGTGGTAAATAAGTTCATCCGTATTAGTAGCTGCATATGACCCGGTGGACTGGAGAAAGACGAAATTACTTTCCGAACTGAGAAGGCCAGACAGCTTTTGCCAACCTCCGACCTTCATTGCACCAACGTGACGTCAGCTTGACTGCCAAGGGTAGAGTGTACAATGCCACGGTCCAATTTGTCCTACTTTGTGGATCAGAGACGTGGCCGTTGCGTGTGGAAGACCGTAGGAGACTGTGTGTTTGACCATCGGTGCCTCCGAGGCGTTGTGCTAGGTTGGTGGGAACACCAGAAATACGCCGGACGGCTTCCGGGAAAGTTCATTCCCCTTAATAGATCAACTGGCCACGCTGGTTAGGCCACGCATATCGTACATCAGAGGATCGCTTACCTCGTAGAGCCCTCTTCTCCCACCCCTGTGTCGGATGGATACGCCCGAGAGGTGGACAGTCTGTGATTTGGAAACGAAGCACGAAATCCTTTACCATTCAACGCATTCGTGATGGTGACTGCCATCTCCTCGGATGTGGACCGCGAGACGAGACAAACCGATGGTTAGTGACGCTGACAGTTATGGCTGTGTCATGCAGTACAAGGCCGTCTTGCATGAAAGCTATCGCCTTCACTGCGTAGATCTCGCTCCCTGCCATACCGAACAAACAGAATCATTTGACGCAAATGAAGCGATTAGGCCATCTCTTCCAATGCGTGGCTTTAATTCCATTATTCTCCGTATCCTTTGTGGGCGAAGCTGTAGCAGTTGGAACCACTGCTTTGTGAGTGTCATACGTACACTCCCCAGTAAAGCCCATTGGGTTATGGAGATGTACAAACCGGCAACCGGCTATAAAGTCCGATCTTTTATTGGCAGAAACCCTCTGAATGAAGTCAGATCGTTGTCTTCCAAGCCATGTAACTGACAACGTTGTGGCCCACCTCTTAGTACAACCCATGTCACAGTCCTTACCCTGCACGAGGCAATCGGCTACGCGCTCAGTTGTCAAATTTTTGTCTTCCACCTCCAACAGTTCGCTCCTCAGCTTTATGGATTTGTGCCGGTCACAAAATCCACAGTTCCACATAATCATGGAATAGTTGTTGTTGTTCTCAGTCACTCGGCTTTTTGTATCCAAATGCTTGGTTCAGAAATATGCAACATTTTATCAGACCACAAGGGGGCACTGTTTAGTAGCACAGCGAAAGTGAACATCCGTTGCAGATGTCCAGGCACATTCAAGCAACTCTTTCTATGCTTATACTACCTATGGTGGACAGTTTTTCTTTTGCATCTCTATACGGGATAAGTATAAGAGATAACTTTACTTTTCCTGGTTCGATAACTCCCAAATACTTGCTTGCCATTGTCGTTCCAATAGAAGGCACTTGAATGCAGCTGGTGAACCCAATTGTAATTCCTATATTCCTAGACAAGTCCTTCTTATCTTTCCGATAATTTTAGTCAACTTTTTAGTGCGTGGGGGAGTTTTGGACCAGCAAATAAATTATTTATTGTAATTGAAAAACTGTCTAACAGGCGGAACACCACATATCTGCAGTGAGAGAAACTGACATTTTAGCCCGTGCGACATACGACATGAGCATTTGGTTACAAAGGTCAAGGTCGCAGTCCAGCTAGTCAATTAACCTTTGTGAATCAGACTACAACAAACGGAATAACGTGGAACACGTGTTACCAATCTCGCCATCTACTTCCCTAGCCTGACATCTTTGAAGATAAGGGCAAACGAAGTCGGTTTTCAAAATTTGTACGCCAGAACGTGTCTTCAGCCAAATTAGCTATGGTCAGCTCACAGGGTCTTAGGGCACTTCATCCTGACTGCCTTTTGTTCTAAACAGTTCTAGTTGGTGGTACGTTGTGCTGTTGACCAGTTTTGTGCTGAAGTCATCAGCGTGTATCGTGTTTGATGTGGTTACTCAGCTGGGTTCTGTTCCATTACTAAAAATAAAACACAAGAGTATAGACACACCTGAGAAGAAATCCCGCGGATAAGGGTTTTCCTTACCTTCTTCTACCTCATCTGGAACTTATCCTGAAAGTTTTACCGATTCATTTAGATCCATTGGTAAACGTACGTTTATTAATCAGAAGTGGTATCTAAGAAGATTATGGGGAGATTAAGGAGGCAAGGTGAGCCTCACTTGATTGCACAAGAAGAACTAACGCTCTTACATCGTAAGAATGGATAAACATACTTGATCTTTACAGCTTGCTTGAACCCATAGTTCCCAACCCATTGCCTAAGCCTAAAGAGTATTGATTTTCCGTCAGAAGAGTGAGAACTCAGTCTATACTGATTTGCATAAAATACGAGCATTCATATACGGGAAAAATCTCTGCAACAGAACTAGAGTTGTTCACCATTTGAACTACGTGAAGCCCCATAGAATAAAAGCAAGTTGACTTTTTGAAGTTACCTTCTTACTGAATAAAGACACGGTTTGGCGAACAGTGTCGTTCATTTCCACAACAAAACAGGTGCTTTTTGGCTAATTTTTAAGGATCTTGTTTAGTCTGAACCTAAACCCTTTACCACGACAAACTTCAAGTGGGAGAATTTAGTGACCGTCAGACGATCTTCAAAAGTGACTAACTCTATCGGCGTTGTGGGCCTTTAAACAAGAGTAAGAAATCGTCCATCTTTTGTCCTGTATATCACCTTAACAAGCGCAAATTTCTCCAGTGTCAAGTTTTAAGCCTTCAGAGTTGTGTTCCAGTGGGAGAGGGTGCAAAACGAACCAGCTCATTCTCCCTGCGATTGAGGGGCAAATAATTATTTCACTTCCGATGAGCAATGTTGATTTACGGTGGCTGTAGTAATTCTGGTCCATTGTTTTGCACAACTTCCATGAAACTGAGCAACGTTTGAGAAACCCAACCCACGATTAAATGACTAGGCAATAACTGAGGCAGTTATTCTGGCCAAATCAGCAAATAGACTGTCCAGGCGCTTGTGATCTGCTACACGCTGAAGCAAACGCATATATGGGAAACGCACACTCTAAAAGAATCGTGTAGGCGAAAGCTGTTGCCAACCTGTAACGAAGGCCTTTGAAACATTGGAATATGGATATGGATATGATAGATGACTCTGAAGGCTAACCTCGGGTTCATAGTACGATTTGTGTTTACAAGGTGTTCAACCAGTGAACACCGTGCTGCTTTTTTGATAACCCAATGGGGCAGTTCCTGATGTCACGGAATATAGGTAGATCGGTTGCGCTGTTCACCGGGCTTGACAGTTGGATTGCAGACGTTCTGTCCCTAATCAAGGACATATCAGTGCGTTGACGATTTGACTTCGATGGTCATAATAGGGTTGACTTTTCTCTAGTAGGTCTAGTGTCCTTTGGAGTGACTCCCGAAGCACTGAATACCTTGTTGATGTGATCTTTGCGTATCTATAGTGGACGGATTCACCTGTTAAAACCAATGGATGCAGCAGAGAAAACGCGTTCCAAATCCTTCACAGGAAGGAGTTTTGCGCAGAACCTAAAACCCAATCGGTTGGCTTAGAGTACGGCGACGCAAAGATCTAACTGCACAATCTTTTTAAGGTCGTTTGAGTAAGACCGTTCTGTGACATTCGGGTAGGCTAGTTACTTGATTGCACTTTGTCAGCTATGAGTTCACCAACCCCAGGTTTAGACCGCACGCACACAAGCTCAAACGGGTGCACGGGTTCCGCAGTCAGCAGAGAACCGTGGAACTGATCTAGCAAACATGTCCAGCATCGCTAGAGGTAAGACCGAATGAAATTCAAAAATTGAAGCGTGGGAGAGACATGTCCCGCTGTTACACTAAGTTGTTTCAAATCTTAAAGAGGGACCGCTAAAGGCGTGGGAATCTTGCGGCATCAAAGTCGATTCTTGCATGAATTCATTTGTGAACGCCTGTGCAACTTTTAGCTATCATAGCTAAACTTACGCATTCTGTTCCTGCCTATTTGTCAGTACAGAACCACGACATTTGCCGTCAGCCTAGAACTGGCACCAAGTGATTGGATTCAATTAGATAAAAGCTGGATAACTCAGGATTTAAGTGATAGCAGAGGTCAAGTAGGGTGTTTGAGTTCTCCACCGAAAGATCACGACTGATGGAGAATGTGCGTGGACACTGTGGTGAAGTTCTGAAGGTAATGGTGACTACTTTGTGAGGTACTAATAGAAACTCCTATTGGTGCATTTGGTGTGACAGCTAGACCAGGATTGCGTGCTGTAGAGAATCACCAAGACCGAGACGATCGGAGAATGTTCCACTTAGGATGTTTCGACGTACAGCCATTACTATGCCGAGTTGAGGGGGCTCCTAAGTGCACTAGACGTTGCCTACAAAACACCTTCCAAACATCTATTCCTCTATTACTTTCACTAGAAGCTTACATCAAGTCCGGTTTTACAAAGCCCATGTCTTGGAAGACCACCTATCGCTTGCAAATGTAAGCTATTCGAGTCCGGGCTATTTAGTTTGTCCGATTTTGGTAGACATCGCCGTACAGCAAAGGATAGCCCTTAAACGTAGTGTTCGAAGGAATTTTTCCGGAAACCTTTCAGGCACATAGAAGCCGAAAGAGGAGCTCGATAAACCTCCTGCTGACGGAAGATTAGAGTTCAAAGGTGTTTTTACCACAGTCTCCAATAGTCTGGTAGACGTTGTGTGTGACAGAGTGGACCAATAAAAGTGATCCAGTCAGGATAAGTTTCAAACAACTAAATGACGACCCTTAGTGAGCAGGACAGGAGTACTGCAAGCACTCACAAAAGTAACGGTTACTAGCTGGTGCAGCAAGGTTGTAGACCATCGGTTATTAACGGTACTACGCAGGGTTTGATAACCAAGAGTGACGGAAGAGTAATTAATAATACGTTTGTACAAAGACACAGTTAGAAAAAAACAAGGTAATGCATATCTGGACAAATGTGAAAAAAATCTGTGACGCAGCAAATGGACAAAGCAAAACGATGCCAATAAAATAGTGCCATATTCTGAATAGGCAGTTAAAGAAGGAGTACAGAGGTGACAACAATGGAGTGGGAGGTTAGCAAGAGGTGGAGACAGATAAGGGATACAAATAGTAAGCAAAAAGGTCCGAAAAGTGGGCGAAATCGTTCAGACTTCCACCAAACGGTTAAAGTTGGGACCCTGAGAAATAAGAATTTCCCCGTAGGCCTCTTCTTGCCCCAGTTCAACTGCACCTTGTTTGCGTAAAAGTAGGATCGTGTAAAATTTCGAAGCCGCCTGCAATGAAGAAGCACAGTAAAAGCTTTATTAAGTAGTTGGAAAATTCAGTGTACTACACTGGATGAAGTCTCTTTGTAATGGCGAGATTGATGCCGTATTCTGCGCTTATGATATCTTGTCACGGATAAGTCGTCAATTGGAAACACAAATTAGATGGGACCAGGTGTACTCAAACGGACACTGGTCAACCTCTCAGCTGTTTGCCAATTTCCATGTTTTTACTAACAACTCCAAAGAATTACTAGTTAACATAAACGGAATTAATGAGCCTGGATGATTCTCCACAAGGCTGAACAAACGCCTATTATGTCTTTCAAAATCATCTGTCCACCGAACTTCCTTCAATACAAAAGGCCTAGCTCATTTCAAAGCTGCAATCGTCACAAAGACTGCCCGGAGTCTGTTAGCATGGAAAGTGAAATCAGCTGTGGTAAACTAAACGTCTTCGCTAGTTTATGGTGAATGTGTTCTACTTGTGAACGAGCGCGTCTAGCTCAGATCATATGGACCGAAGCGGCAATGGAACTGGTAACGGACACAGAACCAACCAACCATAGAACCAACCAAGAAGGAATGGCCGATCGCTCTGAAAATATAAACATGGCATCAGTTCTCACCTGTTTCTTGGTATTTCCGACACAAATGCTCTGCAGCGCCAACGGCTCATCCCAACCCATTTGCTGTTGATGGGTTCGCAGCATTCGAAGTAAGACTTTGGAACGTTTCTCCAAGCGACGTTCCTCCAGCGACTCTAATGTGGATTGACCCTCTTGTATATCCGGACTGGCCAAGGAGTCAGGTGCATCTAGAACACTACCGTCACCATGGCGATGTACAGCGGGATCAGGACTGGCGGCCGCAAATGCCAACGCCAATTGTTTTTCAGCCTCATCATCGGCTTTGGCGAGCTCTCGCTCTAACGCTAACATGTCAGCCTTTAAGAACCGGAAAAGATAGACTTGGAGATGCACCTTGTCAAAACGCATTAGTAACATTAGAACTTGGCTGTACTAGTACGACGAATTCCAGATGTACACCGACACGCACCAAAGATTGACCTAATGGACTTTTAGAAAGCGGCTTTTCTAAGTGCAATACGACACCATTGTACAACAGTAAGGCTTTGATCAAAGCAGCTAACCTATAAGCTACGTAAGTTTAGACATACGAACATTCAGTCCGAGGATTACCGCACAGACACATTCGGTTAAACCAGGACGAAGGAGTTAAAGGAGCATTTTTCTTAGGAAAGATAAAGCACTCTAATGACACAGACGAGTAAGAGTATAAAAAGGCATCAGGGTGGATCATCATAAACAACACGACTAAAAAAACACCTGGAGAACTATCATCGTGTTGTTATAAAATAATGCTAACAAGAGTGAGCGAACCAAACAGGAACGACGTGAAGAATGTGAGTAAAGATGTGAACCGAAGAACTTACGGAGAACTTGGAGGAAGAATAGCACGAAAAACAGATGGAGGAATAGTATCAGAAGCATCAACGCTTGCCCAAGTGCCAGCAGATGGACAAGAAGGCAAAATCGAACCACTCAAGGGCATAGCCGCCATACAACCTGAAGGAAGCACGAGGGCTAAGATACTGTCACGTCTGCTCAAATCTATACAGGGGCGACCGGAAAGCCAGGATATGCTTCGAACCGCGGATCACCCGGTCAATAGTCAGACCTTAACAGACCTTAACAGCTCAGCTATCTCGAGATATGCTATAGATATATAGACACGAACATGATCGATGGGATTCAGCTATTGATGTGTTACTGCAACCACAGCGGGGTCAACAGAAGATTTAAAAAGGCATTAGGAACATACCTGCATCACGCTGGGTGGTGCCTCCGACAGGATACTCGGAGGCATGAACGACAGGTCGTCATGCATATGGCCATCATCGTAGTCATCGTTGGCATCACCAGGGTGAACTAAAGAACGACAGCACACCAACAGTTGAGGGAAAGAAGTTCAAAAGGAATGCACACATTTTCAGAGCAATTAAATTATTGGTTGTTAATCTTGTGATTGACAAGCTAAACAACACACGCTTGTTTTCCCAATTTTTAAAATCCCCTGCAGTGTAGTTCGTAAATACACAAGGATATGAATCCGGTAGGATGGTTGAGAAACGGAGAACGGGTATTGGACTCCCAGTCTGTGAACGACGGAGTGAGTGTAAGAACAAGCTAAGCGATCAACAGCACAATCGATACCGTTACCAAAGGTGATCCACAAGCACAAGGAAGCAGTGAAAAGTATGAATCAACGAAGGTGGTACCCGCACAACAAGCTCTATCAACTTCACTGTGCCTAAATGCACTAAGTTCTCAGGGTGGCTTACTGTGATGGAGCAGCCAGACCCGATCTCCACTTAAGGACGTTCTGGACGTAGCAGACCCTAGCAGCAACACATCGATTGCCCAAGACGCGATAGCTCGTTTGAACCACGCCCGATATTTTCCTCCAGCTTCTGTTCCCCACCTCCGTACTATCCGTAAAGTCCTACGATTCCATTCACTCGACTAGCACTTACGACCAACTCTCTTACAGTAAGACTGATTAGATTTGACGATCAAGTAAAATGTAGAAACGTGTCAGCTAGAAGCTAGCTTGGTCACTCTTAGTTTCGGATAAATGGATGGAATTCTGATGTTCGGAAGCCACAGAAGTGCATAATTTATAGTTGGGGTAGGAATGCATGAAACACCGTTGCTGTCACTAACTATACGAAGCTCCCTCTCAAACAGAGTCGCTTTTCATGGAATGTAAAGTAGCACAGGCAGCCATCAGAGCGTTGCGACTGAATGGGAGAGATGGAAGGTCGATAAGAAACCGACATCTTTACAATGCTTGCAAAACGTGCATTGCGTACGCATAAGAAAACGCTGTGAATCGACAGTGAAACAACTATCACATCCGGAAGTAAGCGAGGGTCTATGTCTCTTTATAAGAAAAAATGGTAGAATATAAATGGGGAAAAAGTAGCGTTACGCTGATATACTGCGTGACATTCGCTTCTAAGATCTCAGTCAGATGCTCTGAAGAGGATTCTGCGATTGTACAACGTAAAAGAACCCATTTGCACACACTTTTTAATTGGGTAGCAAGAACTGAGTGAAACAGCACCTTGATAGCTGGCATCCAAATTACTCGTTTGGCTTCTGAGTCAGGCGTCATACAGCATGAAGTTAGCTCTGACCGCCAGATAGAATTAAAATTTCGTGGGCAGTGTGAAGAGTTATGCCGGAAAGCACTGTACGGCTTTTTCATGCCGTGTCTGGCGAATCGTCAGCGAGATACGAAAGGAAAACGTATAAACCTACCGACCGCTACCAAACGCTTTTGAAGCAAAAGCCTTTACAGGTTACATGAACCTCCTACCGGGAAGTCGCCACGTAAGTAGTCGGTCAACACCAGAGTACGTGACGTGAACCACGTGGTTGATGACTGGGTGTCGATAAGTGCTATCACATTGCACGTTAATCACTCTAGCAATCAGTTATTCGTAGCTGAAGTTTGCGGCATTGAAATTACTCCGAAGTTTCTGAGGCTCATGGCTAGTAAAAAGGATGAGACAACTGTGTAGTGCTCGTCCACTTTTCAGCACAAGTTGAGTAAACTTGCGTGGAAATGAGGACTGCGGGAAAAGGTGGAATCTAGAGATGATGAAAGCGTGGAAAGCCCGGGGCTCCCGCTTACCAGATGATCTATGGGCAAAATTAGCTGAATTAAACAAAGTACGCGTGGAACGAGAGACATACCAACGAACTCACGCGTTTAACAATGAAACGCCTAATTGTGTACGCGACACGCCTGTGGGGATTACCGGGGTTGTTTCGCGTTAAACACGGAGCCTAACCTATCTTTCCCGTGATGCTATGACAATTGTATCGAACCGTCATTCTCTCGGGTATACCAGGAGACGTCACAGAATCTCTCATAATAGGTTGCCTGGTACTGCAATAATAGTCTGAAAATGTGCCGTTGGTATTATGCTGATAACAACTGTTGACGACTACCCCTCCGTTGTCTGGATTTGGCAACTGTTCAGAAGCTTCGCACAACAATAAAAACAGTGAGCATCAGCACACATTCAATAAACTTGGAGTTTACTAGAGAAAACTACCTACGGTGTATTTAATCAACACACCTGGAACCGAATGAGAAGTCATCGTTATCGGAAAAGTTTGGGAAACAATAGGTAGATTTATTGCTGGTTTGGTAGAAAAAGTTCGTCAGGCCAAGTGACTAGGTTACGAAGTTGGTCGAGATTTAAGGCGGAAGGAGAAAGAATCACCTAATTCAGGCTAAATCAGTGTTGGGTGTCTGCTAAGGGATTTTGTTTGTTAGGATGTCAGCAAATGTTAAAACCTATGGGGAAATTATATGGATTTAAGTCCAGCTTAGGGTCTAGTTTTCCGGTTCGTTTCACGTGAAGATTCCTCTTGAACGTCGTACACACTTTCTGTCCCTTTGTGTGTATGAGTTAGGGCTATGACAGTTGTGAACTTTGGTCAGGTTGGGATTTCTACCTCCGTTCGGCTAATAATTCTACGCTTATTGACAACCACGCACAGTCATGTGTCAACTCGGCTTATCTAAGACGCATGTAGCGCCATCGCTGAGTCTTTAACCAGCGTTTGGTATTCGCTCGCATTCCGTGGTGGTCTGTTTATCCTTCTCTTATGCTCACCAGTTCTAGTGTGCAGTTCTCTGGCTGTGTCCAATATAAACCTTAGTGCAATCGTTCCATTTAATTTTATACACATAATCCCTAGTCCTTAAATTGCACCAAAACTGAGTGGAGCGTTTTTTCCTTCCGGGATGCTACTCGAATGTCGGCCATCTTCAGTAGTCTTTGAATAAACTCCGATGTTCCTGCTCTATATGGAACGACTGCTCTGCCAATCCATTCCTTAGTTGCCTCCAAATCAAACTCACTGGGTATCCTATTTCAACCTTAATCTTATTCATTATTGAAGTAATGGTGCCATTCGTAATTAGTCGGTAGGGACCATCGGCGAGATGCTGCTTGACCTTTTTCTGCCTTAGCCGAAATCTAACATCGATTTAGCCAGACTTAGCTGACTGGTTCTTTTTCCGCCTTAAATCTCGACCGACCCCGTAACCTAGTCACTTGGCCTGACGAAGCTTTTGTGTCAGATTGAAGCGTTGCCCAGTAATAAATTTACCGACTGTTTCCCAAACTTTTCCGACAACCATACCTACGGTATACTCTTCTCTAGACCCACAACCCCTAGAAGAATTAGTCTCGTCCCTCTTATGCAGGCTAAACTGACGACAGCCAAATGATTATTACTCGACTGGGACACTGGCGGACGTACCCTCGTCCGGGTGGGATGATAGCCGGTCGAAGGGCAGTTGATTGGGACCTTCTTCGGCCATTTCATGAATAACATCGAGCTTTTGTCCAGCCATCGTCGCCAGGGTGTTCTCAAACGTTACGCCCGGGGATTTTGTTCCGCTTAGGTCATGGTTAGATAACTCGCTGAGGCTAGGCTGAAAACAAAGCAGGACGAATAGCAAATATGAAGAAACCGAATGTGTAAAAAAGACGATTAAAGAAATGGAATGTTGCAGGGATTTGTGATGGGATTTTCTCGAGCTGCTGTCTGGCAGTGGTAGGTCAACAACGACATGTTAATAAGGTGCCCACAAGAACTGGAACTACGGAGCACACAGGTGGTATGGTTGAACTAAGGGCCTAATTGGAAGATAGACTTCACTGACGCAAAACCCTAACCTGCTGAGTAATCTAAGAATTAAAGTCAGACTAAAAAAGAAACTTTAATCCTGATATAAGATATTCATTGACCTGAATTGTTCTCACATAGGGATAATATTATGTTATCACTGGATAACTCTGCCAAAAGAACGAAAGTGTTACTCAAGATAACATCTTTGAAGTACGAATAAACCTAGGAATGTCGCTATTCGATAAAAAGGCTACATTGGGTGTCACAAAAGAGGGAAAACTAATGGTCTGGTAAGGAAGAGGCACCTGAAGGTTTGTGCAAACTTGAGCATGTATAAAACCAAGGCATACCATTAAGATGTGTTATCAGGTGGGTGAGATATCTTTAACGAAAGCGCATATGCTAAATATAGGGTGACTTTTGGAGCTTAGTTTTGCCATGCATGCGAGGAGTACCTTGAATCAATGGAAGTGGAAAATCTAAACTGAAGCACTCCATAAGCTGTACAGTACAGGACCTCAGATATTCAAAAATACTTCATCGTAATGAGGTCAACAATGACCACAGACATACTAACCTGACTGGTTTCGTCTGGCAACGCCGTTGTACCAGCCTGGGAGACAGGTGGAACAAAACCGAGTCTCAAAGGATGAAGCAGCTCTTCGGCTGCATCATCAACACTGGGGACAACATGGAGATTGGAGACGAACAGGCGCAACAAAACTCGAGAGTAGATTGCACGGCCTGGGAGGGTGAATAGTTTATCCACGCTCCCAGTTTCTTTCCAGTGCATCAATTTTTTCGTTGGTGGTGCCAGATCGAGCTGGGTTGTGATATCTGAAGTGTCCTCCATTTGTAGCTTCATGGTCTCACTTGGGATGGACTTGAGTTCATCTATAACCAAACGACGTTTGCGCTTCCCCGGTCTGACAAATGAAAAGACATATCAGGGCTATATGAATCAGCAGATACATTTACCAAGGTAAGTTGATAAGTAAAGACACATTGCTTGTGCACATGTGCTAATGAGCACTCTGCCTAATTCCATAGGATTTGCTAGGACCTTAACTTATTTTCGGACGAGGAAGCAGATAGATAAAAGTAGAAAAATTAGCAAAGTAAACGATAAACGTCCCATTTTACACCTAGGTTGTTCTGGGGGTCTATATACCGCCAAACAATTTATACTACGCAGCATTTCCAGGGTTCCAGTCAACAAATTGTCATGATCCCAATCATATGGCAGTTGTAAGTGTGTCGTTAGGATCCTATTCAAGATAGCTAAGCAAGAAGTTGAGAAGGAGACGTGCAGGCGTATTGAAGTAGCTATGTATTTATGAATGTGCCTAAACGCCTGAGGGGAACGGCTTCTTACACGGTGCTCAACTGAAAGTACTGCCTCGTAATATGCTGCGCTCCTGTGAAAAATGTCTGCTTGGAGTTAACGTTGCAGTATCTCACAATTTGTAATGAGTATGGGGTAACTCTAAGCCTCCGAAGAGATATCCAACGGATGAATTTACGGCCGCTCTTGCTGAACAGTCGGTGATTTTCTCGCGAACTAATAGTTATCGAATGCTTGAGAATAGACAACAGGCAACAGCGACCACACTCACTTGAGGCAACTGCTCAAGAACAAGACATTACTAAACCTCTCGTTTTCTTTTCCCCTTGTGCGGTCAAAACTATTGTTAAGTAAGACGACCAAGGAGTACGATTCTAACCTAAAAGTCAATAAATGCCAATCAAATTTCCCCACTCGAAACCATTGACACATTGCACTGTGGTATTGAAAGTCTGACCAGAAGAAGTTGTATCTGGGTAGATCATTTCTGCAGAAACTAAAACCTCTTAAAATGAGTCAGGACCTGGGGTTTGGCGATCCCAAAGACTGCTGATATACGCCAGCCCTTGATCACAGTGAAACCAACTAAGGAGATGTACTAACCGACATACCGTCTGGTTTCGGTACCCATTACTGAAGTAGCATCGATCGGTGGTAAAGCAAAGGCCTCCGATTCATTTGTTATGAGTGTTGTACTTTCTCCGTGGATGGTTGTACCACCCACTCTAGATGCGCCCAAGTTGACCACCGGTACTGCAGTCAAATTCGGTTCGGCTATGTTGGCCGCCGCGGTAACCTCTGGGAATTGAGAAGTCGATTTTTCAACGACGGTTTGAACGTGTTCTTCAGATCCAACCCCTGAAGTAGGAACTGGGGTCGTTCCATCATGCAAACCAAACCGAGCGGTATCCATATGAGATTCGATTTCTGAAGTGAGATGCTCTAGTTGTTTCTGAGCTGAAGGATCTTCGAAAATTGCGGCATCCGCAAAGAGTGAATGGTCAATTTCTCCTCCAAAGTTTTCATCGTCGTCATCTGCAGCACCTAGAGCAGGCATCAAAGCAAACCAGATTCATGGATGATGACAACGGACTATAAACAAGGACAAATTTATAGGACGGTTAAATGTGTGGTGTTCCAATAATACCAAAGATAGTCATCCCCTATGAGAATCTTGAATAAAAAGGCCATCCACTCATAAGAACCGACTTTCAATCCTCCATGTTTTTTGATCTAATTGGATTGGGAAACCATCCGTAAAGGCCACTTCTATACCGAGAATACCAAAACGAGAGACAGGGACTCCTCAGCCGACAAAGCAGAGCAAGTATGCTATTACCTATCATGTTTGGTAATCTCAGCTAACTCTACTGATAACTGCTCTATGGCCATTGCAGAGAATTCTCCGCGGGGCATCCTTTGCGTGTAGATTCGGGTTTGAGCTCGAAATTGTTCAGTTGTTAAGGAGCAAACTTACTGCACGGAAGGTCCATGGTTGGAACACAATCTCTGCATCTTGACTGCTCCTGTCTAGGCATGGCCACCTGGTAGTGTCTCAGCCCTCGTGCTTCCACGGGCGGCATCGAAGCTAGACACCGAAAGGGTGTTACAGCTGAGCGATTATAGTACCTTTATATTTTCAGGTTAATCGGATAACCTCGCATCCAAAATCCATCAACTTTACACCCGTATTCTTGAATGAAGTGGTCCCTAACTAAAGCTGCCATCTTGACGTGGTAGTCGGGGCATGAGTGCTGCAATGATCTCACGGGACACACTGGCTGGAGCTTCGCTCTACAAGGTGTAACCATGCCAGGAAGGCCAAAGAGGAATCGTTCAGCTGTAGCACCCTTTCGGTGCCTAGCTGCCATGCCACCCGAAGGAAGCACGAGGGCTGGGATACTGTCAGGTTGCCCAAGCCTAGACAGGGGAAGTCGAGAGGCAGAAGTCGGGTTCGAACCACGGACCTTCCGGTCAGTAAATTCTCCCTCTAACCACTGAGCCATCTCGCCCCCCCCCCCGGCAAAAGGGGAGTAGTCAGACCAAGAGCAGCGAGACTTTATACTACGAGTAATGGTAATAAGAGGTGGTCTGGGGGTAAAGTCCTCTGCGATGGAAGTGTGAAGGCAGTAGGGTGTTTCCCCCGGGCGACCAGCATGTCCATATTCATGGAAGCAGTGATACTACCTTCCCGAGGAAGGCCGGGTTAGAAAACGTCGGCCCTAAAAACCGCACACTCCGATAGTCCCACGGTTGGCCGTGAACGCCGGCGCACTGCCTTATGGGTCAGACTTTTGAGTCAAAGGCTCAGGTTGTGGTGTCTCAAGCAAACCCCGTTCATCGGCCTGAAACAACCGGGAAGTATCACGTGACCGCACAGTTCTTTGTCCATCGATATCCCTCGGCAACCCCTTACCACCACACAAGCAAACGTTGCTGGGTCATTTGACTGCCAGTTAACTGACCGAAGGGCCTTATGCACCCCACTGCCTATTAACAATAAACAAAATAACACCTTGGTTGATCCACAAGATCCTTTCTACATAGGAGCTTATAACGTCCGTAGTCTATGTCAAATTGGCAAACAGGCAATGCTTGCTGAAACCTTATACTCCCTTAAAGTTGATGTATGCTGTGTCTCCGAAACACGCATACAAGACCCAAGCCTGGTTATGCATTTCAAAAGGCCAAGGATGAACTCAGCTCTTTCACATTTCTCCCTCCGTATGTCCGGTGATCCAGAAGCGATGATTCGTGGAATATATGGTGAGATTTGCACTCGGCTGCAGAGCTGAACTCACTTTCCTGGATTGACTCCCAGTGAATAGTCGTCTTTGCGCTGTTCGGTTATCCAGTTCAATCAAGCTCAATGCCCCCCGACATAAAAAACGGCGTCTGTTTGTAGTGTCGGCTTATGCCCCAACGGAATGCAGTTCTAATGCTGAGAAGGATACTTTCTGTCGAGAGTTATCCAGGGTCATTCGTCAAGCAAGAAGCATTGACACTGTGATCCCTGCGGGCGATATGAATTCCCAAGTAGGTCATCTGAGCTCATTGGAATCACATTTGGGTGGTCAATTCGGAGTCGATGCTTGCTGCGCAGACAACGGAGAACGACTCCTCCACTTGTGTGCTTATCATGAACTGTTTTTGGCCAGTACTAACTTTCAGCATAAACTTTCGCGTCGTGTAACCTGCCGGTCATCAACTACAAGTCAGCCGTGGACTCAGTTGGATCACAGGGTCATCAGCCACCGGTAGAGAGCCACAATTCAAGACTGCCGTTCCTTCTGGGGCATACAACTTGGTTCCGATTACGCTAAGGTGCGACCATGCCTGACAATTGGTTTCCCTTCAGGCCCGCGCAAGTCAACAAGAAGCATGCCGATCTACCATCTTCAAAGACCTACCACAGATCAGCGGTACCAATGGGAGCTAGCGCAACAACTCTCCACAGTAAACCAACACTGTACTGGAGGCGAGCGCATGGGGTGAAGCATGAAAAATGTGATCGGAGCTATGCTGACAGCGTTCAGTGCTGTTTATCCAGTTTCTCCGATACAATCGAATGACCACTGGATGTCATCGAGATCGCTAGTCCTGACTGATGCTAGGAAATCTGTACCAGCAGGCAAAAAGCACAATGGCGCACACAAATCCATCAAACGGCAAATAATGAAGAGCTTAAGGAAAGACCGAGGGCTTTAGTGGGTATCGAAAGCTCGGAAGGTGGAGAAGGCTTTTGCTACCGGAAACAACCATGCCCTATATCGGCTGATATGATCGACTGGCCCTAAGAAAGCAACGGTCAGCGAAACGATAAGTGAAAAAGATGGCTCATTAATTCACTCGCAAAAACGTTGACTGGAAAGATGGGCCGAACACTTGGAAGAACAGTTCAGCTGGCCTTCTGCAACACAGCGTGTAGAGATAGTGCATACAGGCGAATGGAATGTAAACCTTGGTCGCCCGCCGGAAGAAGAAATAAAGTAGGAAATATCCGTGCTAAAACGTGAGAAGGCACCAGAACCGGACGGCCTCTATCCAACCTTCTTCAAAGAAGGCGGAGAATCCCTGATGACCCATCTGACAACGCTTATTGGTGCTATATGGAACGAAGAGAAGGTGCCTGCAGAATGGGGCATGTCGAGAGTTAGTCCTATCTTCAAAAAGAGTACGCGGACGCTGTGTGAAAACCACCGTGGCATCAGCCTGTTAGCTGTGGCATCGAAGGTGCTCTCTGGTCTTATCCTTCGAAGGTTGAGTGAACACAGGGGGAGACAGATCCGTGAAAACCAAGCTGGGTTGCATCCTGCAAGAGGATGCACGATCATATTTCCACCCTTCGAGAGTCTGGAACGGCGACACTGCTTCCAGCGACCAACAACGGTTGTCTTCATTGACTTGAAAGCTGCCTTTGACCCTGTGGACCATCAGGCACTATGGCAGTGTCTGTGGAGCAAAGGCCATAAGTTCTTAACCCTCTTTAAGGCGCTGTACGCCAACTCCTGCGGACGTGTGAAGGTCTATGGAAAGCTCTCACCTGAGTTCACCACATCAAGTGGTGTCAGGCAAAACTGTCCTCTTTCGCCTTTCATCTTCGACATCGTCATTGATACGGTGATGGAAGACTCCCTACTCACCTCCAATGCTAGCGGAGTCGAGGTGCTACCGAGCCATTCGCTCACAGATATCGGGTACGCATACGACATCGCTCTTCTTCGATCTGACGACGTCGCAATGTGAACAACACTGAATAATCTGAATAGTTCTGCCTCACAGTTTGGCATGCGCTGCACACCTGCAAAGTATAAAGAGCTGCTGTAAGACTGGGTGAGCTCAAATCTTAGCCTCATGTTTGCGAATGAGCCGAGTGTGATAGTAGACAAATTTGTCTACCTGGACAGCTCTATCAGTCCAGGTGGTCTCTCAAAAGATGATATTTCCATCAAGATTCGGAAGGCCAGAGCAGCTTTCGTGAACCTGCATCACCTGTGGCGTAGGCGTGACATCAGTTTATCCGTCAAGGGTCGAGTCTACAATGCTGCGATGCGCTCCATATTATACGGGTCAGGAACCTTGCCGCTGTACAATGAGGAGGTAAAAGACTTGCAGTGTTTGACCACCAATGTCTTCGGAGCATTCCCTCGGGTCTGGTTGGAATATCGGATCAGTAGTGATGAAGTACGTCGAGTGGTTTTCGGAAGAAATAACTCGCCCAAGATAGATGAACTGACCACATTCCATAGGTTGCGCTGGCTTGGTCACGTGCTCCGTATGCCAATCGACCGACTCCCTCGAAGGGTTCTTTTCGCACAACCATGTGAAGGGTGGAAACGCGCCAGGGGGGTCAAACAATGGCTAAGAAGCGAAATATGGAAGCCCATACCATCAAGCGCAGCTGTTCTGGTCATTGCCGTATCCCTGGATGGGGACTCCAAGACGGGATACATCAATGGTTAGAGACAATGTCAGACATGTCTCAAGCTATTGCCTTCAATGCACAGCTCCCATCCCAATCTCCCCAATTAAAACCCCACTGACACCCCTGTATTGACGTATCAATCATATCAGCCATCACCTCCAATGCACAGCTATCTACCCCATCTGCCCAAATCATCAGT
>SJOL01006450.1:197335-213637 GCA_004794785.1 Opisthorchis felineus | reverse complement strand
ATGCGTTCCATCACCTTGCATGGCACGCTAGTGAGGCTTATGGGCCTGTAGCTGCCAGGCGATAGTCGGTCACCAGTTTTGTAGATTGGTGTGACAATCGCTTCCCTCCAGGAAGAGGGAAGGTGGCCTTCGTCAAGCGACTGACGAAACACCAGGCAGAAATGATTTGCCAGTGTGTACGACGTTTCCTTCAGGATCCTTGGGTGGACTTCGTCGGGCCCCAACGCGCAGAACGGGTTGATCTTGTGCAAGAGTTGACGAACGTCCTCCACCGTGAAGACCAAATCGGTTAGAGGCCGTTCGTAGTTGCGCCTTGACAAGAGTGGGTATGACGAGAACGATGGGGCTGAATATAGGCCTGCATAGTGTTCTCTGTAGACCTCAGATACCACTACTGGGCCATTCCTGGGTTGCCCGTTCCTGTCCCTCATTCCTCTTGTCACGTATTGCTCGCGCTACGTCCTTATTCAGGGAAATATATCCTGCTAATTACTATATGTGGTTTGCTCGCCTGTCCACATTATCCGCACGCACTATTTGTCTTTAACTTGGCTTGAGCTTAACTTTTGTTTGTACGAACTCGCTCGCATAGTTGTGAGTAAACTAGCTGCATCGAATTCTGACTTGTGTGTGAACACAAGTCAGCTGGTATATACATAATTAGGAAGGGCAGGTTCGTAGACTCCGATTGGACATTTAGGATTCTACTCGCAGTTTCGAGGTATGCAACACAAACTATGTTTATATTTCTTTTCACACAATCCCAGTCTCTCTTCAACTCACTAGCCGTGAACGGCGTCCATTGCCTTTCAATCAACTGGAAAAAGTTTCCGGAACCGATTTAGAATTCATCGTTTCAGAATGGCTTGGTAAATAATCTGTAAGCTTTTCTTAGTCAGCGTATCGCATTTAACACAAAAGCTTAATCAGGCCGAGTGAGTGGGTCATCTGGTTGGTCAGATTTTAAGGCAGACGGAAAACCAGTCAGTAAGACGTCGTATATTAGCGCACTAGATCAGTGTTGAATGTCGATTAACGGCTCTTGTCGATTAGTGTGATTGCCGAAAACTTGCGCTAACGGGTTGGGGGTGTTTCAAATTAGCTCCGATCGAGTTTGGTTCCTTAATCTTCTACTTCAAGGTGTTTCAACTGATGATTCGCCGTGGGTGCCACTGGTAGGTTTCGGTGGCCTTTGTGGGCTTGTGTGTGTTACTACAGTTTAGTTGGGGGAATGAATGTGAGTGGGGCTAGGTGGAATTGAGATGATGACCCCTTCTACTTCTGATAACCGCACACAAACACGTGTCAGCTTGACTGATTCAAAACCGTTCTCCACAGGCTTACCAATTCCACGCTTTCTATTCTATGGCAACCAGGATGCTTGGTGATTTCTATCGCCTCAGCCATCAGTCTCTGTGGCGTGGACCGTAGTCCTTGCCTCAAAACCTCAACATTTTCTAAATCTATTTTGTGTCCCGTGTCCAGTGCGTGTTCCGCAATTGCCGAGTCATTCAGTAACGCTTGATATTCATCCTCGTTTCTCGGTGGCCTGTTTATTTTTCTACTGTGTTCTCCAATTCTGATGTGAAGTTCCCTGGCCGTCTGTCCTATATAGACCTTGGTGCAGTCGTTACACTTAATTTTGTAACCACAGTCCCTGGTTCAGCTTGCCGGAAGGCGATCCTTCAATTTCACCAGTGCAGAGCGCAGAGTTTTTCCCTTCTGTGGGCTATCTTCATATCAGCCGTGTTTAGAATCTTTCGAATGACCTCCGATGCCCCTGGTTTACATGGAATAACAGCAGTCCCAGACCATTCCCTGTCGAGTTTCGCTACCGCTGACAACATCCTTCGCAATTGTCGTCTAATCAAACCAACTTGGTACCCACTATCCAAAAGTTTGTTCTTTAAGTCAGTTTGTGCCGTTGTCCGATCAGCTTCTTCTGTGCACAGGGCCATTACAGGCCTAAACATTGAGGAGGCAATACTAGCGAATAACCAGTTCGGATGGGCAGGCGAGTAGTTCAAATCTGCCACAGTGTTGGTTGGCTTCTCGTACACTGTGATCTTTAGTTGTCCCCTGACATTCTCTGTCATGCAGTCTAAAAAGGCCAGTGCATCCAAAGTCGGCTCCCTCTCTATACTAAGTTTGATATGTGGATTCAATTCATTCCGATAATTGTAAAGCTGACTGACCCTGCCTCGTTTCATTACGATGAAGGTGTCATCCACATAACGCCAGAATATCTTGGGTGGGCATGGGAACCCGGGTGAAGCTTCCTGTTCAGAATCCTCTAGAAATGTATTTGACAGAACCTGAGAAGTTGGACATCCCACTGCTTGACCTTGTTCTTTAGTGTAAGCCACGAAGCCAAAAACGAAGCGGGTGAGATTCGGGCATGTTGTTATACCTTCCACCGTTTCATCCACCGTAAGCTGTGTTCGCTCTGAAAGGGTAGTGTCTGCTAGTGGTATTCGTTTGGCTATTTCCGAAGAGTTCCTTTTTGGCACATTTGTACATAATGGATAGTAATCGGAAGTTACAGGAATTTCATCTAGTTCCACGGTGAAACAGTTATCTGCACGCATAGCTTAGGTCTCACGCATGGTCATTTAAACGCCGTCAGAATACGTCCCTAGGTTGCTGCTCACTTTTTATTGAAACGTCTCGTATATCGTAGAAATGAGATAAAATTTTCTAACCCAACCTCCATTTCCTACGGACCATCATCCCTGTTGGTAATGCTCTGGTAATGTCTGCTTTAGCCAGTCGATGCGTGCATTCCTATTACGTGTCTCTGTTCCATCAGACATATTGCTATGATTTCACCTCTAGGGTTGTGGTACCTCTTTGCCTTGAGAACACTTGTTGCACGCTTGTGCATTTGGTTCTCTTTCTGAAACAGTGGTCTTCTAGGTTTTATTCCCTGATTTATTCCCGCTTTCCAGTAATCCGCTCAGTTTATCACAGTACGGCCACTCCATTGGCTCGTGGATAGTGACCCAGATGTCCCTTTCCTGTTGCGCATCGCCGGTGCCTTGCCCTATGTTAACACATCCCTTAGCCACCTGCTCTTGGGTTTTCAACCTAAGAAACATGCTAAAGCCCAAACCCCTCAAAACACATTTGCGGCTGTGCCACCCTTACCAGAGATTCTATGATTCAACTTCAGGAAGCGCCCCTTATCGGGCTGTTTCCCGCGGTATTTTGAACTTCTTAAGAAAACATTAGAACCTCCGTGGACATAACCGACGGAGCTGCCACCCTCATTCATCCAGTCGCCATATTCGAACCTGCATTAGTAGCATCCATTGAAACAGGACGACCGTCATTGATGTTCTTTTTAAATCTCGCGTTTGCTTGCGCGTTTTTGAGGCTAGGTACAAGATCAACTCGCGCGTCTCCATCTGAGTCCGAAACAGACGTCGGCAAATTAACCTTTTTCACTACGGTCCAAGGGTCTCCAGTCTAAAAGCAACTGGAGCAGACTAGAAGTTCAGAAGAAGCCCTTCATTTAACCGCCCTTGCCTCCGCTTCAGGAAGATATACTGCTGTCAAAAACTTGATGCAGTCTCATGTGCAACATACATCGGAAGCACATGGACCCCGGGAAGTTCCATGCCTCAAGTGGACAAAATCAAAGGCGGCAGCACCTAGTCCCTCAGTTTTCTCGCCATTTTCGGTGGCCTCACCAGGTTTGTCCAAGTCTTGAACAACAATATGTGACTACAGCCTCAAAAGGTAAGTAAAATCGCCTAATGAAATAACTGACAAAGGGACGTGCTTGCCAGTTTGCCCAAAAAACAGTCCATTATGGACTTCAGGGACCGCTTCCGCTCCTGGCTAGCCAAACCCCACCTGCAATGTATTCGTTAAACTGAACAAAGTCGTAATAATGTTTGTTCCCAGCTGGTTGATGACATACCACCAGGCATGGTCGTCATGGTACGGTCACAGTATAATCGTGACTGATGTGATTTATGGGTACTCAGGATTGCGCGGAAACGGGGCAGTCACACAAATAGTGGACATTATCCGAAGCAAAAGCCGTCATGCCTAAACGGACACGATCTAAATGCGATGCACATCGTCGCCGGAGAGACGCTTATTGGGGGTTTTCCTGTCTTGGAGAACATATTAAGTTTAGGCGAGCTCGGACAGTTGCTGCTTAAAGAAGGCGGGAAGCAACACAACAGGAGGAAGGCGAAACTGAGACATCCTGCCTGGTACGTCATAAGAAAACTGCAAAGGGCAGAAAATGAGGGACCAGAACAACGGATCTGGTAAGCAGCAGTGTTACGGCGACCTGATCAGCTCACTTGAACCAAAACTAAAAACCATTGCTGAAGGTCCGTGACTCTGAGCAGTTGGGTCTGTGGTCAGGTTCACGAAAAGCGTAAGTAAGGATAATGAAGTGGAGGAATTCGGGATACAGATAAATGGCACATGGAATCTCAGAATTACAGTGTACATTGAAACTGTACGGACTCACTGATTCTGCTGTTGGAGCGGAGTCGGGCGCAAAAGTTCCCTGGGAGAGGGAGATAGTGCTATGACACGGAAAGGAACACAAACTGTAAAGAAAATACTCGACTTTATGGGGAGCACAAAGCGAAAGTCTTCCGAGGTGGTTAGATCCAAGTAAGTGGTTCAGCAGAACGAACTGGTCGCAGTGGTTGGGTTCAGGTAAAGAAGTTGTTCATAGTTGCAAGCAAAGGAACAAGTGGGCGAGAGGACACAGTCAGGAGTACGAAGGGGAAGTTGCGGTTTTGCCATCAGACTGGGTATGGTAGTGACGTGCCACCATCGCAGTAAAACCTCAATTTCCTGACCACTCCGTAACAGAAGTCATGATTGGGGGATTGGACGGGGATGTGCAACTCTGTGGGTAGTGGGAATGTCATGTTGGCCAAGGGGATCCACACAGGTGGAAACAAACGAATGTGGGACCACAGATATTTTTGACTCAGTTGGAGATCTCCTTTGACGCAAAACACAGATCAGGTGGATTGGATAACGAACACTGACAGATTTTTAGGCCAGGTGCTGCCGAAATCAAAGCTTTGAAAGAGGAGGGAACGGGTTGAGAACAGTAAGTCCTGTTGAGTTTGAAGAGGTCTCTGAAGGCGCTGAGTCTACGTACAGAAAAAAATAACTCAAAGTTTATCAGAGTTAGGGTGGTGAAAACAAGTGACTACATGAGACAGGGTAGAAGTAGACTTGCTCTTAGAAGTCTAGCAAACAAGGACTGGCTAAGCTTGCCAATATAATGCTACTATGGCACAAAAGGCATATAACCAACCAATATAAGTTCGCAGAGATATAGTGTGATATGGGACAGCAAACACCTAAGGAGTGGTGGGAATAGAAAGTCTGAGATGATGGACTGGCTTATTTGAAAGGTGCTACGTAGTCTGACGGTACCATAATTTACGGGGGGAGTGTGAGTGTAAGAGGAATGGTCACTAATACCCGAACACCGCTGTCAGCTTCAATAAAGACGTGTGGCATAGCAAACAAGCCTACAGGTGCTAGCGTCGAATGCTGGTAGCTGAGAATTGAGGATCTCACCATATTCTTAAAATTACTTGTTGTATATGACCATTCCGAGAGCGGTAGATAAGAGTGCGTATGTTAGGGTTGGTTGGTGAAGGCGGTTTGGGTGCGGTGACACCCCGAGACAAAAGTGGCTACAGCTTTGAGTGCTAATGTGAGCCATGAGCGTCGCAGAGTATTTGTAGCCTATACCGTGTACTCTTTTTTAATTTTGTTACTAAGAGAAAGGTCGACTTTCCAACATCAGTAGATTATAGCAAAGGTCACGGTCAACGTGACCGTATCGCACAGTCAGCTATACCGACTATATTCATTTTTATCCCATTCAAAATGGCGACGAACATTCCACGGTAACAACTGTCTACAACATTGGCCCCTCACCTGTGGTATTACTCGTAGCGCGGCCCCATTTCTCAGGTAAACTAACCACACGCCATCTTACCCTAGCCGACAGCAAACATTTACTCCTTTGAGATAAACTCTTGACCTGTACTCCTTGTCATTATCAACCGTCAGCAGGTTCAACATCCCACTCTAGATCCTACCTCCGCAACCTTAATCGGTCTACATCCATCGAAGGTTACCAAAAATAATAAAAAACAAAATTCCTGGGATAGTCTAAAGATACTCTGCGATACCCATGGCCTACACCGACGCGCATAGCTATATCTGCCTTCGTCAGAACCGAGGCTACGCCGCACCAATATCCACCTCGTCAACCAAACAAAGAAACACTTACCAGCTGCTTCAAGGAGTGGACACATACAATATAAACATACAGAGACTCCAAACACTCCACTACCAGCGTGCGAGGCTAGCGTCGAAAGTCTTTTTAGCCACGCACCGCTTTTAGACTGAAGCTGATAGTAGTGCCTCGGGGACTAGCGACCATTCCCCCCGCGTTCGCCTTCCATCCTAGACTGTCCTAGTATTGTCCAACTCACTATTAACCTCATGAAATCTAGTCCACCATCTAAGAAGTTCCACACTCGCCAGTCCTAAATTGTTTGGTTTCCCTTACCACGCCGCCTCTCTCCCTGCTCACATTGTATTGTCCTATGTCTCAGGTAGTATAATAGCATATATTGGAAATCTCAGCTTGGCTTTGATGACTAGACTACTGAGTGCAGTTCCATCCTTATCCCCCCTCGTTTAACCACTTGTCGTCAGCACTCTAACTGTAGAAAATGTTCAGTTTTTTCGCTGTCTGATGACTCATAACTATCCAGGCCTTATTGATCTCATCCCATCTTATCATCTTCCGAAGATTTGACCTGCGGTAATGCGCTACGCGCTGCGGACGTCCTGTTTGGCCTCTATCCACTCCGCCCGATATGTGCATTACACCTGAAGGGATCCCCGACCGCTTAGGAGACTCTGACATAGCCAAAGGTTGCAAGTCAGTTGTTCGATGTGGCCAGTCGGGTTGTATGAGACTCCATTATAGGTTGTCGCATGCAACAAAACCTGGAAACAAAGCAGGGACGTCTCCAGAGGTGGTGTTTTGTGCCTTAACTCAAGGTAGGCGGCTTCCAGCACGCCTAGGAGTTATTCCTGTCAAGCTTGACACTCCTGCAGGAAAGGTGACGACGTATGCGTTTTTAGATGCCGGGTCCAAAATAACGTAAGTAAAGCGGGACCTTTTGGTAAAAACGGGGTTAGGATGCTGCCCACTTCTATGGCCATTGATACATTGGGTGGTTCCATTGGATGCACCTCTGAAGCCAATAACATCAAGCTTTTGTCAATGGACGAAAGTCAGTCAATAGATATTGACAGAGCATTCGTCGTTGACAGCTTACCCATGCGAGCTGTTTCATCTACAAAAGAGGCGGCCAGCTCGTGGTCTCACCTTGACGAAGTCTCCCTCGACGAATTGACTGAAGACGCTGTAGGAATCCTTCTTGGGTGTGAAGTATCTGAAGCGCACTGGGTATTCGATCAGCGCCTGGGGGGTAAAAGCAGCCGTTTGCCGTAAGGACCTTACTTGGTTGGATACCTCTCGGTCCGATGGGAACTGAAACGAAGCAGAAGGTTGTCAGTCATTGTATAACCGGGTGCAAACAGGGAATCCAGGAGCATTTGCAGTGGCTGTACAACACAGAATTCGCAGGCACTTCAGCATCGAACACTAGTCTCTCTTTAGATGATCAGAGAGCATTGTTGATAGCGGAGACTGGTGCGGTGTGGGTGAGTGGACACTATCGGCTACCACTCCCATGGAAGGATAATGCACTGTCCCTATCCGATAACTTTCAGGTAGCTAGAAAACGTCCAGATAATCTGAAAACTAGATTGTGCAAGGATTGCGTTTTGCACAGAAAGTACAATAAGGTGCTTCGCGCGTACCCGGAGAAAGGATACATTGAACGGGTGGCAGATGCACCCAAATTGTCATCAAATACAAAGCAGTGGTATCTCCCACACCATCCGGTCATCAACCCGAATGAGCCAGAAAAGATTCGGGTTGTATTCGACTGCGCTGCCAACTGTCATGGTGTGTCCCTGAACGATCACCTGTATCAGGGCCCTGATTTAACCCCAAAACTTGTGGACGTTATGGTCGGCTTTCGTTTAGAGCAAGTTGCTGTGGCAGCGGACATCAAAGAGATGTTCCTGTAGGTCAGGGTTAACCCCTGTGACAGAGGTGCTCTAAAATTCCTGTGGTGGGAAAACTATGAGTTCTTTGGAGAATGTACTGAATTTCAATGGACGTCCCACCCTTTTGGCGCCACCCTCTCCCCTTTCTGTGCAACGTTCGCCTTACGAAAGACGGTTGAAGAATTTGGTTCAGGTTATGCCATCTCAACCTGCAGTGCAATAGACAATAATCTATATGTTGATGACTGCTTAAAGTCGTTGCCGGACTCTGTAACGGCCAAATGCTTTGTTAACGTGATTAGTGCTTATCTATCAAAGGAGGATTTCCGCAAGAGGAACTGGTCTTCCAATGATCGCGGGTTTTTGTCAGCCATTGATCCAACCGAACTCACGTCTGTTGTGAGAAACATAGCTGCGGACCCATTGCCAATGGAGTGTGCCCTAGGAGTGCGGTGGGATATGGACCCTGATGCACTTGTGATCACCTTTAATTTACAGACAAAATCGCCAAAGCGCAGAGGCGTTTTTTCCTGTATATCTTCACTGTATGATCCTCCGGGATTTGTTTCTCCGTGGTTAATACCATGCAAGTGTCTACTGCAATGCCTGTGCAAAAGTAAACTTGGTTGGGACGACCCGTTAAACGATAACAATCTCACTTGCTGGGAGAATTGGTTATCTAACCTTCGTAGCCTCCATAACTTGCGGTTCCCCAGGTGTAAAAAGCCTAGAGAGGTTAGCGGTATTTCACATGCCAAACTTCATCTGTTTTGTGATGCATCAGAAATTGCATATAGCGTTAAAGCACATGCTCGCTTCACGGTGAACGCTGAAGTTTCTGGCTGTTTGCTTGTCTTCTCGAAGGAGCAGGTGGCTCCTCTTAAGTCCGTTTCAATACCAAGGTTAGAGTTGATGGCTGCGTGTTCGGCAGTCCGAGTAGCAGATAAAATTGGAGCAAGTACAAAGGACCACTTCCAACGTACTGTGTTTTGGACACACTCTATGATAGTTCTCTACTACATCCATAAAGTATCTATAACATTTGGTACCTCTGTGGCAAATCGACTAACAGTTATTCGTGATATGTCGTCACCTACTCAATGGAGACATGTAATGTCGAAGAACGATCCAGCTGACATTGCCTCTGGAGGAACATACAACCTCAGTATGCTGCGTAGATTGTTAGCCGGACCAATATTTTTACTCGAACTAGAGAGTAATTGGCCTCCACATCTCGATTGGCGCAGACCGATTGGGTCGGTTTGAAGAGCTTTGTAGCACGGGTTAACCAATTGGAGCGAAATAATGGCAGATCCCCACTATTGATTCGGTTTTCCTGTTGGGTGAAGCTACAGGACGTTGTGGCTTGGTTACTACGGTACAAGCAATATCAATTGATTAAGACGGGCAAAGCGAGTAAGAAGGCTCTACCTTCCGGTTTTATCAAGGTATCCGAACTCCGCCAAGCACGTAATTGTTTGATAAAGACCGCGCAATCCGGTCACCTCGCACATGAGTTACATCAGGTTAACGCATCTGTACTGGATACAAAGCGTTCCAGCAAGCCGGTTCAAAGCGGCAGCTTACGAAAGTTGTCACCTGTTTTGATCGATTGCCTTCTGTGCGTAGGGGGCAGACTAAATTGCTCGAACTACAGTCAGTCGGTAAAACATCCAGCTGTTCTTCCGAGCCGATATCCTGTTACTTCCTTGCTCATACGTCACTTTCATGAAGTTGAAGGGCGCTGTGGAGTATCGCAGGGTTTTGGCCTCTATCCGACAGCGACATTGGACTACCAATGGGACAGGCGCCGTTAGACGATTGATTAGTGTGCGCTCTTTATTCAGGCGCCGGTCCGCACAGCCCGGTGCACAACTGATGGCTCCATTGCCGGCAGAGTAGAAGCGGGTTGGTGCCCTTCAAGTGCGTGGGAGTGGGCTACTTTGGACCCTTTAAGACCAAGCCAGGACGTTCGCAGGTAAAGCGCTATGGCTGTATCTTTAGCCGTCTAAAAACTCTAGCAGTCCATCTGAAAATGGCAGGCAACCTGCCGACCGACTCATTCCTGCGATGTTTGATGCGATTCGTTGGTAGACGTGGCAAGCCCACCGATATCTATAGTGATAATGGTACGAACTTCGTTGGAGCACTAACAGAATTTCGGGAGGATATAAAGCGATGGAGTCAGAGTAAAATATCGGACCGACTTTTGACTATGGATATACAGTAGCACTTCAATCCACCAGCAGCTAGCCATCGCGGTGGTCTGTGAGAGCCTACAATCAGGTCGGTACGACGTATCTTTTTATGTCTATGTAAGGAACAGTGTTCGACCGATGAACAACTGAAAACGCACCCTACACAGGAAGAGCAGATCCTAACCAACCGACCTATAGTCCCGCTATCATCGGACAGCAACGATTTGGAGCCGCTTACTCCAAGCAGTTTGTTGCTCTTGCGGTGTTGTCCTGCAATACCCGGTCGCAACGATTTGGCTTTAAAAACCATGCCGGTTGGAAACAGCTCAATCATCTTGCTGGCGTATTCTGGCGTCGTTGGATAAGGGAATATCTGCCGATTTTGCAGGTGCGTACTAAGTGGCTCAGAGCATCTCAAGAATTGAAACGAGGAGACTTGGTTCTGGTCACTGGTGAAGATGTGCCTCGTGATAAATAGCCTCTAGGGTTAGTGGATAGTTGAGATGCTAGCCCAGATGGTTTAGTGAGAACCCTGCGTGTTAGAACGGCGTGCGGCGTTCTTAAGAGAGATATTAGAAAGGTATGTTTACTGGAGGGACGCGATTAGGCTTATACCCCATCGAAGTCGGCACTTGTGGCATGAGTGGACTCGGACCATTCGTGTCGGTGGCTGATGGGGTGCCTTAGAAAGGAGCTGAGCGTAGGTAGAGTGTAAGGACCGTGGCGTCCGTTGAGTCAACGTGGAGAATTTGGCGGGTGGTGTATCGTCCATTACTTTGACATTTGAAATTCCCCACGTTTCTTTGGTCCCTAGTTGTAATCCCTGCTCCACTTTTGTGTTAACTGCGTCCGTATGAACTGGCGTTTGTTTGTTCATGCCACTTCACTTATTTGCCTTGAGGTCATCCAGGCGTTTTGTGGCCGACCTTACGCACGTGTGACTGTCTCACGTGGGAGCCTGTTTGCTCCTCAGGTTCGTACTTTTGTAGTCCTTGTGGACCATTTGTTGTTGACGGGTATCTACATTTTGTGAATTGATGTCTAATGTTAATAGCACCGTATAGAAACCCAGGTCCGACTTTGTTTTGCCTTCCCGGAGGTTCTTGTATTACGCGTCACTCGAAGGTACCGTTTGCTCGTTACATCCTGTTTGTTGACTCCTATAACTCTCTAGGCCTTATTGATCGCATCCCATCTCCTCTTGTCCCCAAGCTTCGACCTGTGGTAATACGTGCTATGGACGTCCTGTTTGGCCACTATCCACTCCACCCGATCTGTGCATTGCACCTAAATGGATCCCAGACCAGACAGATAAAAACAAATACTACCTACGACACTGCATTGGTGTTGTTCTCCCTGCGGAATCCCTTGGCAAACCCACCGCTGACAGAACTGCGTACCCCAGCCCAACTATCTCAATCACGATGTCCGTCAAGGGGCTGTCTAGAAACTGAAGTATCTCAGTGCAGTGACGACACACACTGACATACCCAGTTTGATGGCATACCCGCAACTGCTCACTTCCTAATTTGACTGCGCCCACTCGTCCCCTTACCTACAACCACTATAAAAATCTTCGTCTGGTCCCAGCCTTCCCCAGAGACGTTCATTCCAATCTGCTGAACGTTCCTTTTGGATCTAAACATCTCGGTGTCTTCTCCCTTGTACTCCTCACCATGTCAGTCATTTTCCGTGCAGTTCGCGTTCCTTCTTGTGTGTTTGCGTGAACTCCACCTCCCAAGGAACCTTTTACACCCGACCCCGCTCCAGCAGCAACACCAGTGAGTCTCGTCAGTTTCACTACACACTGATTCTGAGTTTCCTAATACCATTTGTCCGTACCGCATATTCCCCCACTTACGCTTTTCGTGACTCTGGCCACACGCCCAACAGCCCAAGGCTACGATGCCTCAGTAACGGTTTTAGGCTTTAGTTCAAATCAGCCGGTCAGATCGTGCCAGTTCTGCTGCCCCTCCTGATCCGTTATTCTGGTTCCACTTTTCCTGCAGATTGAAGTTTTTCTTTTATTATTTTTATCACGTACCAGGCAGGAATCCTCTTGCTATGCCCCCCTCGTATTGCTTTTCCCGCCACTTTCAAATCTTAATGATCGTACCTTGCCTCATCTGATATGTTCCCCATAAGAAAGAAAGAGCCCTTGTAATTTTGGTTCCCTACCCATGCCGACTCAGGCGTGTCCAAGTCTACTTCGGATAATGCCCACTCTTTATGTCGCCGTCCCTATTCCACGGAATTCCCAGTATCCACAAACCAAAACCAGTCATGCTGTTATGCTGACTGTAAATTTATGATCATGCCTGAAGGTATGCCACCCACTAGTTGGGAATAAACATTATTATTATTATTATTATTATTATTTTTGCTGGCTGACTCAGCAACCAAAGGCTGGCTGAGGTTGATGAAATATTATGAGCACGCAACAAATCATTAATTGTGGGCTTCTACTAGGTAGTTATGCGGGACATTTTGATAGCAATGCAAGAGAGCACCATCGGCGTTAACAGTTGTGTCTTGTGCTTTGCACTGAGCGTCAGTCGATCAGGAAGGTTAAGGCCAGGGCTAGAGTAGCTGCGTGATTTTGGAAAGGTGGGGGTTTAGCCGATGTGTTAGCGATCAGAGAGGCTAGTCGTGGGTATAGTTGATACATTCAATGACAGGCTGAGTAAGACTGGAGGCGATAGTAGTTTTAGCTCAGTTAAAGAAATCGATCAGAGGGTTTCCGTTGTGCAAAGCTGGGATTGCTGTGGAGAGGGTCAGCAGGCACATACTGGTGGGTTGAGCGAGGGCTTTCGAGATAATGGGTAGGAATTGTAGTTTAACTGAATGCTATTACTTGAACTGAACAGAGAGAGGAGAAGAAAGAGAAAAAACCCAAGCAGATGTAATCAACGTGAAGTGGCTCAGCAGTTAAAGCGCTAGCTTGCGGACCGAAGGTCCGTATTTCGAACCAAACCTTATCATCTCGATTGCTTCCGTTTAGGCTTGGACAATCTGGCAGTATCTGAGCCATCGTGCGTGGCAGATAGGCACTGAAAGGCTGCTATAGCTGAAGATTTTTTTGTCTACGCTTGGTGAATCCCAAAGTATTTCGGCTTTCGTGCTTTTGGTAGGCATGACGACTGGCTACCGACAGGGTGTTACACCTGAACGATTATGGTTATTATTATTGGTGGTAGCAGTATATTGTTTAGCAAAGATACGTCTTTATATATATAGAAAAGCTATGCCAGGCTGGTTGGAGGGCCCTAGAAGAAGAATGCTTGATTGAAGCACGATGCAACAGAAGAACCGTATGGCCATCTTGGGGATAAATTAATTTTCAGCGCTCACTTGAGCAAGGCATGGGGCTATTGATAATTGTGTACGGAGTTAAAACAAGGGCAGGTGAACGTCTGATTACCTGATTAGGCAACACGTGCGATTGTGCCTTGACGCACAGCGTGAAGAAGTGGCGTCTGGTTTGAGGGAGCATCAGGATGCAAAAGGATTGATATGAAGAGCATTCAACGTGAAATTGCCAACTTCTGCGACGAGAGAACAATGGGAGCGCTACTGATATCAAATGGCAACCTGATCTTGCAGCGATTCCATAAAGGTATAGTGGGGATCATTGGGCTCCACCCTGTCTTCCTGAGCCACTACGAATAGGAACTTATATCAATTTTGGACCTTTTAACCAACATGGATAGACTCCCTTGCTGTGGTCTCTTTGGACGATGCAGCTTTATTTGATATTTCCTTGTAGTACTCGTAAATGTCATTGATAGTTGGTGGGCGAATGCTTTCTTGCGTTTTATGAACTTTCTCCTCCTCGGTTTCTTTGGACAGTTTTGATCGACATTTGTGCTGTTGGCATTCGTATTTCACAAATCTCTGATTGTGCCATGGTCTCAGCTGGCTATCCCTGGTTATCAATTTGGGTTATCCATCACTTACCAGAACGATTTGGCCTGCTGCATGGCCTGTCTCCTTTACCGTGTTCCGTTCTGGTGCAAGCAGGTTTCTCCGAATTTACGGATTGATACACGGGACTTAAGCTTTCACCCAAGTTTCCCTGGTAGGGTTCGTTCTGGTCGTATAGCGGCCTTCGTTCACGCGAAATGCACAAACTGATAAAGGGTGTAGCACCGCCCTCTAATTTCTCAACGCGGGGCGGTTAACTAGCCAGTGCGAGGACACACATGATAGTGTTCTAATCCTGGGTTTCCGCGGAGCAAGGTCAAGTGCTTTCGCTTGAGATCTGCACTCCAGATGGGTTTGCTATCCAATGGAACTAAAGTCCATTTATTCCACTAGCACACTTTTGGTGGCTAGTGTCACCAATTAGGTAACTTTTCCGAGCAACCGATTGCAGATTTTTCAAAGCTAAGGCTGAAGCCGCTCGAAACCAATCATATTGCAGTAATCCACCGTGTCGGGTCTCCGCTCGTCAATATGCTGGGACTCCTCGCTCGGTGAAGGATACCTTTAATTTTGTATCAATTTGTTTCTACCCAAGGTTTGCTCAAAGAACACTGGCTGAACGTAGGCTGACCTCACCTTGTTAGTTCCAACACGATTATAGTGCAGCATTTGGGGTCGCAATCATAAGTGCCTCAAAACGAGGGAACAGGCATACGTATTCATTCGACAGACAATGTTCGGGCCGTAGCCGTCGCCCTCCAGGATTTACGTTCGGTCGCAATCGTATGACGTTTGCATCTCGTATTCCCGCATGAGCCACCCGGAGTGCCGGGACACCTTCTGTATGGCACGCTCCATGCCCGCGTTTGTGCCGCCAGTTTGTCCACCCCAAAAGCCTTCACGGGATAGTATTTGCCAACCGATTCTCTGAACAAGCCAAACGGTTCACGCAAGGGAGCAAACTGCTCACATTCCACGAGAACGTACTTAACCAGACTTCCGTTGTAGGCCTTGTGCCGACAGAGATATACGTCACTTTAATAAAAGCTCACCCAAGTTGGTTTATCGCGTGTGATTTATCAGCATTTACTATATCCGGTAGGCGTCGGAACAGCGCTATCTTCTGCTATCTGGAGAACCATATTTGGATGTATTAAGCTTCCCCCACCTCCAACACAGGTACACGCCCGGACTCGTGAAGCTCTGCCATGATCGAAGGCCTAGCATCTGCCACAACAAAGCCTAACTACCCACTCCACCACAGCCTCCGCCTCTTCCGAAGCCACGTACAGCTCCACCTCTACGACCTTTACCTGTATCTCGTCTTCCCACTCCAAAGCCCCTTCCACTACAATCAACGCAGAGGATTCCTGTTCCCCCCCAACGCAGCCCACTTCTTTCGGAGAGTTTGATTACACCACTAGATTCCTCGCTGCACCCTGTCCCCTCCTCTTATATTGCATCTCTTACTATAAGCCTCCTATATCATCTCCTCCAATCAGCCCAGTTTGGCTACCCGTACCCTCCACCCCCCACGATTCGGTGCTGAAGGCACTACAAGACAGATCCTTCCGCCCTTTTAGTGCCCCTGTTGCACCCTCACATTTCCTCTTTCTTGAACACCGCACCCTTCCGGCCATCTTGCGTGGTCTAAATCCCGCTATTACTGTTCAACTACCACATATGGTACTATCCTCTGGTGCTGTTGATGGCACTGTTACAAGGGAGTACTCGACCCAGCCTGTAGCTCTTTGGCCACGGAGCCCCGCGGCCTGCACCGCCACCCAATCGCTGTCTCGGTACCAATCACGGTACGTCCCAGCATCTTACTCTCACACATCTTTAACTGATCCTACCTCACCCATCTTCAACTGATCCTACCTCACCCACTAATTCGAGAACTCCCGATTCCCATGTCCATATTCCATCCCACATTGACCTCCTCGGGCTTACCAACCTTCTAATAGCCACCCTAACCACCTCCTCTGATCGTGCTAGTAATATTTCTGTCCTTCTAATAAAC
>SJOL01006450.1:71090-195048 GCA_004794785.1 Opisthorchis felineus | reverse complement strand
GTTAGTTAGTTAGTTAGTTAGTTAGTTAGTTAAGGCCAGTGACTGTTACCACTCTTGATAACATTCAGCCTGATCTGAATTTTTTATCCCTCAGGTCCTTTAACTCCTGTCTTTCTTTCGCCGTTCCAAAATGCCAAGCCCTCTCACATTGATTCCAGATTCCTCCTGGGATGCTTGTTCTTAATGGACTCACGATTCCTACTCTCCCCGAAGTGAGAGACCTAGGTCTTAGGTATTCCTGTGCGTTTTTTCGCAACATGCATGGTACAGGGTGGCTAAGGCCCGCAAGCTCTGCGCCTGCATTCGCCGATCCTTCCACAGTAAATCATGTTTAATTGCCATCTTTAAGCAGTTTTTAAAACCCATTCTCCAATCCATCCCTGAATTCGCTTCACAGTATTCGCAGGCAAGCCTAGAATGCTGTGGAAAACGTGCAGCGCCCGTTCACTAAGTCCTTGTTTCCGGCGTCATCCACACTGCCGTATCGTCTCCGCTGTTTGTCACTTGGGTTGGATCCTTTATGGCTGAAGCGCATTAGGTTGAACCTAGGCCTTCTGCATCGCCTAATCTACCGACGGGCTTACATAGCTGACTGCCGTCCTGAATTTCCTTCCTGCCCTCCCTACAATATCCGCAACTCTGGATTTTGCTCCCATTGTCGACCTGCCGAACTGTCTTTAGACAACACTTTTTCCTTTGCCTGTATTCCAAACTATGGAACAAGCTCCCCTCCCATATCCGTAATATATCATCTCATGTAGGCCTTCGAAGGACTCTCAATTCTTACCTTCCCAATTTTTTCTTACGTAATAACCGTGACCAATTGGTTTACGTTTCACCTCGATACGTTGCTCCCCACAAGTTAGAATGTTAGTCTTGGATTATTAGCTGAGCTTCTCGTACACCCTCAAACAATTCCTTTGCAACTTTACTTTTACAGAGCATTTGCTTTACTTCACTTTTACTTTGCCGGAAGATTACTTTCCAGAGCAGTTGGCATTTTGATTAATGCTATCTTGTCCGCATGCACAGCTTGAGGTGTCGGCCGTAAGTTTGCTTCTGTGCCGGCGTCACCGGTCCAGTTGCTAAATGTTGGCTCGGGGCCACCATGGCGCCGAGCGAAACGTATCAGGCTCACCCTAAATAGGATTGGAAAGCAAATGGTTCTATTCGGTGTGCATGGAGTGCGTCTTGAGGCAAGTGAAAAACAAGCAGACCTCCTCAAACAGCGTCATCGCTCCTTCATAGTCATGTACCAAGGCAGCCAACACACGCAGCAATGACAAGCAAAACTGATGATACTCAACACCAAGCACGGTGATTGTCATCACGACACGCCTGACTCCCGATCTTCTCCGGAGTGGCTCGGACACATGACGTGATCTAATTTCTTAGGGTCTAATTTGTTTTTGCTTCGCACTCACCTCCAAGTCAGGAGCCTTTGGCTGGTAGATCGGCTGACATTAGCAGTACTCGGTGGACGTGAACATATCGATCTCGGAAAAAGTTCACCCGAATGTTGGTTTCGAAGCAAAAAAATCAAACCAGCAAACTTTGATGGCTGATTCCATATTCATTGGGCACATTGTTCAGGGTTACTGAACCGGAGCATTTTTCAAGAAGTGGGATCAGTGGCGAATGCTCGAGATCTGATCACTGTTTAGTGTCAGACGGGATGGAGGGTCTCTTAATTAAAAAACACACTGGATGGCACCTGTTGACTCCACCTGAGCTACCGTATAAAAGGTACATGGCACTAAAAGAGACTCTCTTGATCTTAAAGCAGTCTTTTCAAGCGAACAAATGCACACAACTTTTGGCGGCAATTTATCGGGTGTTCGCAGGATCCACAATTTTATCTGCGACAAATGCGTTGCATGAATTATCTTCAGCGAAGTCGTAGGTGCTTAATAAACCATTGGAACTCCCTGCGCCTGCCGATTCAAACTCCAAACAAACCACTGCTCCTGCTGTAGCGTTGCAACCGGCCACTGTGGGCTCGTAATTAACAGTATCCCTACAATGCATTAGTATGTGATATCGCCCGCTGTAGTCATGCCTAATGAATTTCGTAGACGTTTTGCGAAATTGAGCGGCATGTTTCACCGACAAACATTCAAAGCATGTTTCTGGTTCTTAGAAACTCGTTTTTCACCGCCAAGCCAGTCGCAAACTCCTGGCACGACCGCAAATCATGACAAGACGGGTGTGAGATGGATTCCGCTGCGAAGACCATGGATACCCTGTGGCGATTTTCGATCGGTTGAATACCAGAGCTATCACTTGAGGGAACCTTTGAACCGATCACGCCGTACATGTAGCTAACTGCTGAATTTTGTTTTTCCACGAACTAGAGCAACTTGATCAAAGAAGGATTTTGTCTCCTGCACCTGAAGTCCCCTGCGGGGTCAGCCTAATTTGGATGAATCACATAGCGGTAGCTTCATTACGTATCGTCTCAGCTCGAAAATGGAACCCAATAGAACTTTGTCAACTTGCGATTAAGCCACACTCCCACTTGGTAAATTTCACGTTAAACAATGTAAAGCCTCAATGCCCCCATTCGATAAGACCACAACTCAGCAATCCCTTGCATCAACCACTAAAAAACAAGGCGAGTGTGCACAAACTTCCCCTCAACTATGCGGGAGGTTTTTCGGAACCTAGGTATGAGTCCAATGTTACACAAGATTCATCTGACCTTTTACACTTATGCAAGATTTTCGCTAAGTGCTGGGCATCGTCATATAGATTTATAGCCTGACTCTCTCTAATTTCCAGGAGAAACAGAAGAAACCGATATAAAGAAACATTGAGGTACTCTACGTCAATTTTGGACAGAGGGGCATTTCTGACCAGAACGGCTAATACACCCTGAAGAGAAAGTAGAGGCAACCGACTGGGAAAGTCGGGCAGGCATCCCTTATGTTTGGCCGGAACGCCGCCAGGTGCGCAAGCAGTTTCTTGAACTCTAGCTGTCTCCTTTTAAATATGAGCTATTCGTCCGCAAGAGATAACTTTTCCCGTGGAAGCTCGTTCCCAAATTTTGCTCCTCCAAATACATCCCAACACTGTTGACAGAGTATTACTTGGACGTCCTATCCTTTTGAGCCTACGTAAGATGACCATACCAACTCATAGAGGATGGTACATGTGCAGTTTAAACTTGCTACTTTCTTATCATTACATTGCCGGCGAACGTAAAACGGAGGAAAATGCAACGGGGAACAGCTGACTGAGAGGCGCAATTTCTAGAACAAGCCAAGCTCCAGTACGTTCATCTGTACGGCTTGAGTTGTCAGACAGTGTACTTCCGTGAGAACGGAGCTGTGGCTTTAGAATGGCACTCTACAATAACTTCAGAGCTTTTCTGCGAACACTTGGACTGTCATCACGAGTCATCAATGAAAACGCCGATCCAATCGAAATTTAGTGGAAATACAAAGGCTGCGCAAAAGGACCAACAGGTGAGAAACTGTGATTCGAAAGCTTCTTACCCAACGAAGAGTCCGGGGAATTTAACGGGACGACGATCAAAATGGACCACTTATCGCCCGTCAGCCACGAGCCTATTATCCTCACTAGTATACCGTGTAAGGTGATGGAACTCATTCTAATGAGGACCATCTATAATCGCCTCAGTACCAACAACTTGATATCCCCAGCGCAACAAGAATTTTTCTAAACCATTCTTGTGTGTCGAACATGCACAAGCCAAAGATGAAAGACTCATATCGGATGCCATATTTTTCGACTTCCCAAAAGTGTTCAATCTGGGCCCACACAAGCTCCGCTCTTATAGGATTCAGGAGATTCTACGCTGGGTTATGGCGGTCCTATCAGATATAACATTCCCAGTGAAAGTAGGCTGGACCTACTCTTCGTTGGCACGGTTCTTCAAGGCTTTGATTTAGGACCACTTCCGTTTCTGATCTCCGTCACGATCTTCCAGTTATGCTTTCAAGCCCATATATACCTTTTGTGAACGACTTGAAATCCTAGAGTTCCGAAACCAGCTCCCTCCAAATGGATGTCGGGGCTGCAAAGCAGTGGTCACTGGGCACCTTCTTCTGGATGACGAAAAGTGCGTCCATATGTCGTTCGGGGAAGACTCAGGGGAAGCACCTTCTCCCACATTACTCGCATGGACTTCCAGGTACTCTATAGGTACTATGTAAGACCGCTTCCTGAATATGCCAACCAGGTTATCTACTCAGGAAGCAAGAACGAGGTAACCCTCAGTGAGCGTGTCCAACGAGCTTCTACGAAAATGGCTGCTGGCCTTAAATTCGTTAATTATGAAACGCGTCTCGCGGTGATCGACCTCTTTCCTTGGAGTATCGTTGCCTCCGAGGGGACCTATTACCGTTGACCCAGCTAATACACGGCGGGGACAAGGTAAGAAGGTTTTCAAGCCCAGAGAACACCCATTTATTAGGCAACAATTTTTCTCATTTCGGGTATTTGGTGCGCGGAATAGGCTTCCTCCGACGGTTGTTCATGTCACATCTACTACCCAGTTCAAAGCACTTTTATACGCTCGAGGATTTACATAAAAAGTCCTTGCGCTCACAAACTTACTGCTCCGCGTTGAGAAATTAAAGGGCAGTGCTGCGCCCTTTTAGCGCTCGTGCTTTTCGCGTGAACAGAAGCCGCTGAACGACGAGAACAAACCCGATCCGGGAAGCTTGGGCGAGATCCTCGATCATGTGCATCAATCCATGAATCCGTAAACATCAAAAATAACGTGTCAACGACTCTTCGGAGTTGGAGTGCAGAAAGAAATGGAAGAAAGCCCAACCGGTTTCGCCGAAACTAAGGAGCCTTCACGGGGACAACTAGTGGGGCGCTGAGCTTCACATGCACGATCCTGATTGGTCCATATTTTGGCAGTTACTTATATAAGCAAGTGCATATGGACCTCTCGTCGGTCTTGAGTTTTGATCGATATTGGCCGATTGACTGCGGGTCCCGGTCAACCTTTGGGCGATCGGAGCGTGCGGTTATTAGGGATGACCTTTCCCGACAATTATTTTCGAGACACTTGTTGCTACTCAGTCGGATTTCGAACTGCACTAAGTCTTTGTAAGGTGAACCTGGAACCCTATGCGTCGGTGGCACTTGGAAATCATCCATAACATCTGTAACGGATGATTTCCAACCCGAGTCGTTCAAAGGTAGAATGAGGTCCTCAGGCAGCGTCTCCATTTTAGAAATGGAGATGCCATACACCAACAATTTTTGTATTATTGAATTCCCAAGGTGCATTCACACTGTCGACCGGCCCGTTCTCCCAAACCCACTTCCTCAGCAACAAATGCTCCGGAAGTTTGTCAGTATTATTTGTATTTTGCGACTTACCGGTTTGTGGGAGAATAAGGAATGACTGTCCCAAAGCTCTCCTACAAAAGTGGTGTCCGACAAGGATGTGCACCCCTTCGTTTGTATTCAATTTCGTGATTGACGTAGTACTGAGACGAACGCTATAAGATGTTCAAAACCTTGGGGTTTAAATGGTAGATCTGGAATATGTGCGCGAAACTTTCTGGTCTTCGAAGAGTGATAAAGGCATGTGTTTTTGTGCACAAGTCATGATAGACCGATGAAAGACGAAACCACTTTCCAAACCGGGAAGGCCGGGCGGCGTTTGCCAACACTATCGCCGAATTATAATCTGTTTGGCTGTCAAGGTTCAATCTGTCTCGCTTTATGCATAGGACACGTGGCCACTGCGTGCAGGTGTTTGAAGAATAAACGTTCACTCCCTTCGGCGCCTAGTTGCCTCACCACTCGAGGGAAGCATGAGTACAGACTGAAGACTGCCAGACTGTCCAAACCTAGACGGGAGCAATCGAGATACCGGGGTTAGGGTCGCACCACAGACCTTCCGGTAAGTATGCTCGGGCCTTAACCACTGAGCTGTCTCGAGCTTTGGAGACTGTTTTTGACAGTCAGTATCTGTGACCCATCATGAGATCTCATGGAAACATCGGATCAGTACTGAATAATTCTCCCTCAACAGATAATCTAGTCGCACTCTGTTTGTGATGTGTACTGAGTATCAGAGGGTCACATTCTTCGCAGAGTTTTCTTCACCAAGCCAGTACATATTGTGGCACAGAAGTATGGAAACCCTTTCCGGTAAACTCAGTCGCGCTTTCAATTGCCGTCTGCCCCCATGGGGACTACGGGACGCTGCACACTAGTGGTTAGTGACCTTCACAGACATATCTCCTTCACGCGGTCCATAATAATAATAATAAAAGATAATCTTTCAGCTGTAACACCCTTTCGGTGCCCAGCTACCATGCCACCCAAAGGGAGCACGAGGGCTGGGATACTGCCAGGTTGCCCAAGCCTAGACAGGGGAAGTCGAGAAGCAGAGGTCGGGTTCGAACCATGGACCTTCCGGTCAGTAAATTCGCGCTCTAACCACTGAACCATCACGCGATCCATGGCGGCCCCGCATCGAAACTGCTACCTTCAATGTATAGCTATTTCAGTCCACACCTTCCCAGACCTCATTATCATCATTGGCAGTAACACCAGATAAGCAGGGCTACTTAACAAGGAACTGATCAGCCTTCGCTTATCATGCGTGGCTGTCATTCTATTGTTCCCCCTACTCGTGGACGAAACTGTAGCTGTCGGAGCCACCATACGAGGTTTAGAGCTGTACGACCGAGCTGAACAAGTATTTGAAAAAACCCTGAACCGACAATGAGTTGTCTTACAACCTCGCTCATTTGACTGTGCCAGTGGTCAACTAGTGGACGTGACCTCGACAATGTCAGCATTTGTCTCAACGGTTTCAACAGTGAATGAAGTTCTGTGCGGGTATAGAGTGATTACTTAGAAGCAAGCGCAATACCCTCATTATAAGCAAGTTTCACACCAATTTTTAATCACTTTTTATCTTCACCGACGGTAACACTTGTATGTTTTCGGCGATACTCTGCCGCGCCTGCTATCATATAGACATAATCACCGCTGTCGCATGTATCGCCTCCCTGTTTGTACCGATTTACTCCCTACTGTGTGGATGCAGCCCTCTGAATCTTACTTTCACCGGTATTTCTGGCAGATTTCATATCGTTTCTGCTGTGTTTCTCAAATAATCCCCTCAAGCACACCATTTGTTGATTTCACATTTGATGAAACCCTCCGAGAAGCCTCATTTGAACGCTGCCCATTTTGTGAGTCTTGATTTTGGACTGACTGGAGATTAAATTCTCGAGCCAGGAAGGCCAGGGTAGCTTTTGCCAATCCCCGACACCTATGGCGCCGACGCGACGCCAGTTTTCCTGTCAAGGGCAGAGTTTACACTACGATCTGTGCGATCTGTACTTCATTATGGGTCAGGGATATGGCCTCTACGCATAGAGAACATACGAAAGACGTTAGTGTCTGCGAAGCATTGGCAGGGTCTGGTGGGAACATCGGATTAGTAGTGCTGGGGTACGCCACGTGATCCTAGGAAGAAGGAACTTTCCCGCGATAGATGAATTACTCAAGCTTCTTAGGTTACGTTGGTTAGGATACGTACTGCGCATGCCAGAAGACCGTCTTCCTTGCAGAGTTCTTTTCACCCAGCTCTGTCCTGAGTGGAAGCGACCCAGAGGTGGACAATGTTTGACCCGGCAACGAAGTATGAAAACGCCAACCAGTAAACTTAGTCGGTTCGACAATTGCCGCCTCCCTCAATAGGTACCCCGCGACTCAACTCACCAATGGCAGAAGTAGCCCAATCGCACAGTCGGTTGCGCTCGTGCATCAAAGCTATCACCTTCAATGCGTATATACTCAGCTGCCGAACTAAATGAACATGGCCTCGCCTCTAAGGCTTGGCTTTATGATCCACACTCTCCCACTTTCCCGTGATCAAAAATGTAGCAGCTGGAACCAATGTGCCCGTGTTACATGGCTTATAGCTGATAAATTGATTGATCGGTCATTTTAAATAGGGCCCTCTTCCTTAGTACGGTCGCCTTATTCTGGTCTCGAACTACCGTTTGAATAGCAGTCTCAGGGGGAGGACGAACCGGAACATCTTCCCTTTTTGGCCATGCTTCTCCCCGACAAGCACCATCTTTTTTCAGAAGTAGAGAAATGTGGACATTACTTAACATGGTGATTGAATTCTGTTCAGCTATAATGAGCCGGAATGTTCAAAAACAGGTTTCGGTGTACCGGCTACCTCCGGCGCATATTCCTATTACGACTTGGACTTGACAGCTGGACTTACGCATAAATGGGTTATCCCATGGTTTGTGTTTGATACACCAACTCGCAAGCTTTACGATCATACTTGAGCTTCAAGTTCTGGTCTAGTTTTCTATCCAACATTGTGGACACCTAAAAGCGTTGTGACCTCTGTTACTCGATGGAAGCTCAGTTTTGCAACCGTTAGCCTGGATATCCTATCCAGGGTTTTTGACAAATACGGCATGAGATAAAACGTCCCTGTCCATCAAAGGTGATGTGAGGGTCGTTCATCTCAGTCAAAAACTCGTCATCGGACATTGTTGAACTAATTTGGAGCTGTTATTGATTATCAGCATAAGGGTTGCAATATTATAGAAAATTGAGGTCGCCACCAAACTTTTCCCCAGCCGTTTCCTGAACGAACTCTCGTGAATCACGTTTGCCACAGTTCGCGCCCCCGAAAACCCTACCATGCCCCATGGTGCTACGCAGGTTTAATTATTTCTGTAGAAGCTCTTTACAGGCGAATCCTCTAATCATACCCCATCATAAGCCACTAACTCAACTCCAAGATCAGTTGTTACTTAGGTTATCCCGCCAGGGTGAATATGGACCGATGAGTCTGATAATGCAGTCGTGGAGCAACATCAAACTGCCGACAATTTAGGATGGTTTCTTCCGTTTTTGGATACCGACTGCATTTTGTTGGCAGCATTACCCACAAGGTGATGGGTACAGGGATGGGACAGTTGATCAATATTCGAACGTTGGTTTGTTGGGGGAAGTTTTAGTTACAGCTTTGTTTTAGGTAATGCTATTTACCTGATGGAAGGTCTTAGGACAAACAAACGAACATCTAATAATGGCTAAATAGTGAAAGAAGAACGGTTCCACAATCACGGAAGGTGGCGGTGAGAACACGCTTCAAGTAATTTGATTCCGCCTCTCATTGCCGAAAATGAAAATGGTGATGATCCAACCTTGGGTTATGGAACTGGCATGTTTCGATTCTGTCCGTCGTTTTCTGTGTGTTGTCCTTAGGTCTCTCCATGAACTTAGTTGGCATAGCCTTTGACTACTCCTCTCGCGGTGTTCACAACACCTTTAGGGCTTTCGAACTGTCATTTTTCTTCTTTCCAGCATTCCTTCTCCCGATCTGTCATTGAAATTGATTAAATCTGACCGTGCTGAAGTAAATCCTGGTAGTTATTATCACTAGGATTGTTTGCGTGTTCAAGGATTCTACAGTGTTTCATTTTAATTATTTTTCGATACTTCCTTACCGTGATATGCCCTCTGATAAGTCATAAAACAAGTTCGCTTTTGAATGAAACAAAGATCATCCACCCAACAAATAGTCGGAAGATTCACGAGCAACACACTGCAGTTCACGAACCAGATAGCCTGGTATCCAAGGTGCAATAATAATAATAATAATAATAATAATAATAATAATAATAATAATATAATAATAATAATAATAATAATAATAATAATAGTGGTTCAGCTGCAGTACTCCTTTTGTGCCTAGCTGCCATGCCACTCGAAGGAAGCACGAGGATTGAGATACTTCCAGATTGCCCAAACCTAGACTAGAATTCCAGATGTACACAGTTATACTCTATTCCCTTCCAGAAAATAAATTTCATCACCTCGGTGGCAATTTCACGCCATGCTGAAGCATAGACGGTGACTGTCTGACAATCCCACCCAGTTGGAAAACTGGTTAAGGTAGTTATGAGATTGGGCAAACCGGTCACCATTCAAGCGCGAACACGTTCAACTGTTCTAACGTGCCAATTCAGGTGCGTCTAACGTCAGAGACAGTAGTATCGGTGTTGACACTGATGTTTCACTATCGTACAGCGGTAACATTCATATAATTATATTTAAAGCCTTAGAGTGAAAAAAGGAGAAAAGAATGGATGACGGAGTAGACTTGGCGCTGGCCTACCGCAAGTATTCTGAGGTGTATACACCTTCAAACTTCCAATCAGACAATCTGGAAGGAAACTGACAACATAAACGCTATTGACATCGATCAGCCGCCATTTCTTGCGATGTTTCCAGTCAAGCGCAGGAGGGGTCACGGGTACCCCACTCTGGAAGGCGTACCAATCCAACAACACAAAACTCTTCGTAGTCTTTTCACACTCTTCTGCTAAACCATACGTTGTCCACTTCGTGGCTTGTGCCATTCTGAAGCAGGCACAGTGGAATACACCCGTCTCGGCAGACGGTGTTTCGGCATACGTAACACATGACCGAACCACCTCAGTTGATAGTGCTGGATGTCTTCGGCGACCGAAATGCCCGCTATGCAACCCAGTATCCTTTTTCTAACTACCTTGTTACGAATACCTTGACGCCATCCAAAACCAACAACCCTCCTGAAGTATCGTTGGTAAAAACACACGAAGACGCCTCCCATCAGCTATCCGAAGAAGCCACGTCTCGCAACCATACAACAACACAGCCCTTACTGTAGCCTGGTACACGCGAAGAGCTCGAGATAGCTAAGTGGTTAAGGTGCCAGCTTACGGACCGAAAGATCCGTGGTTCGAACCCAACCTCAGCATATCGACTGCTCCTGTCTAGGCTTGGGCAACCTGGCAGTATCTGAGCCCTCGTGCTTACTTCGGGTGGCGTGGCAGCTAGGCACCGAAAGGGTGCTACAGCTGAACGCTTGATACGCGACCCGTGAGACCCAGTGCTATGCACTTTTGGCGCCATAAGTGACGCACATTAGCAAACGTGATTCGGGTCTTTTATATTCTTGCGCTGGCACACTTATGTCGGAGCTAATTCAACTACCGAGATATGAAAAGTTCCCCACAACCTTCAGTGAATTTCCTCCGATTGTTTGGTGTATCTCCAGAGACTGCACGTTATGAAGCATGACTTTGCACTTCGAAAGTGCTAGGCGCATGCCCAAAGATGATATGGCGGTGGTCAGTCTATTCAACAGGGCTTATGCTCCGCCTTGGACTGTAAAGATGAAGTTGATGTCGTCTGCGTACTCCAGATCAATGAGTTCCTCACCAGCAGCACTTTGAAAACCGGGGTTTTCAAGACCTTCCAGCGTTCGGCTCATTATTTCATCGATGGTGAAGTTGAACAAGAATGAAAGGAGTGGACATCCTTGTCGGACACCATTTTTGTAGGGAAGCTTTTGGAAAGCTCACCATACACACACACACCCGGAAATATGTAAATAAATGGACCGGATTATGTTTACAAACTTCTGGGGCATACCCTGTTGAGTAAGTGTGGTTAACAGCACTAACCGGTCGGCAGAATTGAGCGCACCCTTGAAGTCAAGGAACACCAAGATTGTGGGGGTCTGTACGTGTGGCGTTGCTCTAGCACCTAAGGGAATGTGAAGATGTGTTCATCGCAGCATCTACTCCTTCGAAATCCCGCTTTATTCTCACGAGTCACGGTTTCCCGTGCCACCTTAAGACGATGAAGAATCAGTGACGCCAGAAGCCTTGTCACAACAGGAGTCAAACTAACACCTATGTGGTTACTACATCAACTGCGAGTACCCTTTTGGAAAATGGGCACTACTATCTATTCACTCCAGTTGGCTTATACGATCTCTTTCTCCCAGATAGACTGGCAATGGCTAAGAAATCCACCGCCATCCTTGAACAGAGCAGGTGGAAGGTCGTCAGCACCAGGGACACGATGGCGCTGCGGTAGAGTTATACACTCGGACAATTCTGAGGTGGAGGGGGTCTCCATATTCACAGTCCACAATTCTGTCCAAGGTCAGGATTCCGGATTTAATCTAGCAGGTGGCCAACCGAGTCGTTGTTCTAAGTACTATACCCACCATTTCAAACGCTCTGCTTTACTAGAAATCAGGGAGCCATTTTGGTCCATGACAATTTCACTGACAAGATGCTTGTGGGGACCACTCGAACAAATCATGTGAAACAGCCTGTGGACGTTTCCAGCATTTTCCGCGTCTCTCATTTCTTCGGCCTTTTGCGTCCACCAAGCCTTTCGGCCTGCATGGACACTAAGCTTCACCCGGCGTCGAATGATGCGTCAGGTTGAGTTGTGGTTGCGGCCTGGAGGGCTCTGTCGCTTGGCCTCCAGTATAGCTACGGCCCTCTCAGAGATCCTATGTTTGATTGAGGTTGGCTGGGTTGTACCACAAACAGGAGTTCCGACCTTGAGTAGTGCTTTGGATATCTTTCCTCAGCGGCCGTTTTTGTCCGACATCGGGCTGTCCGGCAGACGTTCGACGAGCCGGTTCTGAAAGTTTCGTGTGATTTCTGGGTCCACTAGCTTCATAATGACTAAGCAAGATGTGTGCGTTTTGTGCGCAATCAAAAGCGGCGGTGCACAAGCGCATGGTCGGGGTCCATGCTGGTATTCCAGACGGAGCGAAGGCTGTTATTAACCATCGCCAGCGATAATTGATGGCGATGTGGCCTATTTGGATTCGGGGCTGGTTCGTTTGGGGGACACCATGTTGTCAAACCACTTCCGGTGGTCCGGAAATTGGTACTGCAAAGGAACAGTATGTGATCGACATACATCTCCGTTGTCCGTGCGTCTAATGTCCAATCCAAGACGACCACCCAATCGGACCTCGAACGTGCCTAGCCTGTCTACTTGAGCGTTCCTGTCACCAGCCACCACAGTGATGTATGAACTTTTAGTCCGTTGTAAACGAGCATCTAGAACGTCATAGAAACTGTCTTTGGCAGATTCAGAGCTACAGTCAGCTGGGGCGCAGGCAGACACAATAAATAGGATACGATGGACCTCACTTTCTCGAGATTCGTTTACAAATGAACTGCACTGCGGTAACTGTCACTGGGTATCCAGTCAAGTAGAGACGCTTCCACTCTGTCGCTCAATACAATACCCAACCAGCATGTACACCTGCAGCGGCCTCCGCATCACCAGAGTTGCACAGCCAGAACTTGGAAGAAGAGGAGCTGAAAGTCAGTTTGATTGCAGTACTTGCGTCCTGTATCCTTGTTTCTGACAGACAGCATACATCAGTGGAGAGGGAATCCAGCGTTCGAGCAAGAGCCACTTGTTGTCCTGCATGCTTCAGTGTGCAACTATTGAAGGTATTTAAGCAGACCGGCTTTCGTGGTTTGCAAACAAACCCGAAGTGTCTAGGACTGTTAATGAAGTAGGACACAAAAACTTCAGCTGAGCGTGTTTCGAACAAAGCGGTCAGTCCTGGTGCTGGGACCTGCGGAGAGAGTATTCAAATTTGGATGGGGTAGGGTGGGAGAGGTAAAACGTGAAAGTGTAAGAAGGGGAACGCTGGCGGAGTAGTGATGACACACTCGCCTTGTATGCCACTTGTCAAGGTTTCAAATTCCGGTAGGGTCAAGAACATACACTACTAGTTATCTCTAATAAGTGAAAAGCTCGAGTGTAGTACTTCTTCTCTGTATTCGGAACCTACCCAAATATTTGCACCGGGTCAGGAGGACTATTCAAACGGTAATGTTGTGAACTTGAAATATTTGATAACACTTGTGTTCACACCAACCACAGGTGACGCTGATCGTGTTCAGCGGAGGAATTGGGACGCAGCGAGTGAAGAATACTCAAGAGCATTAGTTTGCGTTCGACGTCGATTGTCAGCGATTGGCTTTCGGTGTACCACTTCTTTCGGCTGCTTCACTCCTAAGTCAGATAGTCTGAACTTGTAACACGAGCCAACGTTCCGCCTGATAAAACAACCAGGAAACAATTCCCAGTTCAGTAATCAGTCCCACATTTCTGTCCTTATAACCATACCTGTACTTCCATCTAGGGTCGGCTCCTGGCGTTTATTCGGATTTCGCCATCGATTCCTTGCATATTTCCGTTCTTCCGACTACTAGACCCGAGAAAGAACTCACCCTTCTCTATATTTCTGAGACGTCATTCCTTTTACTTGGCTTCAATTCTTTTGAATCAGACTCCCATGTTATAGAAATAGGCACTCTGTTAACTTGAATGAAAGTTAACTATTGTAGCCAAATGATTAGTTGCTTACTCTTCGATGTTTTTAGTCGATTGTCTTTTTGCTGTCATGAAAGATACCAAGTGGCTGCCCGTTTGTGTTTGATCACAACTTTTACGGAAAAGCTTTACTGGCTGAAATATCATGTATATGTGAAAAAGTGTTTGTTGAACCGAAACACATTATGGTTTTCGAAATATATGATTATGCTGTTATACATAAAGGCTAGGAAATAGCACAATTCAGATCGATTGCAGCTGGCGGATACCGTTGTTTCATCCTGGTCTTTCCACCCAGGTTTATTCTGCCAAAGGTTTTCACAACCCAGCTAGGAGAGGTGCTCGATGTTGATTGAAAGCGTCTAGTTGCGGGAAGTACATTATCGCCAAACGAGCCAGTATGTGGTCTCCCTGCGTTATTTGGGTGCATTTTTTGTGCTACCCTTGCTTGTACATTGCCAAACAGGACAGCGAAGGCACTGGAACGTCGGTTGATTTCAGCTGCACTTGTTCTGGGCTCAAACTTAATCACCCGGGTTCCGGATTCCTCATTTTGTTCCCACAGCATTTTGAATATTTGCGCTACTCCGGTTTGGTTTAGGGCAGAGGTGAAAACAATAGATCTGTATGGTATCTCATATTCATCAGCAAGCAGTTCCAAGTCTTCATCCGGGATCATCCATTCTTTCATGTGAAGATCACATTTATTCATGACGAGCACCAAAAGAAGGCGTTTGAGATCGCATTGGCGTTCGTTTTTGATGCGATTGAGCAGGTTCCGCAAATGAACGAGACTGGAAAGGTCATCCCTCGAGCAAACCAGTACAAATGCGGATGCTCTTTTGATCCACAAACGCTCCATCGCAGGAAATTCATAACCACCGGCTGTATCCACTAGTCGCAGACGGCAGCTGGTTTCACCAGCAAGAAACTGTCGTATGTAGGAGTCCTCAATAGTGGGAGCGTATCTGCCTTCTAGCGCAAGAGAACTGTCGACGCACATTATGCGGTGTACAAGGCTTGTTTTTCCCACCCGGGCTGCTCCCATAAAGACGACATCAGCATGAGGCGCGTTTTCGTCGTCGTTGCCCATAGTTTTGATCTGCTGAAATGGAAGATAGGTGAGATTTCCATTAGCAGGTTAGTCAGAGAGTGGTTCTGGTTTGTAACATGGAGTATGTTCCAAATGGATTAATACCTACACAGCTGGATTTATCATACCTACTGCTGATACACTCATTTGGCATTCAAATTGACAATTTGGGGATATCTGATAGACACTAGACACACAGGTCTGTGACATCTTTCACCATCGGATTTAGCATCTCATCGTAGGCAACTTGTATGAAATATGGCATTAAAAATACCAAGTTTACCGGTGAGCTGTCCAAAATCACACTCGTTCAAATGTTCAGGTGAAATTTCATCCTGTCAGTGAGGCCAGTCTATGTCGAAAAGCCGAGATGCACTGTACAGCTGTTCCATCCTTATTGGGAATCATCAACAGTGCGCATCTCACGGAACTCGAGGGAGTTTAGAACTTGCGACCTTCAGGCCAGTGGGTGAACACATGACTGTTTAAGCCTCGTGCGGCTGAAAAGCCGTGTGGTTAGCTGTCATTCATATATGTGGAACTGTTAGCTATTACTTCTAGTGTGTAACCATCTTCGGTAAAGAAGACTGTCAGCTGGCGCCAACCTACCGTCAGTGCGCAGCTCAAACCTGAGGAACAACTGGTTTGGACGCGTTTAAACATCTTATTCTTTTTTATTTCAGGTATTCTGAAGTGGAATCTTATCCCATGTATATTCTACCTGGATAAAAACACAATGTATGTGGAGGTTGTGAATTTCATTGTTCGCAGGTGCGATGGAATTATTCATCTCCACTGAACGTCGGCAGTCCGCATTTTTTGACCATTATTATGCCCTGTGTTCAGATCGATTTCAAAATTTATAGTATCTAAATGGCAACTGAATCTCTCGTTTATAGTTATCTTCAACTGAAAGTGTTGCATAAAGACCGCCCGATGCTTCAGTTTGAACGATATCTAAGATATCAAATAGTTTTTTCTGGACGCAACTCCAAACCACGCCCACGTGAAGGGAAAAAACTGGTAGTGGGCTGTCGAAGGGTTTCCATCAACCTTAAAGTAGTATTTTGTCAGAGAAATACTTCGATATACTGAGTGTCATTCCAGCTACAGCTTGTGGTCGCCCTGGTCCAGCACATTCAGTTAACTATCAGTGTAAACGGGGGTCCAGCACCAAGTTACTTTACCAATGAAAATATTACTCCATTCGCGTACAAATTGGTGTTCAAGTATGAAATACGATTGACGAAAATTCGGAGACTGTGCCTATCTGATTAGTCCCAAGAACAGTTAAACCGGTAGTGGGCCGTCGAAGAGTTTTCATCGGCTTTCTAACTATCGTTGTGGCAGGTTTGTGAAATTTATTTGATTGAACTGTTTTGCTTATTCTTTCTCTTTAACTCTCACTGGAAATGGGCTATCCCAGGCCGCGATCCAGGACTGTCTGCGGATTGCATGACTAAGACAGAGTTGTACGTTCCACACGGCCAAAATGGGTATATCTGATAAACCGTGTCTATTCTTCTACGCCTCTGTGGTGAGTACAAACTGACCTCGTGCCGGCACTTCAGTCATTTACTGCGTGCTGCTGCAATAATGTGGTAAATGACATGCACGTTTTCCTCCAAGAAACCCAGTAGAGTTGAAAACAACTAGAACGCGCTTCAACCATTGCACTCCACGCATTAGAGTCAAACCATCAAATCAATTTCGATAGTATACTACAGTCAGGATTCAAGTCACATGTGGAACGGACGTGCGCTGAGGCCCTAGAGATCAGCACACAGCCGAACTGCATCAGCCGGAGTGATAGCGCCAGCATCCTGTCTATCTGGATTGGACTTACTGCACACCTTAACAGGCATAGTAACCAGATGTCAAGCAATGATCTCAAGAATAACGCATCACAGCCTGCACAGCAACGAACGAAAGCACATCCTAATCAGGGTACACACACAATCACACGTACACACCCACGCACGCTGGCCTAATCTGACTGCCAAATGATCACAGAGATGCGCCAGTCAGAAGACATAGTAGTGGTGACTCGTATTCAATTGATTGTAGAAATCCTTGAGAAAGGTCGCCCACGGCAATCGAAACGTCGGATTACAACAACCTATTCCACTACGCGGTTTTTTGACTTTATAATTAAAAAAAAATCCATATTATACACCACATGGCGCTCAATCTTTCTGACACTTCGAGCCGATTTCGGCCAGGAACTCCTAAATGTGGCATATTACTTGAAGGGTACTCAGTAGTGTAAAATGGCGACTAGTGTAACGTGCAAATACCCTCCCTACGCACTTTGACCGTTCGGTTCATTGCTTGGTCAATGGTGATCAATGAAAAGCGGGTCGCTATTTGGCAGCTTAGCTCTGATTGCTGTCCAATTGTCAAAAATTGTACGATCGTTCATGTTTTTTTGCACTTACTACACTTCTGTGAGTGTAATTAAATGGTCTGTGGCCGTATGTCACAGGTCTCGTCGAAAATCAAGCTCAAAATTTACAGAAATACTACTTTGATCAGCTGGTCTGAGAGGCACCAACAATGATCACGCCGAAACTATGAAACCAACCCATGGTTGAGTGCCGTCTATAATGTTTTTGATGTTTATCTGGTCATCCCGCTTCAAGGCCTATGTAAATCACTCAGCTATGTTTTTAATAAGTGTATGGATAGAATTTTGATGGACTTCCCCTTATCGCTGCTTCGGAGCAATCACTGACGTAATTTTTAGTGCGATGAATTTTGCGTATTCCTACGCTAGTGCTAGTACCCTCAACAGGTTCTTAGTCGGATACAGGTCAGAACTAAGGACTGACGCGTCCAACACCTTCACGAGAAGGGCCAAAGGTGATCTCTTGATGATATACGAGATGTTTCGTCTCAGCGTTGTTTTGCTCAGGTGTTCCGCCCCCCCCTGTAGTCATGGCAGGTGCCAATATTAAGTAGTCCAGTATCTGAGTCTACTTATTGGATTTCCAACATCCTTTCGGTATTACCACTTAGTCAATTTGTGGTCTAAGATTCGGAAAACTAGTGCTCTGCCACTGCGTCCTTTTTATTGTCTACTGAACCCGTCTTTCTTCGTGTGGTTATCATGCCTGTAATACGTCTGTATAGTGAGGGCAATTGTGTATTTCAAAAGATGCCGATCTATGATAATCACGACGTAGGATTTTTTTTTGAAACGTCGGATTACCTAAACCCATTGCAAAGTGCAGACCTTTCGGCTGTGACGCTCTTTCGATGCACAGCGTTCATGCGGTCCACTGATGTTAAGAAGGCCGCTACAGTGCCAGATTGCCCAGGCTTGAGTGCCACCATTTTTAAGTAGGGACTGCCGCCTAGTTATTCATTCTGTGCATTTAGGATGGTGTTTTGATTTCGTAAGGACAGTTCCAGGTTACACAAGGACTGACTAATGTTACTAGCAGATGTCAACTCTTCTTCCATTAGACAGAGGTGTGACGAATCGTATGTGAAGTCCGGGTATATGAGCGTGGTGGAGAGCGAACGTTCTCAGCAGCTTAGGCAGTAGAGCGGGAGTCAGTCAGTCAGGGGGGTCCAGGTGTATATTTTCGTTCATGCTACGTGTACCCGAACTGCTTTTTTGGAGGTTCTCTACTTGCTGCAATTTTGCTGCGTACCGGGGCTGTTTTTGTGACTTATCTTTCATCATACAAAAGTTGACATCCATCTTCTGTGTGACGAAAACCACTTGTTCAGTTCTCTATCTGGTTAACCAGTTTCTCGATCGTAAGTGCCGCCTCAGACGGTACTTACGTTTTGTTCAGAAGGTATACTACTTTGCAAAGTTTGGTATGGGCCACACGTGTTTGCCAAGCATTTCAACCTCGTTTTTTAACCTGGGCAACCTAGCAATCTCTCAGCCCTTGTGCTTCTTTCGGGTGGCATGGTGTTGATTTTTTTCTATTCTTATTTTGTACAACGCGATTCCCCGTTTTTGTTTCCGTTTTGCGCCTATACCACCTTGTTTTTGACCTAAACGTAAACCGCTCTTTGACCTTGTCATCACACGTGGGTTTCACTATCTTGTGATCACGTTGCCTCGAGTCGGTGTGGACTTTGGGATCCCGTTAGGAATCAGCAGTTCCTAAACCGATGTATAGAAGCCGGCGTAGTCCCACGTAGTAGTCCCATGCGGATACCAGCGACTCCCCTCGATGCATGATCTGCTGGATTGCCTTGCGTTGGCACATGCCTCCACTAGGATACTTCGGTATTCTCGTGAATGAATCCTAGCTTATTAGCGATGAAAGTCCTATACTTGGACTTTCTATTATAGATATAATGAAGCACGATCGTAGAATCGGTCCACAAGTACTGTCTATTTTCAAATTCACTTCCCTCAGGACGTGGCGCTTTAACCTTACCGACAAGGCGGCAGCTTTCAATTCCAGGTATAGTGACAGACTTTATAGGGGATACACGGGATTTATCGATCAGGAAATTACAGCTTACCATCCCGGAACTGCGTATAGAACGTACGTAAACAACGGATTGGTAGCCAACTTCTGATGCATCAGATAAGATATACGGTTCAGTGTGACATACACCAAACGCAATAGGCATGATGCATCGAGGTATTTCCAACGCCTCAACCCTTTGTATGTCGCGCTGCCAACACTCCCACAAAGCTTCCATGGCTGTATCAATGCGTTCGTCCCAACCACATTTCTTATCGCACAGTCGTAATAATTGTTTGACAGCTAGTCGCCAAAAGTGTGTTACAGCCGAACGATTATATTATTATTACCTTTCCTCAAATGTTGATTTTGCTTACTTCGCCCCTTGTGAAACTCAACTCAACTTTCGCATGCTAAGCGGACACTGCTTGTTGTGTGTTAATTGGTTAGTTGAGGTTCGGTGCCCGTATTTTTGTGTGACCGGCGTTTTACAAGCGTTTTCTTTCTATTGAGTATATAGCTGATTTCATAGAACTAATTCACAAGCTTATGGTACTGGCCTACTGCCTCTAAACGATTTCTACTCATTAATTCCCATCATGGGATATTATTCACCACTTCCACCTAGCCTAACCCTTGTTTTATTGTCGTTGCGTCCATGTGCTCCAGGTTATCAGTTAACGTTTCCGGTACTTCTCGGTATGGTATGCACACATTCTGCCCCACGCCAACCGGAAACAAGGGCGGTCTCATTGTTTTGATCCATTATACTCGGTCAATGGGAATTTTTCCAGGTTGTAAGGGAGATTAGTCACTGACTGTTTGTGATCAGTTCGCGTGATAAGACTTCACTGTACCCCCTGACTTCACAACCGATTTTTGTCAGTTTCCAGCTGTTCAACTTGCATACTAACTTGGCAGATAGCGTTTTGTATGCCAGATGTTTTTTTACTTCTGATTAGAAGCTACTCTCGTGTCAGCCTGTTAGATTCTTACGTACTTGTTCAAGTTCTCTTCATATTTGGTTCACTAATCAGTCGCCATGCTTCTTATGTTTGGATGCTGGTAGTACTGTCTATCTGTTACCGTTTTGGTGTTTGAAAGCCCACCCACAAAGGATGATGTGTTCTAAAGTGTGTGAATCGGGACCAATGAAAAAAAGACGCCGTGGCAGAGTGGAACTTATCGTGATAATATGGCTTGCAGACCATTCTGTACTAGGTTGTAGTGGATGGTTCGCATTTTGCATGCACAGAGCCTTTCCTATCAGGCTGGTCTATGAATAACGGTCAGACCAACAGTCCCCTGGTCCTTAAGTTTGGTGATCAAAACATGTGCAGCGGCCGAAATTGTTAAAACCGGGATGCCCTGGTAATCCTGGGCGAAAGTCGTGGCTTTTCAGTTAAGCTTTTAACCCAAAAGACTTGGTGTTGGCCCTAGATGTTCCTATCGAAAATCCGAAGTAGTCTCAAGCCACACTAGACATCGCGGTGTGTTCAGGGCTGGGTCACCTTGTCTGTTGCAAACAGTAGGGTGATCAAGCGAAAGCAGATTACTCGAATCGCTGTTCGCTGCGATACGTGCGCGCCAGTTTGTGTCAACAGCCTCAGATTCTTCGAAGTCACTATTCAGTTGCCGATGCCCCCTCTAGCCGACTACCTTTTACGTTCTCACTGCGAAACAAGCGGGAAAACAGGTTTGCCTTACTCGTGCACAACCCGCTTAGGATTAATGTACGTTACCTGTTGGAAACAAGAATTCAACTTTCATATAAAATATCTGAACTAACTGCGTCATCACACTTCTCTTGCTTACGGTTGCGCTCTTCTGGTGACCCAACGGCAGCTGTGCTGGACTGTAGGGGGTTACCGCCGGGCGAAAGGATCTTTGCTTGACCAGACAACCTTTGATGATGGCCTGTACGTGACGTTTGAGAATGTGTATGCGGAGTTGCTCCAAGTGCGAGCTTAATTGTTGCTAGTCCGTTCATTGATGTTTGACATTGGACTTTCCAACCACCATGTGTACAGTTCGTTGGCTGCAGGCTTGCTGCTCTTGTTTTCAGTTAGTGCTACCCAATCGAATGCTTGCACTATTATTGGCAGTACGCTCAAAAATCAATTGGAATCAACAGACCCAAAAGCTTTTGGGGCTCAACACACAACAGGAGGTCATCGGTCGATAGATTGATCTGTGGTGTACTGCTACAACGAACGCAGTTGTGCCTAACTTGAGGGCACACTTCGATATCATAATAGTTTCCGTTCACTGATCACTTACTGATGGAGCTGTTGACGTGTTTACTCTCCCTAAACTGGTTGTTGTTTCGCAAAATACACTCATTTGCAAACTACAACCGGAGTCTCAACTAAATATCAGCTGAATCCCTCGTTTATGAATGTGTTGCTGCCTCGTGTTTCACCTGGTATGACATTCAAAGTATCACAGTACATTGTTTAGGCGAAACACACTGTTTATAAGGTTGCTGAGGACTCCTTGATAGCCCACGATCGGTTTTCTTCTTGGGACTCGTCAGGCGGACAGTTTGTTGCGATGTCTCACTTATTGTACCAACCGAAATATGAATATCAATGGGTATTTTCTCCTACGAATTGCTCTGCTCCCGTTTGGTTGTTTTCTCTGCGTGACACTGTTTGAACGTCGTTCACAAGGCTTCATCCAACAGATGAAGTGTCCTCTAACGGCCGTTTCAGAGTTAATCTCTTGGATTTGCCGGAGTACGCCTTCCCAGGATTATTGATGTATGACTATTTAAGTTTCATTTTCCGTTATGCCACTAGACCCAGAATACGTTCGACCGTTCCACTTGGTGCTCTATTCCATGCTTAGAGTTTGAACCAGTAAGGAGCACGAGTTCACTCTCTATTTCGAAACAACTTTGGTCTTCCCTCATTTTTCCTGTGGGCTGAAACTGGAAGACTTTCAATTGCCCGATCCCAGTCACGTACCTTGTGGAATTCATTAGTTTCAGACAGTTTGTGGCCTGTAACAGTTTTGTTGCAATGATTTGACTTGATTCTATTCGTTGGTCACGTGTAAAACCTATTTCACCGCCTAACAAGTGCTGTAAGTTTAGTTAACTTTGCGCAAATATCCACTTACTGGAATTCCATTATGCTTTACCTTGGGCGAGGGTTTGTATACCGTAAAATGCTCGTTTTTACACCAAGTCATGGCTGACTTGGTAAGCCTGTTGTGGAGTCTCAAACGGTAGGTTCATCTTCCAAGGTCTCTCCTGGGGAATGGCTTCCGTCAACACCCGTAACTAGGTACCTGTAGGTAGTTCACCTCATATAAGTTGAATTTTGAGACACTGCGTCCTTGAATGAACTGGCAGAAGACCAAAGTCAATATATGAGTGTCACCGTTACTGAACTTTCGTTCGTACTTCTTCAATCACTTATACACGCAGCATCAGCGCAAAGCAACGCGAAGGAAAGTGCATGAACATTCCACCAGCTGCATATGGACAAAAACGGATGTATTCACCAAGAAACGTAGGATGTGTAGTCAGATGGAGACAGTGCACAGTAAACGGACGATAAACGGATCCATTCGAGTCGATGAAAACTTTAAAACACTTTCTGAAAGTAAATAAAGGAGGACCAGGGTGTATAACAATAAGGAATATGGATGGGAAGATGGGGACACAAAAGCAGTTGGAGTTTTCGAGGTGAAGGTATGCGCAGAACTGGTTTGAGCGGACGGACGGCACTTTGAGACTACATTCCTGCTGCCGTCCATACACTGCATGTATTGCAGTTACAGGACCCACCACGTAACTGGTGTTTTCTGGTTGGCTCACAATGGAAATGTTTGCTTCCTCGTCGAGCCTTCGAGCTTTCACTGAGGTAGACATTCAGATCACGTCCCACGGACACACCTGTATCTTTAGATACAGTAGGACCGATAGATTACATTCGAGTTAGCGAAAAGAGACACTCGGTCCCTATGTGGTCAATCCTTCTCATGGTTAATCTTGTTTTATTGTTTATTGTTCCAACCACCTCAAGAAGTGCAGTGAAGTACATCCGGATTCTTGTGCGAACCCGCCAAGCTCGTTACTAGCAAAGGCCGTTTCATGCTTTCTGTGTTGATGTACATTAAACCTGTGTTTCCTGTAGTTGACTCCGACTGGATACTTAAGAACTTGTTACAGGTTCAATCAGCAAGATAAAGAAGTGTCGGCCCCACTTTCGGTGCTGTTGTATCATATGCTTACTTGGCGAGATACGCTAGAAAAAAGGTTGCGTTTCGCATTTGTAAGTGAAGTTCTGGGTTATGAGGAGATTTTGGAGTTTCAATTAAAATTTCATCCTTCATGTAAAATCACCTGGTAGATGAGTTTCTTTGTATCCGGTTTAGGTGTAAACTAATCAATCCACTGCGTGGCCGACTGGTATGGCGTTCGGCTACCAGCTAGAAGATTGTGAATTAGAGTCTCCCCAGAGATTTGTGAAGTGCGCGGTGTTGCTGATTTCCAGCGAGGTTGAAACGATTTTACAGTTCTCAGCTTCTTTATTGCATTGACTTTGCTTGCAGGATGAGATTCCGGCATGTGGACTATCGGAATTCGTCCAGTCAACGGAATGAATCGAGTTCCCTATTCCCACGGTGTAGTCTTATCACCATCGCCCGCTCGCACTCCAGAGCACCCTGGGCTGTGTTCATGGGAACTCCACAAAATCTTGGTTTATACCAGAGGGATTCCTTTCGGAGCAAAAACTAGTAATTCTGTGAACCGGTTTTATCAACTTGCTTGGGTATGGTTGTTTACGAGAAGTTAGTCGATCTTTTCAACAGGCTCGGGAGCTTTCAAAGGACACAGTACGGTAACTTACTCATGATTCGATCCCATACCCACATACATGTTGTTTATTTACCGCACACCGTCGAATAATCAGGCACAATGGGATATTTACATATTTCCCCGTTTTCCTCACTGCTTATAAGACAATGCTTAACAATAACCTGACCACAAACGAGGCTATCCAACTGTTGCCCTATGCATCTACCCCACCCTGTTTTTGCATCGGATCGCGGCACTCTTTTCGAAAACATACGGTGAACCATGTTCAGTTATTCAATAGGTGTGATAGATGGAGTTGTTGTCTTGACAACCGTGCTTCCGGAGTGTCCATTGTCAGATGGAAAAAACAAACGTGCCACCAACAGTGTTATTTTAGATTTCCAGCGTAATCAGTTAGGAGGCTATAGATCTGTCACACAGACCATGCTCGCGAGAAACCGGAGCTTTTGAGTGGGATTTATATTCCTTGCCATGCACGTAAACCGGGATTGTATTGTAGCCGAGCACGATAACCATCCGGCTTAATGAGTGGTCACGCTTTTCCAAAGACCGACTACTTCAAACGTTTGAGCACTAATATATTTCGACCATCATACGGATGAATGTGGGGCAAAAAGTCACGATAAATTGTTGCGTAAATGAGTATTGGCCAATGAGCTGGGGCAGTTAATAAACTTTCCCTGATTTAGCTGATTGGTCTATAAACAATTTCCCTCTAACCGTGTCCCCATCTGGCTTAGATTCACAAGGAGCAGACTACGTGGCTGGGCGAACCGAAAGCACGTGCTGCTATACTGAGTATTGTACACTAATTTGGTTAAGGATCGCTTGATTCTCTTTGTATGTGGCTGGAAACCTTGCAGAACCTGATGTGTGACTGCTCCCGGCGACGTATTTTCCGTAATGTGCCGGCAAAATAGCTCATCTAAATTTCTTAGCTTGTTTTCTAGGTTTTGCTAAGCATAAGCACGAAGCAAAGAAACTCTAGGAAATCAGAGGACCCACTGTAGTGAATGTTTTCCGAAGCCTATCAGCACTACAGTCTTGCTACACTACTGCACTTAGCTGTGTGTACTCTGATACTGTTCAGAGTTGACCGGCGCCACTTTAGCCATTTTCGTGTTTTTCGTATTAAGTTATCCCTCGCCCACGTGCTCTTCATCAGCAGCTAAGGAATTTCGTCACAATTATGGCATTTGCACACTGGAATTTGTACTGATGCATCGTTTTTGTTGCAAAGGTCATGATGTCTATCCACTTTAAAAGAATGGTTTGTGCAGACAACTAAATATGTGTCGCCATCATCATCGTCGAAAGCATGACATCAGTGCTCAATACTGATGCTTCGCTGCCGTACAACCATTTGTGTTTGTTCATATTCCAAAACCTTTTAGTTGATTTTTCATGTCATTCCAAATATCGTTTTTGTTCATCATAGCTCGCCTACGTTAGTCGAAAACTAAATCACTTTCGTTGTTTTCCTCAAACCGTATGCCATCGATAGGATCCAAGCGATATTTTAGAGGTTATATATCCTATCACAAATATTGGCGATACTAATGTGTCTAGACGGCAACTTAGTGCAATTTTTGCCGGATTGGCCTTTGGTCGTTGGTGTCACAGTTGTCGGACTGATCTCTGGCACCAAATAGGGTTATTCCCATCAATTTTCATGCTTGCTGAGCTGCCAGTATTTACTTGATTCGTATTTGAAATTTGAGGGGAATTCGACTCTTTTTCCGCCATACGTTTGCTCACTGAATCACTATGCTGTGAGTTTGGGTTAATTTTTACACCACACCAGAGCTGTGTCCGTTTGTTTCAGCTCCTTTATACTATTTCGTTTCGATTTGTGATCGGTTTACCACTTCCCTGTGTGTTGACTGCCATTTTGACCAGTTCGTGTGTGATCTATGTAGGATTGTTGAGTTTTAGACCACACTCACACTGTTGCTGAAAACTGTTCGACAACCCACGACCCGTTTCGCCCTCCTTGGGACTCATCAGGTAGGCACAGTCCTCGAGTTTCCATCAACCTTATGTTCTACTTTAACTCAAATTTGACGGGATTCGAAAAATACACTCGTTTGCATATCAATTCGGTTTTTACGGGTGACCCACCTGAAATCCAGCCGAATCTCTCGTTTATGTTTTGCAACCGAATTAGGCAAATGAGTGTCGACTTGTTGTCGACTTGTTGAGTTTTGAGTGTTCTTACTATCTTGATCCAGTTCCCCAACCCTTCATTTGTCAGTTTTTGGATAATTGGGACGTAAGAACTTGCGTGATTATTATATCGGCACAACGAACTCATCTAACGGGATCGCTAACGACCTGGCTTGTGAATACTACTATGTAATCTTTTGCTAAGCATCTTAGACGAACCATTATTGACTCACCTCAGTCCAGATTCATTTCACCTTGTGGGTCCTGGGTGGAGAATGCCATTCTTATCATAGTGCGCATTCACTGTGTTCGCCTGGGGGATCAAGCAGTTTCTGTATCCACCGAAAATCCCGTCGTGGGTTATCACAGTTTATTTTTTCCGTCTACGCAGGGCACTATTCACGTGCTCGGTGAAAACGGGACGCTAGTTGTGTACACATCTCTCTTCCAAACCAATTAAATTTATATGCAGTGTCACGCCTGTCTGCTCACCAGTACTACCCAATCAGCTCTGTCCATCCATATGTGATCAGCTGATTCGAATGGTTTTCCGCATGCACAAACTAGTCTCACTTTGTGAACTTAAATTTGGCATTCGACTGTCACCGTGATAAATCACACCTGGTCGTATCATCCTGAAGAGGAGAATCTTAAATGGTTGGATTTTGTTGAAGTTTTCGACTCGATGGTTTTCATTAGCAGTATGTTTTCCTCTTTTTCACACAGACTTCTCTCATCAGTTCTCAATGGGTCGCTCTGACCATCATAAGAAAAAGCATCCTGGCACTAGCAGCAAGTCGCGCTGTGAATCTAGCTCATCCAAACGCGCGCGTTTGACGACATTAAAAACAGAAGATGAAGACTCAAACATGTCTGGGTCAGTAGGTATGAGTGAATCCGGAGATGATCGAGCGGGCGAATACGAAGACGAGTTGGATGACGATTCTCAAATGGGTGCAAAAAATTACGACGGGGATGACGACGACGAGGAAGCGGATGAATACGAATCCGGACTAGTCGATGCAGATGAAGCGCGAGTGTTGTCCAGGGCGCGGCCAAAGGGTTTAAAGGTAGAAGCAGATCGTGCAACTGCTTCAGCTATCAAACAAACGAGTGGTGTGATGTGCACACCGCGAGACGAGTTCGGTGCTAAAGACATGCGTAATATCCTCTCTCTGCGTCCGGACCATCCTTGTAGACCCTTATGGGTTGGACCCGATGGACATATCTTTCTCGAGGCATTCGGTCCTTTGTCTCGCCAGGCACAGGATTTCCTCGTTGCCATTGCGGAGCCAGTATGTAGACCAACCCATATACACGAATACAAGCTAACGTCTTACAGTCTTTATGCGGCTGTTTCTGTAGGGCTGCGGACTGGCGAAATTATTGGTTGTCTTCGCCGTTTGTGTAAAACCGATTTACCTCAAGGCATTGTGGCTTATATTCGCAGTTGCACCCTGTCTTATGGAAAAGCCAAACTAGTGCTAAAAGGTGGACGTTATTTTGTAGAAAGTCCCCATCGCCGATTCCTTCAACAGCTCGCCAACGATTCTGTCGTGCGTCAATGCCTTATCCGGACTGGTGTTCAGACTGATGGTGAGACTGCCGCTGATACGGTTGTTCTGTATAATGCTGCAGATCTGACACAGCCGGATACATTAAGCTTGCTCACATCTAATGAGCCTGCTGAATCTGTCGATGCCTGTGGCGCAGCTCCGGAAGTCTTACATTTATATGCTCAGTTAGATGCAGAGGAAGAGGTTAAAGCTGAAAAGTCTGAATATTCCATGCAAAAAGGTGGCAAAGATGGTTTTCTCGACATCACGGATATCAATTTGGATTTGAAAGCAATCGGCATGGAGTCAGAAGCAGCCGACCAGGAGGGTGATGACGACGATGGGACAGACTTGGACGGTTCAACTTCATCAATTGCTCGATCGGCCTCGGGTGATCGATCGACTCTGCTAGCGATGGAGGTGAATCAAGACCAGATTGAATTGCTGCAACGTCGGTGCATTGAACTTGAAGTGCCTTTGTTGGCGGAGTATGACTTCCGGCAAGACAAGATCAATAAAGACATTGCAATCGATTTGAAAGCAAGCACAAGCTTGCGGCCGTATCAGGAAAGAAGCTTGCGTAAAATGTTCGGGAACGGACGGGCCCGGTCCGGCGTCATTGTGCTTCCTTGTGGTGCTGGGAAAACACTGGTAGGTAGTCTTTTGCCGTTTTGGTTGACTAGTTTAATTTTCGCACGCGTCGAATTCTAAGCTAGTTTGCAATGTCATACATTTGCCCGTCTTCTGTCTCACTAAACTGTATAAACTGTGTTATATATGTTTCCTACGTAGCAGCATTGGTCGGATTATTCTACTATGGCAACGGTATTGTTTTCTGGGTATGTGCAATCCGTACAGTTTGATCACTTAATTATCACGAACCTTTTAGCGTTGCTAGATGTGGTTTCCTGTTGGTGTGTAATTTTGTCCTTTTAAATACGATAGTAAAAAATGTTGACAAATGAACGTTATCTCTGGAAATTTCGCGATGTGGATGATCATGAAGTGAAAGTGTTATTCATTGTTACATGGGCTGTTACCTGTATACGTTTTGTGTAGTACACTGGGTGGAACAATTTACCACAGTTATTCCATCTTACCATTACATTTTTTAAGACGTCTCCTCTCTCAACGACGTAGGAACAGTTCATCACCTTGCTTTGCTCTGTGTGCTTTGAAATGTCGTGACTGGTATGTATAGGTTATACTTTCCCATGGTTACGGATCATCGACCTTAATTTCGGACAGAATGCAGTGACTTTTCACTAGAAAGGACTAAGTTAGATCGGAATCCGCTAACTGGAGGGCGACCTGGACTTTGTACGCTCGAGTCCCTTTTCGACGGGGAATGCTCTGTCAAAGAATGAACACTACGGATAATTTTGGTCACCCATGTTATCAAAACATTACCAGAGTTATCGGTATAGAACAGCCTCGGGTGTTGCCATATTTTTCGCTTAATGGTGGCTACTTAGCAATTAATCACCACTGTTTGTGATAATTACGGCGGTGGCTGCGTGAAGGTGACATTGGTTTGTGATCTAGCCATTGAATTGTTCTCAGTCCACTCGTCGGCAATCTGTGTTATGCAACTCCGACAATTGCTCTTCACGAAATTTAGATTCTGTTGCACCTAACATCTGCTATCTGCTGTTAATCGTAATGGCTCAACGCGTGCTCCGTTCCACAAATTCTGTGAAGTCGACTGGAAGATTGTGACTGTTGCTGAACATCATTCAGGTCGAGAAAAAGGACGAAGTTGCAGTTTTCGGCCGGCTGGAGTAGACCATGCATTGCAGGAAGTACAAACGGTGCGGCAAACTTATGCACTTTTATTTTCGCCTAAGACCCGAAAGCACAATATCTTGAGAATGAGTGAGATTGCCGGTCAGTAGTGGGTAGTGGGAGGATCCGATTGGAACCGTACTTTTGCAAAGGAACCCAACGGTGTTCAATCCGTGTCTGGCTTTAAACAATTTATTTTAAAAATCACGCAACACAGCCGCTAAAGTTGAAGTGGCCAAGGATTGATAGATGCAGTTCTTGAGTAAAGATCGGTATCAAAAGGTCCCTTCAAACAGTAAAATACACTCATTTGCATATAAATTTGGTTTTGACGGGAGACTCACCTGGAACCTAGCTGAATCTCTCGTTTATGATGTTCTGTGCCTACCTGATGAGCCCCTAAGAAGGGCGAAACGGGTCGTGGGCTGGCGCAGAGTTTTCAGCAACCTTATGAGTAGTGCATTACGTCCCTTCAAACACTGAGTATTGGGGCACTAACTCCGATTAGTCATCCAGTTAATGCACGGTCACAGAAATGTAACATGACTGGAACAGATTAGTTTTTCAAAGTTCTTGTATGCTTGATAGGGTACACTACGATATGCATGGGCTGCCCAGCCCGTACAACGATTCTACCTAAGCTCGGCATTGTCAACAACTCCATGTTTTTTCTTCTACTGTCACCTTCAACGGGATGTGTTAAGTATGATGAATTTGAACATACTTTTCTGACTTTTAGACTAACGTCAGAATTAATCAGCATCTGGAAATGTGACAATGAAGACTGCTGTATTCATGTCAGCTGCCTGGCCAATAGATTAGAGCTAACTAGGCTAACTAGGCTAGGCTAGCTAATCAGCTGCGGCCATCGACCACCACCGGTGCAATATACATTTATGGACAAAATCCCTTTGTCGTTCTACTCTTTTTGAGCTTCTGTTTAGTTTAAAAACACGAAAATTTCGCGCCAGTTTTTGTGCAACTGGGTATTTCGACACAGTCATGCGGATCTTGGGTCAATATTGGTCAAAAAGAGCTGAAGAAATGCATCAACATCTGTTGGTCCTACCGTTGTTGACAATGAATCCGATGTCCTGTCGCACGTGCAAGCAGGAGGAAGGTAAAACGTCGCAACTCACCATCAAGGTTTTGCCCCATAACGTCTTGGGGATGTCATGTGACTTAACCGTGCACTGCTATTTTACTCCAGCCATTGTCTGCAGGACTTACTTTTCGGGATTTGTATGGAATTTTTGACTGTTTTTTGATCCCACTTAAGAAATACATCTAAAATATCAGTTTCCATCGGTTTTCAACGGCAAATCCTCTGATGGACTTGGTTGTGGACCGACTTCTGTGGTCAGTTTTCTCACTTAGCCGCTCAGAGACTTGTGCCTCTGACCGGATTTGCTTGTTGTTGGTCAAGGGTTGGTTATTACTGTACTATTTGATCGAATAGTTTTCGTGAATCATCTACTCAGCTGTTCGTGTCATACTAGATTTCCTGCACCAAATGCTTCATCTTTCAATCCCCATAGGTTGGGGTTACAGCTGCTTGTACGATTCGCAAACCAACCTTTGTTCTTGGCACCAGTGGCGTGGCGGTTGAACAGTGGCGTTCCCAGTTTCGTCTCTGGTCGACAATTGAGGATAGTCAAATTTTACGCTTCACGAGTGACGCAAAGGATCGTCCATCATCCAGTGCGTGTGTTTGTATCAGTACATACACCATGATTGCTCATTCCACCAAAAGATCGTATGAGGCCGACCGAATGATGGAGTGGATCAAGGGGCAAGAGTGGGGTTTGATGATTCTGGATGAGGTAATTCGCACTGTTTACTTCTTTGTTCACACTGATTTCTCCAGCTTCTAGGACCTAAGTTTGCTTGTCACACCTTGTGTATGAATATCAGGAGTTCACTGTATGCATACTGCATGAGGATTCCTCGAATCACCTCCTTAGTACGCGGGTCTGCGATGTTTACATGTTGCTCTTTCGCCGCATGTTCTAGACCTGACCCTTCTTATCGGGGAAATAGGATTTGCTATTTCCTTTTTCTCAGTTAACCTTTTAATCTGCCCCACTTGGTTATCCAGATTCCACTTCCTTGGCCAGCTGACTTTAGTTGGCATTCTACTGACTGGTAATGTGTTGAAATATTGGTAGCCCGGGTGAGTTTATTGGTTGTTGATCAGGTGGCTGTTGATCTGTTCGCCGAGCTTGGCAATTGGCTTGCAAACGTTTCGTCACCATACGAGGAGACATCATCAGTGCGCAGTTGGGTGGGTACTTCTTTCTTGCCTGCGTGCGTTTATATAGCATTTGAAGATTATCTGTTATCTTCTAACGTTATTGACTACTTGGGGGGTAACGATTTTTGTGAATCTAGTGATCCGTTTCTAATCTTTGTTGCGTTGTGGTCTGCGTTCCTTTGTGTTGATTNTTAGAAACGGATCACTAGATTCACAAAAATCGTTACCCCCCAAGTAGCCAATAACGTTAGAAGATAACAGATAATCTTCAAATGCTATATAAACGCACGCAGGCAAGAAAGAAGTATCCACCCAACTGCGCACTGATGATGTCTCCTCGTATGGTGACAAAACGTTTGCAAGCCAATTGCCAAGCTCGGCGAACAGATCAACAGCCACCTGATCAACAACCAATTCTACTGACTACTGGAATCCAGTATCACTCCAGTATCACGTTTTCGATTCTGGCCCCCTTCTCACAGTCATTTGCCACACTGTATTCCTTGTTACGGTCCCTCCCATGGCGAAGTCCTTTACACGTGACTCTATGGACGTGTCATTAACAATGTGGTTTGAAAGGATATTGTTTGTGTAGGGAGAGCCTTTGGTAGGTTGACTGAAGTCCCCCAATATACCTAAAATCATGGCAGACCATTCACTTGTGGAGATTCAATACTCTGATGTTATTGCTTCTGCAAGATCGCACCAGTCGGAAATGTAGGATGTTCTACATAAGCTGGGATAATTCCGACACGGAGGTTAGTGTAACAGACTGTTCAAGATCGAATGTGACTAAACACAAATGGCGCTTCTAGATAAGACGTAATGATTAGTGTTATCCACCTGAGTGTTTGTGTAAGTTACGTTGAATTCGAATGAATAAAGTGCTTTTCACCAATCTGTGACATCTATGATTCTGCCGTAAGGTCACCTTGCCTTCCGATGTTAAAGTATGCACGGTCACAAGGTGATTTCACTGTGTTTTGTATCGGGTCTATAACCCTTGGGTGTAGAGGATATAAGGAAGGGTTTCGCATCTGTCCATCGACGTTTTCAAATAATTATCGGGATCTGTTAGGAACATCGGCCCAGAAATTCCATGGACACTGGATGATTTTTGGTAGAAATAAATCACCTACTATGGTCACACTGTATAAATGACGCTGACCATATCATGTGCTTTGCATGTCAGAGAATCGTCCACCCCGTGCTGTGCGCGGTAGGAAAATTCTGTTGGTAACTACAATGCTTCAGGCTGGTGACTCGCGGACGAGATAGTTCAGTATTTGTTGTCACTGATAGACGCGATTCACCACCGGACAGCTTCATCCCCATTGCAAATATTTTCCATCTTATTATTGTCGATGTATTTCAGCCGTCACTCACTCCATTGTGTGGTCTGGACATTAAACCAACCCCAACTGTTTGATTTTGATGTTACGAGTCACGTGCCTCCAATATAAAAACAACCAGTGTTTCTTTTTGTCTTATTCTGTGGCTGGATAGCTCAAAACAAAACATTTACCGGTTTACGCGGTTCAGTTACGTGCCCTGTCGCTGTGCACGAAAAGTTTGATGTTCTGCACACTAGCATGGCTTATTCTCTGCATGCTGTCATAGGGGATTGTATGGTAATCATTACTTCGCATGGGACAGACTGCTTCACGCTTGTGATTTTCTACTGAGAATCATTGGGCTCGAGATGGCTCAGTGGTTAGAGCGCGAATTCACTGACCGGAAGGTCCGTGGTTCGAATCCAACCTTGGTCTCTTGACTGCTTCTATCTAGGCTTGGGCAACCTGGCAATATCTCAGCCCTCGTGCTTTCTTCGGGTGGAATGGCAGCTAGGCAACGGGACGACTGAACGACCGAGAATAATCATTCGACGCGCACATGACATAGAAATAAGGCTACTGAGTCTGGTAGTTGTGAGTGTGCTCGAACTGGTTCGCTTGGCTTTATCCATACACTGAGTTCTGTTAGCAGTCTGATCACTTGTGCATGATCATGTGACTCACGGTTTTCACATCCCGCTCTACGGGGAAATTTTTTCATGTCCCTAGTATTAATTGTGATGAGCTCATGTGTGGGATGAAGTTCGTTGTGTTTGTTGCTTATTGTCTTATTGTTCGTTGTGTGTTTATTACCATATCAAGACGGCTTCTCCTTCAAATACTCAGGCTATCGAAAACCACATGGATTCCGACGGGTCTCGAAATGACCCATCTAGTCGGAATGTCCCTTTTGTAGGTACACATCCGCCTCAGTATCCGATGTATCCTTCGACCCGCATTACCTATCTTAGACTGGACAAATTTAACATCCCCTACGAGGATCATTTTTCTCTCACAAAAGTCGCATCAGTTTCTTGTGGTTACAAGAAAGTGAGCTGTTCATATAGGTCCGCCAAGATTCCACCGAAAATACCACGTGCTTCAGTCGGATGTCGTAGCCTCATGAGCGAGTGGTAAAACTAGTTGTGTTTTACTCCAAATTTTCTGGATACTTGTAATGTTGCCCTGTAATTTTTCAGAATTCTGAATTTGTACCCGAGTCAGAGAAAAGTGATCGTTATCCCCTATTTATGGATAAAGAACTTGTAATTAAGGAAGCTTTTCCACTACTTCTCAAAGGAATCCGAGCTAGCACCATCCCACTTCATTGATTGAAGTGAATGAAAGTGGCTGAAATTCTCCAGACGGTCGTTTGTATGAACGTTTGCCTCACTGGCGTGAATTCGACAAATTGTGCTTAAGCCTTCAGTGAAACACAGTGATGTACACTATAATTAGGATGTGTCTCTTCGAAACAAGCTTGATGACCTGTTTAGTGACTGATTTCCTACTGGAATGAGCCCATCTTGTACCATCGAAGTTAGTTGGATATGCTAAATATTTCCATTTGCCTTACCTATTTGCCAAGTGCTGATATGAACTCCGTCTTCCTGCCTGTAACACACAGCAGCAAGCAATATCCCATCTTATCGAAGTGTAACATGCCGGCGTCCATGAGCAACATTCATATGAATTCCAGAGCACATTGCTCACCAACGGTCGCAAACAATTTGGGCTATTTAGTGTCAACTCTTAATTTTCCACGAGGCGCAGTTAAGTTTTTCCGTTCTTCCTAGAATATCATCAAGACGAGGTCCGTTGTAGAATTGGATAAATTATCAAATCTCTGCACTCGCTATTTTCTCAGAAATGTTTGTGTGTGTGTGTGTGTGTGTGTGTATGAATACGTAAGTAAAATGCTATCCAAGTGATCGGTCAGTCAGGTAACACTTGTGGGACATTTGGATGTTTTGAAACCCAGTGAACTCGCGAAGAAACATGGATGTAGTTCGAGCAGCCAAGGACGCATTTTGTGCTAGAGAATAAGGGTACTTATGCACAGGGTAATTTGCAGCCAAGGGGCACATCTATTCAGTGAAACTTGGGGTTTAGGCCCCTCAGAAAGTAACAGTTCTTATCCAGATCTCACAGGGCCGTACTAAGGTGGCTACCATTGAGAGTGGTCTTTTGTCGGTGGGGTATCTGTTGGAAAGGTCCGTTCTCCAAGGAAACAAAGGGTTCTAGTAAGGCGATCCTACTTCGCCGGATTTTATCTCCTCAAAGGGTGTGGTCTTTGGCATTTTACCGTCAGGCGATGCACAGCTAATACACGATGCCTAACTTATGTGAAGCGTAAACTAAAGGAAGCAGGCCGAATTCTGGAAATTGAAGTGAGTACAGCCAGATGTACAGAAAGGGCGAAGACTAAGATAGTTTTTTATATAAAAAAATCGTTCAGCTGCAACACCCTTTCGGTGCCTAGCTGCCATGCCATTCGAAGGAAGCACGTGGGCTTGGATACTGCTAGGTTGCCCAAGCCTAGACAGGAGAAGTCGAGATGCAGAGGCTGGGTTCGACCCACGGAACTTCCGGTCAGTAAATTGGCGCTATAACCACTGAGCCATCGCGCCCCTATAATTTTTTAAAGGTGGTTAGTCATCGTGGGAAGCAGAGAACAGTTATAAAAATGAGATGAATCACGTCTTACAAGGTCCACTTCCAGTGCCGTCTCAAACTTCCCAGCAAGCCATCGTATACCTATCCAACATCACTGGAACTAATGACAATAACTTTGGTGAGCTAATTACGATTTCAAGACCAGATTTAGGAGTCAGAATTACACGTTGTTCGAACACCACCAGGGGAATCTTGTAATCAGTATTCAGCCAATTCTGCCCGCTAGATATTGAGATCACTCGGGAAAAACGCCGAAGCGCTACTTGGCGTAGAAGCAACATAATAGCTCCACTGAACTAGCTGCTTTCTATAGGTGATAATGGCAGTAACGTCAATAATAACAATCGTGACATATTTCTCTGTACAGAGGCATACCTTTGAGGTACGTTTACGCACAAGGAGCGAATAACTGTTGGGTTTGACTAAAAACGAAAGTCGGAGCTTGTGTAAACTGTTCTGATGAAAAGCAGTCAAAAATAGGCTTTATAATAAAGTATGAACCCAATAGGAAGACGGTAAATGAAATTCCAGAACTTAAAGCGAAATACTGATGTCCTAGTGGGCGAGGAATTCGAAAACGACAGCGAAGATAGCACCACAGCAAGCGATAGATGCACACGACAAACAATAATGTTCATTCATACTGATTGGCTTGCCAAAAGGTGGCTTTACAATCAAACTGTCAAATGCTGTGAATGCCTTGGAAGCAGTGTTAATCGTAAAGATTGTTCAGAATAGTGGAATTGAAAAAATTGATATTCCTCTTTAGAAGATTCTTTTGAATAGTATAGTCCTTGATAAGAGCGCGTTAATTTTGGGACTTGAATTGGTCATTTCACACCTTACTTACGATCTCCTTGTCAATGCTTTATCAGAATAAAAGTGTTTGAAGTGCCTCCCACATTATGCATTTACATTCGAAAATCTTTCTTACCGCGGTGGCTTTAGCGATCCTAGGAGCGGGGTGCACAACAAACTAGGATGGTCTTTGCCACTTTGTTCTCTTCGCATCCAGATCGGATCACTGTGTACTTACTTCCTGTCAGGATGGAGCAATAGCCTGACGTTTCCCTTTGTCTGGATATCATCGACTATGCTTGTTAGCCATCACAACTAATTTCGGAAATCCGTCCTTATCTGAGCCGTTGGACTCGCAAAATTCTGACGTGCAATGTAGTTTGACCGGTGCAATCGCATCAGTGCGTGTTTTACTTCAAACGAGGCTATGTCATTCGAAGTTCTTTTAGTACCATCCATAAGGAGTAAATTACCTGTTACGTTTCACTTATCCGACGTGATGTACTAGACTTATGACCAACGAACTTAGTTGATGAAAACTGGTTTGTAGCGTGGCCTTCAAGCATATCCGTTGGACCATGTTTGTACAACAGATCAACCAGTTCGGCTCAATATCCGAATCATCCGGAAATGCGTTGCTATGCTATTGCTTGGAGGTTTCATTCTTTTTGTATCCTAACCAGTTAGCCGTTTCAGGTCGTAAAGGTTACTATCTACTTGTTTCAGAAGTGAGAGAAAAGGATGATAGAGCGTAGGTAGATCGATATTTGAAGGTTACTCCTTAGGTTGCGTTCTGACGAGCTTGTCAAGCACGATTGTATAGCCTGGACCAATATGTGCCGACTTACTTGAATTGCATCATAAACTGTATACCATTGCAAGTAGCCTATTTTTGCAACGTTTTTCTCCAATAGGTACACACTATTCCGGCCAAAATGTTTCGACGTGTGCTCACAATTGTTCAGGCTCATTGCAAACTGGGCCTAACGGCTACACTAGTGCGTGAGGATGACAAGATCACCGACCTAAATTTCCTCATTGGACCCAAGTTGTATGAAGCCAATTGGTTGGAACTGCAGCAGCGTGGTTTTATCGCTCGAGTCCAGTGTGCCGAAGTCTGGTGCCCTGTGACACCCGAGTTTTATCGAGAGTACTTGAACGTAAGTTTTTAGTTTTCGGTTCATTCCAACTCCCAATCTGTCTTTGGTATCTTTTATCTGATCACTAGTGCCTGGTCGCCTCTGTAGGGCCCTATTTGTAACATAGCCAAAACGGACGTATTCCGCCTCGTAAGAAGTTGTTGCAAACGGAAGGAAGTAGGTAATACTGGCACGGGATCTTTGCAAACGTCTCAATCCATATCGAATGTCACGTATTTGAGCAAGTCCAGTTCAGTGACATGTAAGATCATGGACCAAGTTAGGGATAGACCTATGATTCCACATCAGAGTGTAAAATCTGCACATAATTACATACTCATAATTATAAGGTCGCCTGTAATTCACATTTTTAGGGGCAGAATCACCTGACTTTACATGACACGCGTATTTGAATGAAAGCATTATTTTACGTGATAATCAAAATCAAATTCCAATACCTTCTGTAGCCGCTTATTCGTGAATCGGAATTGGATGTGTACAACCAAATAATTACGAAAACATCATACATTACTTTCCGGTACCCCAGTTTCTATTAGATTTTGTACACCAAGTGAAACACTCAAAAATTACGACAGAGCGTTTGTCCACTAGGCTTGTGTTTGGTAAGATTCGCACAAGATGTTGGGTTCATGCCGCCAATGGTCTCTCATTCCGACGTGCTACTGTGTTTTTCTTTTTTGTGTTTGCGAGCAGTAGGTACCCCACTCTTGACTGTTGTCCTTTGGGACATAGCCCTTTTTTGCGGCAAGTTCGCACCCATAGCCTGTTTTCTTACTCCTTAGTACAACCTTTTTCTCCATGGTTGTATGCCAGTTGAATCCAAGTACCTATTGCTGGTGTATTTCTGTCTGTGATAATGCCAATATTTCGGCATTCAGCACTATTCGTTGGAACGGATCGGAGGTAATACTTTTGGGGCATAAGATGAAGCAGCGAACGATGATTCAATACTTCTCTCTCATCATCATTGTTTTATTGCGTCTTCATGATGGCTCATCCTATTTAGTGGTTCTCATTGAAATTTTGCTAGATGCAAAGGCCACTACTTCTTAGCGGTCCGGGTAGCGGTCACCAACAATCCTCATGCAACTCGATGTGCTGCGCTAGTAGGTGTGGATCATGAGAACGCAGTTTTCACTTCAGTTGAAGTGAAAAATCTTACACCGTTTTCACAGTAGTGTTGAGAAATAGCGGGTGCAAATGAAATTTTACTGGTCACCTCATGATAAAACATCTCCACCAATAAGCATTTTAGAATTCCCCCGAGGGTATCGTTCAGACTACCGCTTTACGTATCCGATTCCAACGGGTATCTGAAGGGTCAATTTTGAGTTTGATGCTAATCCGGCGCCTTCAGACGTATCATCTAACGGAAAGGAAAATCACTCTTGGCTCCCAGTAGCCTTTGCACACATTTGGTTAGAAGCAAAAATACAGTAAATTGCACTCGATCGTGTTGTTTGAAGATCAGAGGATCGATGAACAAACCGGTCGTTGACCGGCCTAGGGAACAGATAAGCATATTTTCTACTCTTTTGAAGTCTGAAGGTGGCATTACTACCTATTGGGGACACGGTGATATTTACGGTGATTGGATAGTCATTCGGGGGCGAGGAGTGCTACTGCAAGCCACGGACAACCAATATTGATCTGGTACCTAAAGGAGCAAGTTTTCCTCTTCTAGGAAACTTTTTCAGAGGATCCATATTTTTCCTAATACGACTAATTTTATACTCATGCAATTTCGTCCACCTATTGGTGGTATCGTTTCGGTGTCAGTACTGAATATGTTTTTGGACCAATTCGTGGATTTCATGCACTGGCCCATCACGTTGCGCCTTGGGATCCCGCTGCGTGATTCCAGAAGCCACTTCGCTAGCTAAAAGTACTCGCCTGTAGCACAATGTATCATGGCCACTCTTCATCGTATCACACAGATTTTTCTGTTAGATACTATGGAAAAACTTCTGTACGGTGAGCCTCTCCACACTCTTCCTCATTTTAAAAAGTAAACACATTTCAGTAGGACAGCCTTTTATGCACTGTTCCCCACAGCGTTAGCACGCTTTATAGAATAATTATAATGCATTTTATGAATTTTTGCGTGCCTAGTATGTCTGTTGTTTCTGTTAGGTGAAACATCCACTGAAACATCCATAGCTGAGAATGCCACACTCCAGCAACGGGCAACCGAAATTTGTCCATATCGTAGTACCTTAGCGGTGTTTGTGCCTCGCTCAATGAATGGGCACTGGTTTGCTCACTTAGCTGGTCAGTGTGGTTGCAAACGCTTCTTCACCACTCCGGGAAACATCACCAGTGGGACGTTTCCTAATGAAGTGGGGTTGTGCGAATGTGAGTTATGATCTTTGAGCTTAAGGATTATTAGTCCTTTTCGGACACAACCCCCGGGAATCAGCGTTCGAGGTTGCATCATTGATAGGAAGGTCCGTCATGTCGCTTCAAGTGTTTACTTCCCCTGAATGTGTTGCAGGTTACTGTTAACAATACGTATTTTGCATATCCGTGAACTAGCGGCGTTTGACATATCTCAGTCCACTCTTCAGCATTTTTGCTGTACGAACAAGGACGGGCTTACGCACTACTCAAATCACGGGTGGGACTTTCCTGCTTCAGTAGATTCTTTGCGCCGTACAAGTCACCGAAGGGTAAAAAAATGAACATTTACACTCCGTTTATTTAAACGTTGAACTCCACGAAATAGGATCATGACTAAGACAGAGATTCCAACTAGCGTCGCGCCTAGACAGCCACTGTCTAACTTTTTGGATTTGTGGAGTTCAGGCCCAGTGTTGGGCTTTTCCGGACGTTAGCTGTCATTTCTGTTTTGCTATCTCGTTTACCAGGCATAGTTGTTGGAACGGTTCTCCAAATCGTGCTCAGGCGTACTCTATCTCACTTCCACCCAGCCCCCTTACTGTTGTCAACCAGCATTACCGTCAGCTATGCTCGATCATTTCCATCATTATGAACATCATTCACCCTGTCTGATTTAATGTTGTGTTGCTGTATTTTCTCCCCTCATCCTGGTCCTGTTCGCCCTACTTGTTTGTTTTATTTCGTTTGTTGTTTTTGTTTGTGTGTTGTCCACACCCATTGTTATCGGATTCACTCCCCGTATGAGTTTGAAGGGGCATGGTGTCTAATCCGTCGCACCTATCGGAATAAATCTATCTGTCTCAATTTTTAAATGCTATTCACTGGGGCAAATTTTAAATGGCTTTCATGCTGCATTCCTAGGTTGAGTTGCATGAACGGAGTGAAGTGTTTTTATCTTAAATCGGTGTCTATGACAATTCATATGAAATTCATGATGTTACCTCGATTGGTGATGAAACGTTTGCAATCAAATTACCCAGCTCAGCGAACAAACCAACGACCATCTATGCTACCTGAGCTACCAACATTCTCCTCTATAGCAAATTCATGATTGCATGAAGGGCGGGTTAATTGGCATGTCATACTTTAGCCTTTAACTGAATCAATTTCTCCTGGAAAAACATGGACTGGTGCACAGGTGTCTTACTGTTTTTCAGACTTTCAATCAATACATGTTTTAGAAAACAACTTGGGACATTTGTAATGAAGAACTGAGTGTAACAATTTACGGTCCCTCCAAGGAGCGAACGATTCGTATTTGTTTGCTTTCAGAGGGATTTACTCTCCTGACCTGTTTATTCTGAAAGGCGTGCCATATACCTGAAAAGTGAAGTGGCGCCTTATTACACCTATACAACAGTTGATTTTGCGTTTCTTGGAGTTTGAGTGTTTGCGCACTGTACCAAACCTTTCTGGCTCGAGTCGCGAGATGTAGACTCCTAACAAGGAATGGGCGATGAATCGAAATACCTTGTGGGTTGAGCCTCAGCATCAGAAAACTGGATTACTTGTGGGTGACTGAATGGTTGTCCTCAACTGTTTTCAAGCCTTTGCCCGTTGAGCTCATGGTGATGTCACTGTCCGGTCGGCGCTAGCAGTCTTCGGGTGTTTATCCGTGAGACCAATGTGTGGCAACCCAAATAAGCAAGTATGACTGTAGCAGCATCCATCCTAGTTCAGCCTGTGGAGTACCTGTTCAGCAGGCAGTAGATCGCACTTCTCACTCAGTTCACGCAGCATTGCTCAGTGTGTGCATCGGGTGGATGAATTCACTTGGCTCCACCCCTCTGACAATCTTCTGATGCGATCTGCATCGAACTGTAGTCCCTTATTTGCTGAATGTTGTTGTCTTACACACCGACAACTGTTTTAGACTGTTTGCTCACCTCCCCACTTCAGCAACTTCCGGCAATTGCGCTTTTCCATATAGCTTAAATCTGCTATTATTTCGTGTCCCACAGCCTATCGTTTCCGCTTTTTTTCTCACTGCAGATGAAGTCAATGAAGAAACTTTTGTTGGCCGTAATGAATCCTAACAAGTTCCGTGCATGCGAGTTCCTGATCCGCTACCACGAGCGTCGAAATGATAAAATTATTGTATTTTCGGATAACGTGTTCGCCCTCAAATACTATGCGATGAAAATGGGTCGGCCCTATTTGTATGGGCCCACAAGTCAGGCTGAGAGGATGCAGGTTTTGCAGAATTTTCAGCACAATCCTAACGTGAGTGTATCATGTATACTTGGTTTCCTGGCTCCTTGTCTTTTTTGCGCAGTTTTTCAACTGGCACACCGCATAATTCCCATCGTTTAGGGTCGTAGGCACCCGGATAGGACCTTCATAAATAGTTCTGAATGACCTGCTAAGCTCGTGCTGATGATGCGTATAACTAATGTTTTAGCATTGATGACGCAAGTGAATGTTTTACCCAACGAAACCTTCTGAAAAAGATCTTGACTGTGGACAGCCTGATTCCAAATTGGGACAGACGTCCATCAATGATCTCTGTCACTCACTGGTCTTGGGTGTCTCGGACTTCCATGTGAACATTGTCCTACCCTATCGGGACACGCAGACCATGTTGATCTCTCCAACTCCCAGTCTTTTCATATCCCTCCTACTCCTAGAAACCTTCCAAGTTAACTTGAATGTCATCTAAGTCTTTTAACTCCTTATCTTTTACACTGGGTCTCATGTTTATATTATATATATATATATATATATATATATATATATAATGTATAATTTGACGTTGATGGAAAAAAACACCGCAACCACCTACAACAGTAAGACCTCTACTGAGACCTTTGTGCACTCCGGATAATGAGGTACATGGAGCCCGAACCAAGGTGGAATGGACTGCGTAGAAGACGGGTTTCTATCTTCATTTATCGCACAAGAGGATGCTGTTATCGTTGGCATGACGAGAATTGTGGACGCAGTGCTCAGTAGGATGTATGGTGTTTCACAGCTGCGTTTGCTACTCAGAACTTGGAATGCGCTCCTAACGTTGATCAAAGCAGCTCCGTAGGTGCTCTCTACGTCAAGCTGTATTCCCGCTTTTAGCTGTAATTGTGGTGAAGTTTATATAGATATTTGAGACGATACCTAAGATTCAGCTAAAAGAACGTTTTTAAACCCGTCCTGAACAGTTTGAATCAGTTCGATTGCATTCATACTACGTTCGCCGCTAATCCCGCCCATTCTATCGCCAAGTACCTAATCCCTAGTGGTCACCAGTTTGACGCTCCCACAGCCATTAAAAGCGTCACAAGGGAAGGACTTTGCTGATCTTTCTTGAAGCTGTGGAGGATGTCCATTACTGCACCAGTAGTGGGATTACTATTGGTATTTAAGCTCCTGGTGGGACAATAGAGTCAGACAGGTGTTGATCAGGAATCGATGCGGGCTTATCTTTGGCTGATGTCCTTGGTTGATGGTCATCCGCAAAATACAACATACGTGTCTTCGAACTATGCAGCTTCGTTTGGGCGATAAAGGATTTCGACTTGGACAGGTGACTACGTAGATGGTACTGGATCCGTACGTTGTCTGTGGAATCACGAACCGCTTCCCCACAAATCGCAGTAAGGTACAGACTGAACATGACTGAAGCTAGAACGGAACTTTGCTTTACTCCCATGTCCCTCTCGAATTCTGCAGAGGTGTTTCCGCAAGCACAAACTCGAGCCCTCATACCCGAGTGAAGCGAGTTGATAATTCTGACAGCTTTGGAAAGAGCCGAGCTTTTCAACGAGGATCCGCAGCCCAGAATCTTCACAGAGCCAAAGGCTTTCGTGAAATCTACGAAGCGGGTGCACAAAAGTTGATTCCCTTCCTGACATTTTCCTTACAGCTGGTGCGCTACGAACACGGCTTCACCTGCTTTGTAGTCCACACTGCTCTTCAGAGATATTTTTCCCTTCAAGATAAAACATTGCAAGAAACCATGGGTGCTTGGGCGCGAAACGCCCATGTGTTTGCGAGTCAATTGCCAAGCTCGGCGAGCAGATCAACAGCCACGTGATCAACAACCAATAAGCTCACCCGAGTTATCAATATTTCGACACCTTACCAACAGTATAGCATCGACACTACGGCAAGATTGGTAGAACAGGGCAGTCTCCTTGAAGCTGGAGCCAGATACACCTCCTGGACAGGAACCTCAAACGACAGCCGGCACCAAAACAGAGTTGGCGTTGCGATATCCTGAAACTTATTCTTAATAATTGGTGAGCCAAAATGAATCAATTCAAGAATGCTAACAGTTCTATTGGTTGTTGATCAGGTGGCTGTTGATCTGTTCGCTGAGCTTGGCAATTGATTTGCAAACACATGGGCGTTTCGCGCCCATGCAGCCATGGTTTCTTGCAATGTCTTATCTTTTCCTACTAGAAGGTTTTAATGCTCCAATTTGGCAAGATTCTGAAACCTAGAAGTAGATACTGGGGCCTTCTGGAATTAAACCGATGAATAGCAACAGCCAGCGTCGTTTTTCTATACCTGCACCTCAGAGTTGACCCCTAGCCTCATGGGTTCGCCCGAGTAGTGTGCATGTACGTCTTCCCTGAAACTCCTTCTTACGGACGACTATTTCCCGGGGCGAGATTAGTCAGTTCCAGTGATGTCTCAGACGCACGCTGCCATGGCATGGCGATCAGCCTCCAGATATGCACGAGTCGCGATCCACTGTTGGTTCCAGTGACGGACTCCGTAGACCATATGGAAACCGATCTGTTCTATGTTGCTCTTAACCGTAGTTAGCCATTGTCTGCAACTTCTTCAAGATATCCGGACCGGTGAAAAGCTCACGAAACCGGTAAGTAGTTGTTCGGAAGGTTCACTTTTCCACGCCGCTGAACCGCTCGTCCAAGATCGAATAGGACCAACTGAATGAAATACTGCAATGTACAGAGAAGAAGCATATGGACGACTCTTTTACGTTGCAAGAACTATAAACAACGATTTAGGAGATGCAGAACGGGAGTGCCTATGGAATTGATGCAGTACCCGCCGAACTGTTCAAACTTGGTGCACAAGGACTACAAAGTCAATTTCTTCATCTAATTTGTTCAACGTTGGAAGTGGTGAACGTCACGCATTACTGAAAGGAAGCACCGTAGTGCACTTTTTCAAAGGAAACAGAAGCAGACAGAAGACAAACGATTAAAGTGTAATCAGCTTGCTTTGCACAGCTGACACAATCCTGACTGATATTCTGGCTAGTCGAATGAACGCGGATATTTAGGATAAGGTGTTTCCAGATTCGGGGGAAGGTGGCACCCCGTGGATTTATTCTTCTTAATGAGACAAACATTAGAGAAGTATCGCGAACGCAACCAACCGATACCTGTCCTATTCGTTGAATTCATAAGACCTTTTGATTCGGTATACAAGAGAAGCATTGTGAATTATTCTTCGAAAGATGCGCTGCCCCAAGAAAATCACCAATCTTGTTGAGTTACTTCACCCTGAAATAAAGACTAGTTATCTAGGTTCAATACACCTGGAGGCTTTTGGCTTTTCACTGTTGCCTGAATGGTCTCCTGTTCTGTTCAAAACGCTTTCCAGCCAAGTGAATGTTACGTGCCTCAAAGACCCATATGTTGCTGTTTTGCTTACTATTGTGCTCTGCTGACATATTTGAAAGGAGAACTGCAACATCTAACTGCGTGTGGCCGTCCCGTTTTGGCTTAAACAGAACTACTTCTAAAGCGCTTGTTTTCTATCGACCCTCTCTCGGGTTGCCAAAAACAGAAATGAACGCAATCGGATAGCTTAGAATTTTGCTACCTTCGCAGCACTCTGATCAGCGAACAAATGGTCGGCAAAGAATTTTACTAGCGAATGTCGAGGGCTAGCTTCGCGTTCAGCAGACTTTAAAAATGCATTAGGGACAATCTTCATCGGCGCTGTCGGTCTGTGGATTAGGTTTATTCATTCTATGCCCGTAGATGCTTTTCCCATATTAAAACCCTCCCCTTAAGAAGAGTACTTCCAACAACCAGCTTCTAACCTACTCAATTTTCCGCCACCTAACCGTCACTGAGTAGAGTTCCGTAAGGGCGTTTCTTTTCGATGATATTTCAGTAATGGCCAGGCCAGTGTGTGGACATCAATCATTTCAAAGTTCGACCGACAATCCTCTTCGTGTTTTTCCTAACTCTAACTCATGACCATGTACGCTTTTTGAACAAGCAAACAGCATTCTGTCCACACATCTTCCGCTCCATTTGAAGACTTAAATGATCTCGTTTTTGATTACCTCATATTACTGGTCCTTCTCTTTTCCCCTCTATCGGTCTGATTGTCGTGACTTGATCTGTGTATACTTGATTTCATTTCTGGCTTCCAGCGCAATACATCTATTTTTGCTCATTCTGATGAGCACGTATGAATGCACAACGTGCACTTTTGGCTCGTCTTCTGGACGAAATTGTCTGCCACCAGACTAGCCTGGTTATTTTTAGTCTCACCTGATCAGTCAGTCACTCTAGTGGACAGCCTCGGTCAGTCATTTGCATTTGTCTAGTAAAAAATTTCTGTTGCGTTTGTGGGAGCTAGTCGGTTTTTCGTGATTGTAACAGTTGTTGGGCTCTTCCTGGTGCTAGTCGTGTTGGCGTGCAGTGTGACAAACGAGCCGCCCAGTATTGCTCGGCATCCTTATTATATGTCGATGACAGACGTGCCCTTCAGAACTTCAGTTTTCCCAGCGTCATTTCCGCCCCGACACTCCGTCTTAAAGCAGCGCACCAATCTCATTGATTCCTGCCCATATATATATGCATATATATATATATATATATATATATATATATATATAATATCGTCCTAAAGCTGCTACCGCATAGTTGCTGGGCTTGAGCGCTGTATTGGTCTTGCGGGCTACATTGCCGCGACGCCAGCTTCATCTGGGAGGAATGGGCTAAAAAGTTGGCCAAAATGTTAACCGTAACCGCCGGTGGATTATGCAATACAGTCGAAACGCCTTTAATAATCAAGAGTCCGGTGCTGCTCGAAATGTGCCTGCTGAGCGCCGTGGCTTGCCTTACTCCATGCGCCATCGGGTTAGCTCAGCCTCCCCCCTCCCCCCCCCGAACTAAAGCTACCTAAAGCTGCTGGTATCTACGGTTTGGGAGTCGTGATTAGCTCAAGGGCTGAGTGCGCTTTACTGGACTGGATTTTTAGTAAGTAGCCTTCTTTGCGCGGTCAGGTTGACTGTTTCAGTCGAGATCAGCCCATCTCGATGTGGTAAATGGTGTTTATTTTGTCAGCATACGCCCCGACAGACCGTAGCTCTGAGGCTGAGAAGAGCAATTTCTATTCGGATTTGTTATGGTTGCCTCGGTCAGATATGATGATTCTTTCAGGTAACATGAATGTTCATTTTGGCCGTCTGCGTCATGCTGAAGCCCATCTTGGCGGCTGATTCTGAGTTGATACTCACTATGTGACTATGTGACGATCAGGTACCAGTGGAGAGCATCGATACGAGATTGTCATTCATTTTGGGGCACACCACTGGACTCCGCTCGAGGTATCGTGCGGGCACGCTTATCTGATCAACCCCCCTCTGGGACACGTCGATTCATCATGAGGCATTTAGCCTACCCTCTACGGCGCGTCTCTGCAGCTCAACACTATAGAGTTGAGTTGGTGAGATGCTCCGAGAGATTGACGGACACAATAACGATTTAGGTGACGATTGGAGAAAGATGAAAGGAGCCGTGATCACAGTCTTTGATACTGTCTGCCAGAGGTCGATCGCAACCTCAAATCAGCACTGGATTTCGTCACGATCAGCAGCTTTGATTGAAGCCAGGAAAACTATACCAGCGACATATGACTATAATGGCGCGCACAGATCCCTTAGATCCTGAAGAGCCTAGAGATTGACGGAGAGCGCTGGTGGACCGCAGAAGTCCCAAAAATGGAGAAGACTTTTGGAGCGAGTAATAATTGCACTCTGTTCCACCTAATTCAATCAACTGATCCGGAGAGGGTGTGCATTGTCGAAAAGGTCTCCGAAAACGATGGAACCTTAATTCATTCACAGAAATGTTGTTCTGAACGACGGGCCCACTTTGAAAAACAGTTCGGCAGCCCCCTTAAACTCAACCTCTGGAAGGACCAAACCAACCCGAGTGGAATGGCGATACTAGTCCGCCACCCCTTGAGACCACGAACAATGGTCATATTTCTCGACCTCAAGTCTTATTTTGACTCCATTGCTCGTCAGAAACTGTGGCAGTCTGGCGATGAATGCTGTCCGTGCTATGAAGGCTCTGTATGCTTCCTTCCATGGACGCGTACGTGTCTGCCGCAACTTCTCTCCTGAGTTCGTCACATCCAATGGTGTCAGGCAAGGATGTCCTCTGTCGCCCTTTCTCCTTAACTTTGTTATCGATGTGCATCTTGTTTCATACCTTACCTACCTTGGGGATCCAAATACTCCCGGGCGTTCTTCCACGGACATTGAGTACGCCGACGATATTAATCTCGTTTGATCAGATCCTTTAGTGATGCAGACTATTCTAAATGACCTAAATAATTCGGGTGCATAGTTTAGAAGGTGCCTCGCAAGATTAGATAGGATCAAACCCAGACCTCATACTTGCAGGTGAACCGTCGTTATGGTGAATAAGTTCTGCATTATCAGCTGCATAAGTCCCGTCGGACTGACGAAAGACAAAATCACTTTCCGAATTCGGACGGCTAGACAGCGTTTGCCAACCTTCGACATTCGCGGCACCGAAGTGACATAAGCTTAACTGTCAAGGGTAGAGTGTACAATACAGCACTACGACCTGTCCTACATTGTGGATCAGAGGCGTGTAGACAACCTTCGTAGGCTCTCAATGTTCTGCCGTAGGTACCTCCGAAGCACTGCGCGAGTTTGGTGGGAACACCAGATCAGTGATGTTTTTTTAATGGGTCAACTGGCCACACTGCACATGTTACGCTGACTAGGCCACGTGCTTCATATGCCAGAGGACCGTTTACCTTGTACAGCCCTCCGCCGAGCCTCGTATCGGATGGAGACGCTCAGGAGGTGGACATTCTATGACTCGATAACGGAGCATGAAAGTCCTCATAAGTCAACTGAGTCGTATTGATAACTGCCGTCTCCCTGGTTGGGGACCGCGGGGCGGGACAAACCAATGGTCACTGACCCTGACAGGTATGGCTGCGTCACGCTGTGTCTTGCCTCAAAACCGTAGCCTTCCCTCCATGGCTTTTACTTCTGGCCATACTAGACGAACATATCCATCCTTCGTCGCTGTACAGGTTGGGTCATCGCCTCCAACACCTGGCCCTCATTCCCTCCTTATCCTCGGTGAACGAAGTTGTTGCAGCTCGAACCGCTGCATTTGGTTGCATAGTTTTTGGGCTGAAAGACTGAGTTGTACCTAACTGTCTTGTAGGTCTGATTTTGAACACAAAGGCTGAGGATGATGTACACGAAGTAGAGCCGCCTTTCCAGGTTCAGCAGTCTAAGAGCTCCGCCTCCCCCTCACCAACTGTCGGACCTGGTCAGGTATCTACTTCCTCTTCTTGTTTGGCGGTTTCTTTGCTCGGCTTGTCAGGACTGGGAAAAGGATATTGAGTCCATTGGGGCCGGATCCATGAACTAAAACTCAATAAAAATGTGGTTCAGTCTAGAGGGAGGTCGCGGATACAGTATGTTCCTGGTATTCCGTTTTCGTTCAAAATCGTTCGCAGTACTCATTGAAGAATACAAGTTGTAACTTATCCAGGTTGGGTGTCTTTTTGAATCAAAAGAGAGGTGTCTCGCGTTATGTTTCTGTTGCTGATGAAGGCCTTACTTCGGCGTCTCGTTTAAGTTCATGAACACCTTCCAGACCTTGTGTTGGGTTGAACCAGTCGAACTGCTCTTCGAATTGTTCAGCCATTCCATGGAAACAACAGTTTTGCAAGTCACTTGCCACTATCTCTTTCCCAACTTTCCTCATTGACACCTGCGGTTTCTTCTAATTGATCAAAACCCATCTTCAATTTCCGGATTTTTGCCACCCACTATTGCACTCTGTGGTTCCAATGGCTCCTAATTCTGTGGATCTGCGTGCACCATCATGATTGTCCTTCGTTGGTATTATTTTTCTCGCATTGCCAGAAGCTGTTGATGTAGATGATATCCAACTTTTTCCAATCGAGCCGGATAGGTCTGGTAGACGGGTTTAGGAGCTGAGGTCACAGTGTCCCAATGAAGCTCTGTTTGTGGCAGTTCGGACAATATCTGTGGTAGTTCAGAGTCTGCTCAGTGTGCGCAGCCTTTCCGTGGATCTTCGTTTCAATTTGTCTGTTCGGAAGGGAAGAGGGGACTTACAAATAACAGTTTGCAATCATGTTCTTCCTCATGAAGCTGTCGTTGTAAATACCATTAATTGGACTGTTCGTTGTAGTTCATTCTTTTTGATAATAACAATGATCTACATAACGCAGCCATCCATAACGCTGTACTAAGGTCTGTTCCAGCTTTTGTATTGCGATCTCGGCGTTTAACCCTGAAATAGAAAATCCCATTGATGCTCCTCTCAGTTGTTCGTAATATTCGCCGTTAAATTCAGGGTATTTGGTCAAGCAGAGATTAGGTGGTTCTTAGGTGTGTTCTTTCTCCAGGGCATAACTCTGTAGTTCATGGCTGTGTAATGATAATAGCGCAGTTGTGGTTGAATTGAGGTCCACAAATATAAACAGCGTTAAACCAGTCATCATGTGAGACCATTATTTCTTCTTCTGGTCTCGCATTACAGATAGTTCATAAGGTATCTTCTTAGGGCATCTGGGTGTATGATCAGGGTCTTCTACTTTCCTTAGATTTTCCTGTTTCTCTATAAAGTGATGCATGCTGTCTCTTATCGGACGTCTTTCCGGTCTCCGCAATCGCCAAAGTCTCTTCACATACAACACGCTCTAAAGGCTTTCCCCGACAACTCGCTCCCTTCGGTGTAATATAGCTCTCGTCGTTGGTCCTGTTAAATCACGCCTACCTCTAGCGTCATTAAATTCGTTAATATTGGGGACTTGTTTGCTCCACTGAAATACTGGCCTGTACATAGTCGGATTAATAGGAACGGCTGTGAAAATTCCGTGGGCCATTTCGATTCACTAGTCTGCCGATCACTGGACCACTTTAAGGAGCAGTGGTTTTGTGCCTACAGCCAACTGCAGGGTGTTCCTCATTTCTTTACACCTAAACTGCAGGTGAAATAAAGGGCTACAGAAATTACTACCTAACGCATCACAGCGTCTGATGTCAGACTAGCTGTCTAAACCCATCCCTTCTGATTTCTGGATAAGAAGGCATTTTCAAGTCGTACCAACTTTTGATACTTTCGAAATTAGGCAGAACATAAACTCACGTGGAGGATAGACACCGTGTCTATGAAACAACAGAGAACATTTTTCGCCATAAGAAAGGCAACATCCTCACGATTTTGTTTGTGTCTTGTGTTTCCGCATTGCATTTTTCCATTATCCGATTTCGTTGCGTGATACAAGGGTCTTGCTGCCGCCACTGTGTGTTGTTGCCGCATACAGAAAAGCGGAAGTCATATTTTGGTAGCACTTTTTTTCGCTTTCCCATGCAATACTAGCTAGCAGTTTTCTTGAACGTTCCATCCGTAGGTGAAAAACTGGATGCAATCAGTCAACTTGTGCCCGGTGGATGAAAATGTCGTTTTTTTTCTTATTTCGAACATCCGCTTTTCATCAAACGAATCAACAGTATTAGAAATGATCTGGTTCTTAGGGTGTGAGGAAGTAAATTTATCACGAATTAATCAATCGTCCACATGAAGCTATGTTCTGTAGTTTACTGCAATTAACGGGTTATTTGTATGCGGTGATATGAGGTAAGAGTTAACGTATCCGGGTTAACTGATGTGGTGGTGGTCTATGAGCGGAAGTGAGGCCGTTATTGCCGGACTAAACATGTGATTCCAGCACGTAGGTACAACAACAGGTAAGTTCTCCCAACTGGTCTCCTTGTCAGTATGCGTTGTGCACTTCGAACTTACTGTCTTGCACCTTACGAATACCAGTTGCTGGTTCCCGGTGTTTTTGTGAGAACTTCCACAGCGAGGGCCTTTGCCTCAGAACGGATACTGCGCAGCACATTTTGCATATTCCCAAGGGAAATGTTTAACATGGTTCAGACTGATTATTGATCACGTTAGTAAGTTGATTCAATATCCGTCCACACCGAGACTTCGTATGACCAACAGGAGATGAATAGTTAAGACCGAGACGTCATACGAGTGCGGTTAACATCATACACATTCGGAAACGCTTCGACCGCCTAGGATGAAATCGCCCAACCTATATGAGGCAATCTTCATTTGCTGCCCGAGGTGCCGGTGCCGCATTACATACTTCCTCTAGTGAAAACTCGTTATTTAACTCGGCTTTATCGTTGACCTACTGGCATGTCAGGGGGTAAATATATGACTTGAAGATTTTGAAAGATTAGTCTTATGGAGATGAAAAGTCCAAGCTCGTCTAATGTGGACAAAAATGACAAACCAGACGGCAGACTCGAACCACCTGCTTCTCCTTGCCAGCGATTGCTGTATCAACTAAGTTACCGTGTACGCTACCCCTCGTCACACCTTTGGTAGTTTGTTGCACATCGGCTTGACGGATGATATCTGTCAGTCCCGTCAGTGAGCCTTTTGTATCGAATTCCTCCATGAGCCAGATGTTCACATCTTTCGGTTACCCACAGATAGAGAGAGATTCAAGTGGTGTTGAGATGGGAAGTCCAAGTACACGTAGTGGGGACGAAAATACATGCCAGAAGAACATATCATATCACCACTTTGCACGTTGTTGCAATACACCTAAAAAGTGCTGCTTGTGTCGGTCGCGCGTGTATTTGTTGTGGTATGTCATAATCAAAGGCGCTTTCAAATGAGTAAAACCTACGTACGAATACGCAACATCAGCGTACTGATACCGCTGCAACCAATTTGCCAAACTCGGAAAACAAAATGATGCTTGCCGTTTGGCATTGAAGCTCTACTATAGCCCTGACTTGATTTTTCTATAACTGGTCGATTCCCGACAGAATGCAAACACTTAGCCAACATCCCTTTAGAGTGGTCTTTTGAGATGTGACTTTTAGTACGAGTGCTATGTTCTGCAAACTGTCAGTTCCAACCAGACCAAGTTTGACTTCCACATCTGCCAGTTATACGCAGCGGACAGTCGATCCATGTAGCGTTAGGCTACATTCGAATTTTTCGAGTGGATAGTACGGGAAATTTCCCCATCAAACCTATTTTGGTTCGTCTAGTTATTACTTCGTTTTTCTTTGTCCATTCATTTAGTTAGTTTTAGGCAACTAAGACTGTATCCATGTGCTTGCTCGAAACAGCCTTGCTCCATGTTTTGATAGATATCCGCCCGACGTGCTTAATTTGCGGGCCATTGTCACTTTGCTAGTATTAATGTCAAATGCCATGTCAAACGTCCAAGTTGAACGGCACTGTTCACCATCCTATGGACTAATTGGTCCAGCTTTGTTTTTTGTTTTTGTCAGTTTCCAGTTTCAATTTCGTTTAGAGTAGATTTTAAGGTGGCATCATTGCTGAGCTGCTTGCATTACAAGTGCATATTACACCGTTTCAGCACGTTTCAAGTTTATGAGCTTTGATTTTGGTTGGATAATTATAACATATGCTTGTATCGTCGTCCCTGACCACAAGAATCCCATGTAGGCTCATCTGCCGGCTATTCCAACCAGCTGGGTGAATCGTGCTTCTCCCTATCTTTTACGCGCTTACTTGACCATGAATTAACGTGGAGTTTTGTCATCCAGAACACCCGCTATACTTTCGGCCGCCCTGTTTAGGTATGCAAAGTAATGTCCCATAATCTCTGGTGATCTGTGAAGGTTTCGATCTTCATTGGCTAGTGACAGAACTGCTTTCCTGATGGCGTTTCCTTTCATGAGGCTGTTAAGTCAGCTCGCAAGCACTATCTGCACATACTAGGACGTATTCTGTGTGTTCAGTGGAATGTTGACACTTATTCTCGATTTTTTGGGCTCAATTGTTGAAGCTCTGTTTAGGGCTTTGGCTGCTGCAACAGAAAAACGTACGGAATTGTCTCCCACTAATCCCATATGCAAGACTCTCCAGTCAAGATCGCTTCACTGCTGCCCCATGATGTTTGGCCTGGTCCAACACTCGTCCATTTTGTTTGCTTGTATTTCGGTCCCGGGTAAGTGCCTAGCTAGCAACTAATTTTGTTCCTTGGGTCAGAAAATATGATATTCGTGTGTACGATTCGTTGAAAGCGGTTAGTAAACCACTAAACCTCGTCACCAAACGCGAAGCTTGCGCTGCTCGCCAACACATAGCGTGCGGCAGAAGAGCTGCTGAGTTCGCATAACGGAATACCACAGTAAAAGTTTACTAACCCAATTCGCTCTCTCTGTGATGGTAAAAGATACAAGTCGGAAGTAATTCTACTAGACACGAACTTGCTTGCTGTTCAAATGCTGTGTGCAAATTGGTGGCCTTTCTAAGGGATTAGTCGTACTGTGACTTTTGTGGTTGGTAGAGTTGGAATTACGAGGGGAAGCTGGAAATGAGGAACACAGTAGTATGTCATTAGCTTGCTTTTCCGTCACATTGAATCAGACTAACTTAAGTTGTGTGCGTCAGTATCTGTCGATACGGTCGACCATAGTGGTCCGAAGAAGGATTCTGTTAACAGAGACTGCTGCGATCATCCCCCATTGGTGGTCTTCTTTCGGTGAGAGCTCGGCGCACTTGGAGCCACTGGTCACCTTCGGCTACTAAATGGCTACTAATTATGGATCAACGGTCTGTTCAGAGGACGAGAGATCCGATAAGGCACTACTCTGTTATATGTCTTCCATGAAGTACACGATCAACTTTCTCTGTTGTAAGTTGCTATACGTTTCCCGTGCTAATAACTCCACCGGGTTACCTTCGGTCGTCCATGAATCGGACCTTTTGGTGGACATTTTGCGTTCGAATCATTGGAGTTAGGTCGTTATTCATGACGTTTCTTACTGAAACCTGCTAACTTTTCCATGCTGGTCCTAGTTGAATTGTTTTGACAGTTTGTGGTAGTTCACTTCCCAGCTCGATGCTTCCATGATAACTGGAAATACGACCATATACATGCCTTCCTTATTATGCAGGATTTTGGTGATCCGCAACGCTAGTCTTTTCCACTATCAATTATTTGTGTGTATTTGGTCATCTATTGGCTTGCAACAGTGGTTGGAAATGGTCATTCGTTAGGTTTTTCATCGTAACTCGTCTTAATTCGACAACTCTGGATGATGTAGTGGCTGCTTAATCCCTGTTCAGACTACATTCTTCTGGTTTCCGTTTGACATATGTAGGTTCCAGCTATATTCGTGTCAAAGGTGGCAGATAACTCATTTGATCTACCAGAAGCCACTGTACTCATCCAGATCAGCGCTCACGGAGGTAGTCGACGACAAGAAGCGCAGCGATTGGGTCGAATTTTACGGGCTAAACGTGGCATGGATGCGGAGGCTTATAATGCCTTCTTCTACTCACTTGTATCTCAGGACACCATGGAAATGCAGTACGCACTGAAGCGCCAGAGGTTTTTGGTCAACCAAGGTTATGCTTACAAAGTGAGTCGATTGCTGTGATAAGTCACTTATGCTGTTTTCCGTGCCTCACAATTGATTCCTCTTAGCCCAAAAGGCGGTTTACGAGTTTGCATTTCTGATGCACTATTTTGCTCGTATGTCTAAACGGTGACAATTTTCGTTTGCTCCAACTATCGGCATTCCAGAACACTATAGGGATCTATGGTCTGGGAACCTTTTGTCAGCCTGTTACATCTGTATCTTTTCAGGTGGTATTCTGAACAAAAACTCAATCACACAATGCGAATTAGTTAAGCCTTCAAATTGCCTACTGAGATTCAGGCGTTTGTAATCGGTTTTTCGACCCGGCCAGTGGATAAAAATCAATGAATGATTGATGTCAGTTCATTGCCTTTGTGTTCATGGTAATTTCGTCACCTACCTGATCGCCGTTCTCAGCTATTTTTTCGATGCTTTTTGTCTCTTTCTCACAGTGTTTGATAATACAACACCGGGGAAAATTAAGTGTCATCTTAAAGTGATTATTGATAGCTTATCCACCGCTCGTTAGCCCGATCACATCCTTTTGCAGTGGTTTGGGACACGATAACGTTCTGTCCGACAAGATGGTGGTATTTAGGCTGAGGAAGGAGAACGTGTTTGCATGTTTTGCTCGTATCCTATACTGGTCAGCTTCAGTCAACTCGCCCAGCTTATCATAAGTACCGGAACATTGCCGGTTGACTTAATCAGGAAGGCAAAGACACAGCACACAGCGGCGCGTTCTGTCATAGACTTGAGAAAGCAGGAGGTAATTGATAGGAGGCGTTGAGTTTATGTGCGGTGTGCGAATATAGAAGTTTGGCTCAATGATAATTATCCACTTCTACCGCTTCACAAAGCACTATCCTCAAACCACTCGGCTGAAACAAACCTACTAACAACTCTCTGACAACTGTCAGCGTTGGATCAAGACGAACAGATCCTGTATCTTTGTCGTTTTCCTTACTTCAAACTTTGCTGGTTTTCCTCCTCGCTTTGATAGTAGAGCATTATCTCATGACTACACTCCTTTTGCCTTCCATGGAGCTTGGCAGTGGTATTTCTATGCCTTTTTTAAGGTTATGTGTATATGACCAACAGCAATCATCGTCATTAGGATTGCGAGTTTTCACCTTGTGACCATGTACATACTCGGATCCTTATATTAGCCCAACTTTTCGGCCTTTCGAAAAGGGGCGTTCGGCAATCTTACTTCATTGTGTATGTATATCAGTTTCACAACCGGACGAAAAGTTTCCCTGATCCTTTCGTTCGCCCCATGTTTTCCTGCAGGTAATTACTCGTCTTGCTGGAATGGAGAATGAGCCCTTGAAACTAAGCACGAAACAAGAACAGGCTGAATTGCTTCACCGTGTTCTGGCCAGCACTGATGAGGACGCGATGGAAGAACGGCTACCCACCGATCCGGATGATGTCACTGGCCTGAAGCGTACCGCTTCCGTGGGGTCCGCTGTCCGAAAAGCCAGTCGAATGGCCAGTCTCTCTGGTGCAGACGATGCCATCTATATGGACACGAGTTCAGCTGCCTCCCGCAAGGATAAGTCAAAAGAAAGACATCCGTTATTCCGTCTTTTTCGGCGGTAACTACGGCTCGTGTAAATACTTTCAAAATATAAACTTTTATCACACAGAACCAGCGACTTTTTAATGTATGTTCGTCTATTATGCCGAGCGGGGGATTGGTAGTCAGTGTGTTTCAGCACATTCTGGTGTTTTTGATGGAGCAAACTAGTCTTTCCTGATCTGTCAAGGCTCTGACAATGTAAGCGATGCACCGGCTTTTGATGGCACTCTCTATGAGCTCATTATGTTCTCTGTGGAAATATTACCGCCACTACTGTTGAGGTAGTAAAGTGTAGTCAATCCTATGGAGTAATTAGAATATGGACTGTTCGGGATGAGCTTCTAAAGAACCTACAGGCTTTAAAGAGATGTGACCATTCCTAGTAGTATGTTCATACCTCAGGCCTTCCCAGAGTTAGTCCTGCTACAATGCCTAGGTCACGTGTCGCATGCTGGTGGAACGGGTTATTTCCGTTCCTCTTGTTGACAGTCTAATGTGTCCCGGGATTTGAACATCGACTTTCCAAACACTGGCCTTCCTTATCAATTTAGCGCTGAGACTTATGTCCACATTCGCTGTTTACACCCCGATGTCCTTACGTGCCGTTTTAGTAAGACACAGTGGCTCAGTGTTTTGTTTACACATTCCCGATCACATTGGCCTTTCCAACTAACTTCCTCCTTTACTATGTGCACACGAAATCACGTGAAACACCTGGGTGATTTAGGAATAAATGTGCTTCCGATAAGTTTTTTGGGTTGCGTCGGGTTTCGGGGCCAGTTTGTGTTGCTACAAACCTTGAAAACAGTCTGAACACTGCCTTGAGGTCAATTCTGAAGTTTTTCAAACTACAGGCTGTGAAAGAAGCTCGTGCGCTTCCCGCGAACTGACTCTATAGCTCAGATTTCGTAATGCGACGAGAGTTGATAACGAACTGTGGCTTGTATCACTTGCGGAGGACACAAACAAGCTCGTGAACCATGAAAAGATTTCTTCCAGGCTAACAGAAAAAAAATAAACAAGCTGGATTTCTGATATTAGTAAGACACAAAAATAGATCAAACCGAATCCAATTCCTAACTTGTTATTAAGCATTGGCGAGACAGATTGAAATCGTATAGTTTTCACCCCTATTGATAAAACGATATATGCACATTTGAAGGCTGAGGGCTAGCAACTAATCTGAATGAGCTTGTGCGGTCGAAACAGACTATCCGGTATTCCATCTTCCCAGTTGAACGCATTGTGTGTTGGACGCATTCCTCATACTTAAGCCGACTAGAGAGTGAAAAAAGTGACAGGAGAAACAGTTATGCACTGACCAGCGCTTCGCCTTGTTGGCCTTCGTATAAGATATGCGAGTATGTCCTTGGTACGGAAAAGTTGGTATATTGGCATGCACCCAGTTAAAACGGCAGAGTCCCTGCAGTCTCTGTAGATGTAGAAAAGAAGCATGCATAAAATAGCTCACAACAGCTTCCAAATCATGCGTAGGCACAATTATCTCCTGGGTCTGGCGACTCACAGTACAGGTGTCGGAGTAATTAATTTTTAAGCCGGATGGAACACCCGGTGCATACAGAACATTAAGCCGCATAAAATAGGGAAATATACAGGTAACATGGAGGCGGCATTAGGGGATTAACGAGACTACTCATATTTAATCAAAACAGCACTGAGTGACAGGTTTTCACAGCAGAAATAACCAAATTTTTGTGGTTCCCGGATCACTAAATAGATACAATGTCGTGCACCGCCAGCCGGATCAGTCGTCATTTTCATGTCGCTGCTACTTTGATGTTAAACGGTGATTCTCTTTCGATCCGCCTATTGAAAGCACGTCCTCCGTAAACAGTTTCGAACACATGACTGATTCAGATCAACAAATTAGGTTTTCAGGTGTTTCAGGAAAAACCCATTATCAACACAATGCACTGCATTGGTATGCTTTTTAGATAGCACAATCAGATTGGAGCCTCAATAATGACTCCATAGCCACTAAATGCATTGAATTCGATCATACGTGAAACAGCAGCACTTAATTGGATTATTTTGCGAGTAGAATTCGGGCCGTTACACTCATCCTTTGTGGATGACTAATGTATTATAAGGAAAAGGCGAATTTGCCATTCCGTAGTATAAGCGAGACAAGCTTCTTCTCTGTGGCGAGTAGCACATGAATTCTTTGTGCGACGTACACTGTTGCCAAGCGTACTGAAGTGGTAGAACTTAGGGAGTCTCAGCCAATCTGACCCAAGCTTTGAAGACTGAGTTCGGGAATGTTTGTGGTAAATTGAAACGTCTTTCTGTCAAGATATATACTATTGTTCATGGTGTATCTCTGCCAAAATATATTTGGCCACCGAAATAGGTCCAGCGCTGCTACTCGTGACCTCGAATAACATTTTCATTTAAGCATAAGGCATTTTCACAACCGGTACATCCCAGCAGGGATGAAACAACAGTCCATCTCAGTCTCTCAACAAAGAATGGTGTTATGAAACCAAGAATTAGGGCTTCAGTATCGTTGCGCTCCCTAAAGGAGTCAGGGCTATTCAACACAGAGCTGATTATTATTGCGTGGAATTTCACGCAGAGTTTATATTTTTCCTCGAACTTTTCTCCAGAAACTAGTATGGTAATTGAAGGCAAGCACTGTTGTCGTTCAGTTTGTTAGTGAGGCTGTAGAACGGAATAAAAACAATTTCGCGGGCAGACGTAGTATTGTCGCGGTAGTTTTTGAAAGTTCCTCTTTCAGATTATGCCTGACATTTTCATCGGAAGCCTGGTTTTCACGAAGCGTGCTCAGTCCATACTTCCGTAGAAATATGAACATGTGAACATATGAAAGTAGCAGATAGGACATTCAACGCCAACATGGACCCCATGCTGGTAGCCAAGTTTTCGGGAATCCACCTCTGATTTGTCAACCCAGGGGTATGATGAAGAAGGAAAATGGGCACCCAGATGCACCTTAAAGAATCGTTTGTTGCTGCATTCGACGAACCTTAGTGACGGTTGGTGGCAAACTTGGAATTGCATGTGGTGACAATGTGTGCCCGGTTACCACACTGAGCGACGCGGAGTTGTGGCTGGGGTGCGCAGTGATCTGGTCTGCAAATGCGCGGATGAAAGGTTGGTTGGATGGATGATTGGTTGGCTGCAAATCATTCACAAAGAAAAGGCGGATGAATAAGAGCACAGATTTCTGAGAAACTTCATCGCTGATGTTCTGGATCCGAGGACCAACTCCATCCACTCTTACGTACACAGATTGACCGTCAGTGATGTTTCCGATTCAGCTTACCAGGCCCGGATGCAGTTTGGCGGGAAGCTCCGTATGCCACATCCGTACAAGTTCCCATATTTCAACTGCTAACGTATTCCTTTTATCAAAGTGGTCATGAGAGGGTGAACACACGTATGATACATAAACCGACATATCACCCATGAAACTGTGACGTCTGAATTCAGGTTGGTGGTCTTTGAGGTCAGGAATGAGCTGTGCGGTCAACATGAAATTAGAATATTCAGGATTAACCGATATTCGCTTGAATCAGTGCTAGCTCCTTATTTTGGAATAGGGGGCCGTTTGAGATTCTACAAGGCAAAGCCGTTGACCAAGGTGAGCGAAAAACCTTAAAACGGTTGGCGCGAATTCAGGGGGGCGATTACAGAAATATGAGACACAATCCGGATCACTTATTTTGAAAACAAGGATCGTCTGGAAGGATCAAGTAAGCTGACGAGGAATTTGGTGAAGAAGTAGAAGTGAATGAATTGTTAAAGGTCGTGCGGAAAATTTCCACTTTTTTCTCAAACGGGTGAAACGCAGGAGGAAATTGGGAAGAACGATTTCCGGTTGCTTACTTTTACCATGCTTCAAAGCGATAGACACTCGTTTGGTTCTGACGGTAATTGCGCAACTTTTCGCGTACAGAGACGAGTAAATATTAAGTGCAGTAACAAAGTCAGTGCATCTGGTGAGCAAGGAGGCAGCGGTCGACGCCCAGACGATTTGAAGCATGAATGAAACTATTCGGATGGTGATTGATTCTCTGGTTTCAATAAGGGATAAGTTGGCTCACGCCATTAAAAATACACCCGTAATTTCTTCAGCAGAACAGTTGGAGCGTGTGATCCTGATCACCTGAAAAGGGAGCATGTTACCAGCACTCTACCTGCACAGACCTGAATTTAGGCGTCAAAATAGCTGAACAGGTTCGGACCTAGAACGGTGTGATTAGTTTGCCAGGCGCCTCGAATAGCGGTCGAGTAACTGCCATGTTTGCATCGACCGATCCGCCTATCAGGACTTCCCAGTCAAATAACGCTATATAAGCTTGAAATATACGGGGCAATTTTGGGAGTAGTCTTAGCATGCTAGTCTTACTCGGAGCAAATGTGCATATGCATAAGTAAACCAACTGAGATGATCCCATGGGTCAGTTGATTGTATCAACTCAAACCATGATTCAAACGGAAGTTGAGGTAATGTCCCTACCAATAAATCCAAAGAGTGCATGGTGCTGTGCCTTCACATTACATTTGTGTAAATTATTGGACTAATACAAATGTCCCATCTACTCGATGAAACCCAAGTGCTTTGATCTTTGGTGCGATCTAACTTGCAAGCCCCTGTATCTATTTCTGAAGGTAGCAAGAGTTTTCAACTCGATTTATATGAATATCGTACGTAGCTGTCAGTCATTGTATTGATACAGTGAACGAGTGCAACTCAGACTGTTTGTGTGTATGCTATTATACCGTTTCCCAGAACTTAGTTAAACCGTTGAATATTTCGGATGAATAAGGAATTAGTAAAGTAGAATAAACGAGAGTTTTTGGTGGCTTTTTCTTCATTTTTTGACGAGGGTGAAAAAGCCAGAAAACGCCAAAACACGTGTATTCTCGGTGTTCTGTGCTACCTGTAAAATGTTTCTCCAATATTTTCGAGTAACACAGATTTCTATATCGCGACATCTTAGGAACTTGATACTCAAGAAAAATTACATTTTCAGTATTCTTGGACATAATCACTTGTAACCTAGAAATGTCAACGATAGATGAGTCCTTATTTGATGCTGATTCGAGCTTAATAAGTAGGCCGTTTTGGAACGTTCGATCCATCTTCATTTTCCACCCTTACGGAAGAATACTAGGGTTTTTGTGGTTGGCTTTCACATTGCGATCACATTATCCAAATTACAACAGCTCTACTGGACAGTTACCCTGAGGCGATGTTAATCGTTAGGCAATTTTGATAGTCCATTACCTCGATAGTGTGTGTTAAGTAAAACCCTTTCTTATCAGTACAAATGCTTTGCAATTGTTGGTTCATCTTCACTCAGATTTTGCTTTGTGGTTTCGTCATCACATATAACGTTGCCATACTTTTTTACAAGTTTGGTACACATGGCATTAATAACGGCAGACGACGAACGATGAATGTGCTAAATAATGTAAAAACGGACGGGCTGAAGAAATCTTACTCTGGAATAAAAGCGTTATCTATCTAGTCCCCGAAATGCGCTTCATTGTTGAAGTTCAGTTCGAAATTTTGGTAGACAGTTGACCGTGAGAACCTTGAGAACTTCCGCGGAGTTACGTGAAACGGACGCAGGTATTTACCGAAATTGAGTCATGATATGGTGACATTCAGGCAACGACAAAAATATGGGACTACACACGACTTTCAGCATAGATTCACTGTAGATTCGGGATTGATATCTAATATCCTGAAATGATCTGTCACCTGGAATGGGCGAGATCGCTATTCCACCCATATTGATGAAAATAAACGTTCCGCCTGCAGGACGAAGTTTATACTGTAAAATAATTCATCGACGTACAGGACGCAGTAAAACATTACGGGACATGATACTCGTGCAGTTCCAGCCCAGAAATCTTCATTTGAGTGTCCTATATTGGCAATTGCTATACTAACACCTCTTAACATCATCCAGATTCTGATGCGTACATTCAGACAGTGAAACGACATTGTTGCCCCAAGTCGGTTCACGTCTCTCGCTTCTTCAGGAGCGGTCACGCCTGGGTAATTGTACGCCTAATTTGCAATTCTTAGCTCAACTGGATTGAAACCCCATTGAACACACAATCATCCGGAATCGAGAAAGTTAGCAGCTGCTATAAAGCAACACCACAGAAACATCAACCAGAATACCATTACAATATGGAAAATTTTTTGCAAAGCAATGTATTAATGTTGTGAGGTGAGTTGTGTAAACTAAGTCTTTAAAAAGTCTTTTAGTGAAATTCTATCCTGGTTTGGTCCTATTAATCTGTAGCATGTATTTTACAGTTCCGTTTTTTTATCGTTTTTTGTACGCCAGTTTTCATAAGTTACTGTTGGGGTTTCTGAAGGTATCCATCACGCTCTAACATAAATCGTTCCAGTTCCTGAAAAATTGCTGAATTTATGATGAAAAACATTCGTCTTGAGCCTGTACTCATCGGCTAGCTTGCTAAACTTTCTCTTCATGTTCGGTCTTAGCCAAAATTATTTTGGTTACATATCTGTGGATTTGTATATGCAGACACCACAGGTAGTAAAATCAATGTATTTGCGGCATCGGGAACAAACGAGCTGGACATCATTAAAAAAGATTTCTTACAGGTTTGAAAAACACCAGTGTCAAAGCACAGATTGGTCAACCTCCGGCATAAAGCCCTCAGTAGTATGCTTAGAACGATAAATACTTTCTTTCCCGCTATCGCAGCCGTACTTATAAAATGAATTAGTTCAATTTCATGCTGTTTTACATTCTCGGAGAATAAAAAACATTCAGACTTCCATTTCTGTAGAGTAGCGAGAGATTGTGTCGTGTATTTTAATACTAATATATATATATATATATATATATATATATATATATATATATATATAGTGATCTTTCAGCTGTGGCAGCTTTTCGGTGCATAGCTGTCATGTCACGTGGAGGAAGCACGAAGGCTGGGATGCTGCCAGGTTGCCCAAGCTTAGACTGGAGCAGTCGAGATACCAAGGTTGGGTCTGAACCACGGACCATCCAGTCAAAAGTTTCGAGCCTTAACCACTGAGCGTGTGAGGAAAGTGTTATGAAGCGCTCAGTGATGTGACTAACGTCCGATCAATGCAGAGATCGATTTCGTGTTACCCGAGAGTACCCCACCGTCAGCTCATATCGATAGTTCCTGTGCCAAAGGGAGCAGAGGTCTGGATAGAGTTGGTCACTCTAAAAAGGCAATCCACTACGCGTTCTGTTATAAAGTGAACTCTTTAGGTGAATATATCGTGGAGGAAACGCCGTCAAGACCACTTGCTTTTCTCGGTTTTCTCCACTCATGTTCAGCTTAAGATACTCGATTCCCCAATGCACCATATCAGTTTACCTGTTCACCAAAATTCTGATGAGGCCTTATGATATAATTTTGCTAGCTGAAAGTATGTGAAACGACAGTTGAACTGGTCCAAACTAAGGGAACGCACTAGAAAATCTCCAGGTATGCCAAATCACTTTGGATTCAAAGCTACAAGACAGGGTTTTCCTATAGGTCTCATGAAATTTTGCAGAATTTTTTTCAGCCAAATTCCACAACGTGTCTAAGATGTTGCTTTTCGGCCCAGTCCAGATATTGAAGACTATATTTTGGCTGTTTCTAAATCCTTTCTGTGTCCCGCTTTTGCCCGCTTGTTTGCGCAGCACGGTTGCTGATCAAAGCTACGGAGAGTTTGTATAGTTAAGCAAAACGGATTGAGGCATTACCTTATTTAATGTATCATTTTCCCTGCTTGCTTTTCACGGGAAAAGGGAAAGCGCCGGTTTTCGGGTGTCCTGGTGTAGAAGTCGACCGAGATTTCTGTCTCGTTCAACCATTCATGCTCATCCACCACGAAATCAGAATCTCAGACCGACAATGTTCCTCCAGTGGGACCCAGGCTTTTGTAAACAATATCATATCATTAGACTTCAAAAGAGAGAAACGTCTCATTCGAAGTCATGCCACCAACAGTTCCAGGCAGACAAAATGAATCCCAACGTATGTAAGAATGTTTGGTATGGAAACACGTGTGTAAAGACCAACAGCTGAACAAAGGACAAACAATGCTGAATGCTTTTCAACGTGCGGTAAGAGCTAGCCCAGTCAAGACTCGCAGATCAGGTGTGAGAGCCAATGGCAAGAATGTATACTCGACGCCATGTACCACTCATAAAAGTGTCGTAAGTAAGGAGGAAGCCCACAATGGCAAGCAAACACAAGTCCCTGACTGTGACCTTCGGAAGTCCCAGTCCAATAGCAGCATTGGCAGATTGAGGAAAGCAGATCCCTCGATAAGAGATGATCATCGGTTGGTGGACCAAAAATTGACATCACAATCGATTGCACGTAGGCCTGAGATTATGGCGGGGGAATATTCATCAGCACCATACGTCTGCTTCTTCTCATTCCACACAGTCACTTCGCGCCCATCCGAGACTATGCTGACGTCTATCACAGTTGCTCGGTGCTCCCAAACAGCGATTAGGTCCGGCTTGATGAAAGGCATCGACACAGGTGCTCTCGACTCCTCGAAGACGGTGTATCCCAGGCGACGGAGACGTTCCTCGAGTTCTCTTGCAACCTGACTATGACGAGCACTTATTGGTTGTTGATCAGGTGGCTGTTGATCTGTTTGCCGGCGATCAACAACCTGATCAACAACCAATAAACTCACCCGAGCTCTCAATATTTCGACACATTACCAATGAAGAGCAATCCTAGCATCATACGTGATCCAACAGGACTGCAGAATATGCACCAAACTACCCGGTTGGCCACAGTTCCCACGACATAAGATCGTCTGGCCACCATGATCATGCCGAGCGCTTCTAACTCTCGTCCTGAGCAGGTTGCATCGGAGCTGGATACCGCGGATAAATATCCGAGGAAACGCTCGTTCTGGAAATACAAGCCATCGATTCGAAATAGGCGAAGCGACCAAGTCTCGTAAACCACGACCCCCAACGCGCTGAAAGCAGCCACCAGCTCTTCCTTGGTGTTTACGCATGCATCATGGACTCGGGTCGGAAGGCTGAGATCCCGAACAATCTTGCTAAATGCGAAATTGTTGACCACATTGCGTAGTACTCGGCACTGGGTAGATAGAAGATTTTTCATATGCACTCTTCGCTGCATCGGGATTGTTGCACTCAGACTTGGTATACCAAGTCCCCGATGTTTTTTCCCGCCGTGGATGGAAACATCACAAACGAGAGATTCAGCTGGGTTCCAGGTGAGTCTCTCGCAAAACCAAATTTGTTTTCTAATGAGTGTATTTCGCTAATTTCGTGCCATTTGGTTTCACGTAGAACATAAGGTTGACGGAAACTCGGGGACTGCGCCTACTTGATGAGCCCCAAGAAGGGCGAAACCGATCGTGGGCTGTCGAAGAGTTTTCAGCAACATTATGAGTAGTGTATCACAACTATCCAGAGGTTCGCAGGTTCGAGACCGTCTGAAGTTTCATGAGCTGAGCGCTGATGATGATTCCCAAGGGTGAAACTGTCGTACAGTGCTTCTTCATTAGTGATCGAGGTTTACTGCAAAGCATCCGCATCAAATAGATGACCCCCCTATCCCCTAAGGACAACAAATTTTTGGTCTGCTGTCATCCAGGAGGGTGTCTATAGAGAGGGAGAAACATTTCAACTAGTTTAACTCAATCAGGAACAGTGGAGTTGTGAAAACTTGAGTATCTCAAATGCTGAATGTACCTCGATTGGATTGAATTACTTAATTGGCCTTACTAGTGTTTCGCACTCTGCCAGCACATAACACCATCCTCTGTGAGTTCTGTGTGCCTCAAATCGAAAGTACTTATAAATCTAGTGAACCTCTGTCTAGAACTAATATACAGATAACCTGATTCCTCTAATTCGAACGACATAATAAAGGTTAGGAAAACCAGATGGTCTTTTGGCTTCATGTGTCAAACGCTTCATCGTATCACAAATCCGCCTGAAGTACGACTGTACCTCAGTGGTGAGCGAAATTCAACTTACTGCACTTAGAAGCCCGGGGTATTTTGGTGGTGGGGGTTTGTCAGAACTGGTAAACTAAATAAGACCTTGTCAAGGAAGTGAGGTTTCATTTCCTTTATTTACACACTGCCGGTGTTCTGTTGGAATGATTTGTACGAAATCTCCAGCACACCTTAGAATTCTGGGGAATGCCGAGTGAGTGGTTGAACAAGCACACAGGAGAACAAATTTGTTTCGAAGTATTTACAGGAATTAGCAAAACACAGAATGTAGAGAATAAGGATAAAACTTTACAAATGGGTGTCAACGTATACAACAGTTACCTGTTTACTATAGTTCATGCAGAGATCCATAAGTAAGAAGGTTGACGTTTCCGCTTAGAAAAAGTGTAAATGTAAGACGTGAGAATAGACCTGGGCGGATCGTTGAAAAAAACGAACTCAAACATTGTGCATGCTTCTAAACAGAACTATTTGACTGCTGCTAATACATATCAGCACAATATCCGGGATGATACAAAGCACCGATGGCGCTCAACATCCCTCGCAAGCCCCCCGCATGACGGGATAACACCTGAAGCTCTCCTAGTTATCCCCTCAACTTAACTTTCATCTTTCCTCAGGTTATACGCATGTCTGAAAATATCTTCATCACGTTCCATTCAATATCATTTTCCGCCCTCTAGTTCGTGTAACCAACTTAACGTCTTTTGTACGTGCCAATAGTATGAACATTATAAGCGTGTGTCTTATAGTTACATCGTACTAGTTCCAGACAGTCTTACACTTATCATTCTGTGGAAGCGTCCTTTTTACCCATCATAATATATTCGTCATTTAATCACCCACTGGATTTTGTTCTTTCTGACATATGGTTTCTCCTAACACTTTTTATGTCTCTTGCCACTAAAATGTGTCGAATCACATGAAGTCATTGGATCTCGCTATAAATTTCAGAGAGCATATGAAGTTATTCTTCTTGTCACATTTCATTATATACCACTTCGTCACAACATAGTTCTACTGATAATGCCCGCCAAAGTTCCTCATATCCATTAGAACTGGGATGCCAGTTTGATTGCAAATCAGCATTGCCCCAGTTTTTCCCCAAACGCATAATTTTGGTTGTTGTTGTCGGTTAAATAAACTGTTTGGTTGTTGCGAACACAAAAACATGTGAGTCGTCAGCTTCCCACGCAAAAACCCCTCACCATACTAAACTCCGATCCCTCATCACCAATTAATCTTGTCAAGTATGGAGATTGGGAAGAACCATCTGTTATTAACTGCCAACGTGTTTTGTGTTATGTCATGGAGCTAAGTGTGAGAGATGATGTTATAAAAGCGATTTGTTGAGAATTCTATAAATCAGCCGCACCTAATTCCCTCGTTATGAATGCACAATGAGTCTCAGGGATCGAGAGTTTAGCAGTCGATCTAGATGGGACCGCTATAAAAGCGGACGCGTGCTTCCTTCCGAATGTTGGAGAGGGTCGCCGAGGTTTAGATTCTTCCTCTACAAACTATATCGAACCTCAGGAACGACCAGTACCCATGGTAAACGCAGGTTTGGCCAAAATAAACTTGTTTAGCCAGCTAAAAGGAATGATCTCTAAGGATAAAAGGTGAATATAAGTAAGGGTGATAAACAGTATGTTGGAACATGCATAACCAACGTCCTTACTGTAACAACTGGGGCAGAATGATCTGGATGCCTCATTGATTTCTTTTGCAGTTTGGCTACCAGGTCCGTCTTACTGCACTTACTGAGACATAGTAATTGGTAGATATGCAGGTAATCTGAGAAACGTTCAAAACAGTGGTTCTCCGATATTTTGTTCAGAAAGAAGTGGTAAGACTATTAGCAGCCATCATTTTTACGGAGTAGGCAATTTGTCTTGTCCAGTCAAGTGATCTTTCCGGTTGTCACATTGGTCCTAGATGACCAACCATAGTTCAGTGGGCTTGTTTCCTGGCTGCACCAAAACCAGCAACTTGAGCAACGAAGTGTAAGAATCTCGATTATTCAGGCATGAGCGATAACGACTATCGTCAAGCTCTTAAGTGCTCCTGTGCAAACAATCAACCCAAAATGTTCCCATATCATTGTAGGACGGGATCCAGACAAATGACATTTATTATTGAAGAAGTGAAAGACATCAATCTAATCCAAGCGCCTTCAACCATTAATGTTCTATCCAGTCTCCAGTAATTCTACGATAATATGCGAAGTCGCGTTTACAAAAATTAGTGAAACCAGACACTGTATTCTTCATTTCTTATTTTTCGATGAAAAATTTAAAAAAATGTGCTTATGAGCTGAAAGAACAATCAAAGTTGTATGCCGTAAACAGTACGTGTCAATTTGAAGCTAGCCTGAACCGTATTTAGTATTTAGGACTTAGTTACCAGAATATTTAAAGATGAAACGGAGTTTGCTTTCATCCGTAAGTCTTGAGGGAAACTCACCTATAATTTTGCGATAATAATGATGCGGTTTTGTCATTTGTTGTTATTTTGATGTCCCATCTAATATTGAACACCCGCTCGAGTAGAAAGTGATCGATTTCCCTCCAGACTAAACGGATGATTGCAAAATACTTGCAAATACGATTATAGGAAGGCTTTGATGTTGTTCATTGTTTTCTCTTGTAATTAACACGACTAATGTCAATTCATTGCGGCCCCAATTCTAGACCTGGTAGTTTCTCTATCAGATCATCATTTTCATCACAGCACTTTTTTGTTGTTGTTGTTGTAATCTACTAAATGTATGGCTATTTCCTCCGTTATAACTTTGAGCAGACCAGGCAAGTATGGTTGTATTCAAAAGAAAAGCATATTTGCGAGGGGAAAATGCCTGAATAATGTAACTGTTGCGTTGATCATGTAAAACAATTACCTGCTCTAAGATTAAGGAAAATCTTTAGGGGAATATATTAACTGCGTGATATCTGATGAAAAATGCACCTCTTCTTATCTTGAATATTTTGACAAATGCTGCTTCCTCCGAATGACGGGAATGCGTAATCACAATTATTTGGGCACCAGTTCGAGGAAAGTGAGAAATCAAAATTCCTAACTTGTAAACACTTGAGATTTTTTGCCAGCCTATTAATTAGGCTTGTTTGTGAATAAAAATCTGAGGGATTTTTTGAAACAAAGATCAAACCTGACTGAAAGCAATCATATCATCCTCATAAACCAAAATTTGAAGACCGGATTTAAAAATATAAAAAACTTTTTTGATTAGACAGCTGGAAGTAAGAGGTTTAATCCTCTTCCCTCGTTTTTGTTCCCACCTGTTAACACCAACTAGGTTGCACGAAGGAGAGCATATTATCAAGTGAGCAGAATCTGGACAAACAATTGCTTTGTGACATATACATGGGGCCTTAGGCAGGTAGTCCATACTGTTAACAGTGTGAGTAGATTTGGGAATTTTAATAGAGATTTCATCTCGAGTATGAAGCCATTCCAGGCTGAAAAGCCGAAAAGCACCTTACAGCTGTTTCATCCTTATTGGGTGTCATCAGCAGTGCGCACCTCATGTAACGCCAGAGTCTCGACCTCCCAGATTAGCAGTTCGAACACTTTATAGTTTGGCCACGATTACCTGATCATTGGTGTGTTTAATAAGCACTTACACAGTATATAGCGCCGCCCAACTTTCAGTCACGGGATCCGCACCACCTAGTCACACGTGTTAATCACGCTGCTGTTCGAACAACTAACTAGGAGGTTGCGGGTTCGAAACTCTCTGGAATTTTGTGAGATGCACACTGATGATAATTATACATAAGGACGAAACAGCTGTACATTGCTTCTTGGCTTTTCAACATAGATTCGTCCAAACTGTTAGTCGAAAGAAAGTGCATTGTATGAAGAGGGATATTATGAAGACCAGAATTGAATGTCAACGTTAGGCTTCTTCTCTTTAATCATTAGTGTTTAGGCTGTTTTTTTGAATTTTTTGGCCTACTAGCTCTTCTACTTGCGGACACGAAGTCACCGAATCACGTTTCTCCGATTAATTCGTGGTTCCTTTGCGTTTCTGTTTGGTTAAATCCACGTTTTTTTCACATGCTGACCCATTTAATATCCATCGAGGATACTAGGTTTTGTTGACTTGCAGTCTCAGATTTTTGGAAATTAGTTTCGCTGACTTATGCCAGACTTGGAAAATAGTTACAATAAATTCTACTGAGTCCGTCTGTTTTGCCCTTCTTGCTGAGTAATGAAGTGAACACAGCTTTCTGTGTTCAGTATAGACTTATTTTGATGCGATAAACGTGCTTGAATCCAAGACTTGAGGAGTGTGTCATGACATCTGGTTACCATTCGGAGTGTTTCTACGATAAATATCTGGGCAAATTTTACGGAAATGTCACAGTGTAGGATATGGGAATATAGGAACGTTGTGAAAATTGAAGAGATCATTGTCGAGTATGTGTGCTAATGAATGTACGCCAAAACTACTTGTATTTGGTTGTTAGCATTAGAAATTACAGTGACTTACACATGCATAGAGGCAACTAGGAGCAAAAGCTTGAAAGGTAATGAGGCTGGGTATAGCTGAAGGTTAGCCTCTGCGCTTCTCGAAGGTTCATTTCTGTGGTCCGAGGATTTGTCATGTCCCTCAGCAGCGGCACCTGAGTTGGCTGGAGGAGTAAAGTATGAACTACTAACTGAAAATCTCCAGTTGAACTAAAAGCATTACTTTTCGGATGCAACAATTTAAACTCCTAAAGCCTGTTAATACTTGAGCATTTGTGGTTCCTCGAGGTTACGTGAAGCGTATGCATCAAAACTGAACCACAGCTGAACTTAATAACTAATGCAGGCAATACTGAGGAAAGTCCACGCCGCCCTGAGTCTCAGGCCCTCATGAAGATAAAGAGCCTTGCAGTAGTTCCGGTTTTTTGCAATGGTAGTGACAGCATCCCAAATGACTTGGCTGTTAAGTAGTTGAACGGAAATTTAGTTGGACGAACACAGATTTCCGTTATTTTAAGTTCAGAGCGGAACACTTGTAGCGACTTGTCTTTAGAAGCTAGAACAGTAAATTTTGCCGATCTGTGACTTGAAATGAACACCTCGGATGACGGGCCCAATTGTCCCTTTGCTCAGGTTTGGGTGCACTGGCAGTAACCAAGCGATTGCATAGGCATGACCTCTGCCGATGAAATCTATCCCATGCTACACAAGCCATTTTGTGATGAAAACAATCTGGACCCATAGTCGCTGAATATATTTGGACGGATAAATGAACCTGCCATGAGGAATATCTGCAATCTCTCTTGATTAGTACTCATTTCTTCATATCCTATTCCGCGTATTGACCTCTCCTACACCAGCACAGTCCTTATTTTCACTCTGATGCTTTTTTCTGCTGAAGAGAATAGTAAACTAAGGCAATTGTATTATTATATAACAGGGAATGTTTCAATGAATTTCCTTCTCCCGAAAGCCGATGAGACTTTTCACACACTTCACTGGGAACTGTTTTTTATACTGTCTCTTTACTACTTCCAATGATGTAACTTCTTGGAATGCACGTTGTTTCTTTTTTCCAAAGAAAGTAGTCATGAATTTTCAGCTTCTTTCTGCAGAGCTGGTTTGGAAGTTATACCAGTGGAGCATTTCTTCACTTTCACGCGTTACCTTTAAGTCGAACTTAGAGGTAGCTCAGTGGTTAGAGCGCGAATTTACTGACCGGAAGGTCCGTGGTTTGAACCCGACCTCTGCATCTCGACTTCTTCTGTCTAAGCTTGGGCAACCTGACAGTATCCCAGCCCTCGTGCTTCCTTCCGGTGACATGGCAGCTAGGCACCGAAAGGGTGTTACAGCTGAACGATTATCTAGAGATAGCATCTGATGTCAGTCGGTAAACTGTGTGTACTACTCCTTCGTTTTCAGCTGAGTTATCGGGATGAATATTATTAATTATGCCCCCATAGGACAAATCCCCCACCAAGCCGTAAATGGCCCCAATTTCACCTAAAAACATACATTCCCGTGGGAATTCCCAGGCAGTTTGTCTACACATGTTTTTATATGCCCCACACACATTTATGAACACAATTTCTAACAAAAGAAACCCTGGTGCCTCTCATGAAGTACTATGCAACTACGTGAGGGTCATACTGTACATTATATTCGGCATTATTGTTTGATGAGGCTGAGTTTGTTATATCGGCGTTTTATATGGATGTCATTGGTTTGCTCATTTTTCTAACAAATTCCAAAATCGACCACTGTAAGGAATGTACCCATTTTGATCTGGCACACAAAATCCTGGTTTATGGGTTTTTAAACCGACCACATTCAATAAATTTTCAGGCTCAGTCCAGGTGGCAGGTGACTGCTTAGGTGTGCTCGGTCAGTCAAACTCACGCGATTCGCAGTCGACAAACACCTAGAGTGACATCTGTCAGGTGAAAGCCATTTTGCAGCTTTGGATGTCGTTTTTTCTTAGCTGTCTGTTCGTGTGTTGTTAGGATACGTAACAGCTATGCAGTTCTACATGGCTGGCTGCAAAGACTAATTTCGTCTGAAAGTCGAAGCAAACCTCGAACTTTTAGAATTTCATGTGTGTTTCTACCTTGACTGCTTTTTATCAAAGTCGGTATGTGGTCAACGTAAACTCCGTGTCTTCTCTCGATCGTCCTCATCCATTACGTGGAGTAACAATGGCGAATTTTTCAAAAGTAATGCTGTTTGTCCTGAATGACTTCGCATAGTCCCTCTGGAGATGTAAATACCATAATCACCTATCGCCTAGGTAGATGTTTCGTGAGTTCACCCGTCACATTCTATGAAAGAATGACGATATAAATGGTAAAGGTTGTTGGAGCATAAAATAGGTGAACTGACCCTTTGTAAGTACTTACAATTATCGGATGCTTCACACCAAATCTGGCAGAGTTCGGAACTTTTCTCGAGCGTATGATAAAACTTCCGAATAGAATTTCCAGATGTTTTCTCGAGGAAAAATCCAACTATTCTACATTTGCGGTAAAATTAACGAAACAGCGGTATAATTGTTCAACCAATTTCCCTAAAAATACTCTCAGGTTTAGCTTTGGTTCCTCCAAAACCAATTGAGTTAACTTGTTATCTGAATAACTGAACAGATCTGCTGTAGAGGCAAGTGAGATATTGTGCAAGTATTTGTGATTCTGTACAAACCGCTCATGTAAAACTGCGTGCGTGACACTCTTATCTTTCATAATTTCATCAAAAACTTAACAAAACCAAGCTTGTAACTAGCAAGATTGATGGGTGTCGTTTTGTCCTCGATATGCATTCAATCCCAAAGGCACTGAAGGAAACTTCTATGTTTGGAGCGAAATTCACCTCAATGATGGACGAATTCTTTTCCCCAGTCATACTGTACTTTTTACATAAATAATCAAACCAAGGTTTTGTTACACCGTGACCGCGACTATCGGTGACTGACAGAAGTTAAAACATTATCAGAGCTCAGTAAGCTTCGGGTCATGGGTTTGAGTTTAAATGCTGGGTGTAACCGAAAGGTTTTCCAGGTCATCTGTTGCATATTTACTAAAATGGCATTGTTCCCACACAAAATAAATTAGCTTATTCGAAATAAAATTACCGATTACCGAAGTAGCTTCAGGTTTTGTCAGAATACTTTTCGCTAAGGAAAATGTATGGTCCGTTCCAACTGCTGATGTAAAGAGATTATTACCAGTAACATTATCACCATTATTATTATCATTATTACCTTATAGGTTTCCGTGACTTAAAACACTTCTATATTCAGGTCTATATAATCAGGTAAGCTTAAATACAAGAAATGATGAGATTAATCAGTGCCGTGGACTGTTTATTATTAAACCATCGATTCTAAATTCATCTAAACTTGTTCCTGTTTGATTACAAACTGACGAGTGGTTAGCAGATTTCTGGTTGAGTAATTGCTTCAAAATGGCTCTACGGAAGATGGGATAATATATGCAAATCTAGGTTAACGTTCGTTGGAGTCATCATTATTTCCATCGCAATCTGTTGACCACTGGCATCCGAGAATGACGGTGGTATGCATTTCCTCATGGAATCCCAATATGTTGTGCGGGAACTAGAAGTCCGTCTGGATTAACTCGGGCTCCTGGGAAGAGTAGTTAATAGGTTTTCATACTCGAAAATCTAGTACTATCCATGTTTGAATGTGTGCATATTAATTTTTGACTGTCCAAACTCCATGGGATTCAGGTAAACCCGTGTTGCGTTCTACATGGCCGTAGTTTAGAGGCCTAGTAGTAGATGGTGTGCAGAAACCGTTTAAAAAAGCTATCCGGTTTTATCCAATTCTGAAATGTATGACGATCAAATACTAAATGATTTAGGTATACTGAGTCACCCCTTAGTGCGCATTCCTAAGTGGCGCCACCAAGTTTGATGAATTTCATATTCCTGGGCCTTGAATTTCAGTCAGACCAATAGTCAGCCCAATTCGTCGACTGCGCCGTCGCCTCCAAAGGGTGTCTCTGCTTCCATTATCCTTATCCTCGGTAGACGGCAACTGGATCCACCGTACTTCGGCACGCACTTGCAGCTGAAAAACATACTGTCTTAGTAAATATCGGCTCGCTTCCACAAAGCATCTGTGTGCTAAGAGACATCGAAACTGTCCGGGCTTTAGGGAGCTTCAGATGGGTAGTTCGCATGCGTAACGGAAAAAAAATCAGCAAATATTTGAACGTCTTATTTGTATTCCTGGTGTTTCATCACAAAAGCCATTCACTCGATCAGTTGGACTTGTACTCAAACTGAGTCGAAATTATAATCCGCGGGTTTAATTTCCAAATAAGCTGGGTCAAGTTTCCGTGTTGACACTGAGTTTCGTACGCGAACTCTCCGCCTTTTCATTAAGTTTCACTCGGCACATGTAACAAGTTTGAAAGGCAGGAACATTAGGTTGCACAGATAAATCTCTGACGAGAGTGACGGCTTATGATGGGATTTTGATTCAAGTTTGTGTCTATATTTGATACGAAGTGTCCACACCAGAATTGTCATATCACTTATTCCTAATCGCTCTGAAGTAAACATCTTATTCTTACGCTCGGAAATCTTCGGAATTTAGAGTTCTAAATAATCCGTCTTTCGAAATTCTAAACAAACGTTTTCACCCAGTGGCGTGTTGATAACTCTGTTGACAGAAGTTCCAGAAACAGAAAGACCGTATCGCCTGATGGCCATTCGCTTGTTTGGCATCCGTCAGTGGTTGGAGCACTGGATATCTGAGCATAGTTCTGATTGGTGAGTAGGTTAACGGAAGCCCGTTGAAGCCATCAGCCGGCCTAAGGCTGATCATGTAGACCTCAGTTAGGTGCCGAGAATTTGAGACCCCGTTTGATGATTGATGATAGTCGAGGATCTTTGAAATTATCGCTGTTTATTGTTCAGCTTGCAATGGTGCTCCCAAGCTTCTCAAACACCCGAGGAAAACAAAAAGTGAATGGTGGATAAACAAAGTGAACCTCTTTCGTCGTACGCGGATTGCTGTCGGCCGAACTGAAAAAATCCACGGACTGTAAGTTCAGCAGAGAGAAGACGAACAAACTGATGAAAGCAGCAACCTGCCCGGCGAAATTCTGAGAGATTGTGAATATTGCTCCCCAGTACTCCTAAACCGCGAAGAGAGCTATATAATTCACCCGCCTTATCATAAAATGTTGGGTTGCATCAAGCTACATTAGACTCGATAGCTCTGACAACCCAGCCGCGTCTGGCAATATGCGCAGCCTCACTAACGAATGAACCTCGAGTTAAAATTCCCGCTAGCTGAGAGTGGAAGATAGATGCCGCAAATGATGATCTCTGTATGAACCACTGGAAAGACTAAAACTTTGTGGACAGCCAGACCACGGTCAGTCTACCTGACTTGTGGCCGAACCTCACTAATTTCCAAGGAACTGGATTTCCTATTGGCCGAATATTTTGTAAATAGTTTTCAAAACGACCCGAATACGCAATGATTCTTTACGTTATCCAATATCCCTAAAGTTGATCTGTTGAGTTTCGATAAAAGCTGTGTGGGACAGGTGCTTTTAAGATCCGACCAAATCATCCTATAGGAAACACACTTTCGAAATTTGTGCTAACTGGTAAGCTCCCCTTGATTTTGTTTTTGCTATACTTGCCTGTTTCTTTAGCTATATTGAGGATTAATCACCGAAACTTGACGAATATTCATGTCAGTGGGTTGCCGCAAAAACTGCTAACATATAGCTGATGGAATTAATTTTAAGCCAGGAAGGACTGCGGCATATATATTGAAAAATATGGTTTGAAAATTCTTGTTATTTTATGGCACACTCAGCAACTGACTGTATATAACGAAGAACAGACGAACAGATGTCTAATACTTTGCTTGGTTTTCGGAAGTGACCATGTTCTTTTCGTCCCTTGGACTGTTTTCTTTAGAGGGGAAAGGATCATCCAGATCGGATGTGCGTCCGAGTACGCCGCATGGTCGCTACATCGGCGAAAATATCTCTAAATCTGACATGCTAAACAATTTCAGTTCCGTTCGCATGCATATAAAGTTTATCTCTGAACCAGAACATAAAGGGTAGTTAAGTTTTCTCTTGTTTCCAAAGGAAGGCCGATGAAATCCTGGTCTAGAAAGAGCGAAACTGGACAGGCCAGTATATTCATTTGGATGCGTTCGGTCCGCTGTACCACAAGCGCGATTTAGCTTGATGGGCGAATGAGAATACGATGAATGTACGATTTGCCAGCTGTTTGAAAAAGATAACCAAACTGTTCAGAACATACATTTTCGCGGTGCGCCTATCATGAACTATTCGTACTAAAAAAATAGTCTATAAAGCGTGAAACTGAACAAAGCCCAGTGAAGAAAAGCTTGTTTACGTCACACATTCACTCAAAATTTTCCCGTTTGCTGAACTAGCTATCCAATGGCCTACATGTTCCATTGATATGACATTAACTGCTTTACTCTAACCTTGAGTTTCAATTCCAATTCCATACTGGGTTCCGTTTGAACGGCAATGTCAAGCGTCAGCTTTCTTGTGTAAAAATTCGTATCCTCATACCCAGTACCCTAATTTGGTCGTGCCACGGGTCATATGTCGAGCAGAGTACGCGAATACACTCCCCATGTCTCTGGGTGGTGGTTGAAAGAAGCATGCTTAAAATGCAGTCGCGTCATGTTCGTCCTCAACTATTCATGTGAGAGATAAAGTGTACGCTCTCAAATCCATAGAAAGTGTGACTGTTTGCTAGTTGCAACTGGTTCAGCCAGAATATCATCGATTACAGGAATGACATTTGTTCCAGCAATGTCGCCCACCTCTGAAATTGAGTTGGTCCCTGATACTGTCATTACTCATTTGACTGCATGACCCCCTGACTCCTCTTTGTTTCCTTCCTTTCTTAAGAAGTAAAAATCCCTGGCTTTCATGTAACCGTTGCACGCAATTTCTTGCTAGCATCACGTAAGTCTACGATGCACTAGCCAAGGCTGATCATTAGCCGTCAGATGCAATTTTCTCCAAACCCTTTTTGGTTTGAATGAAAATTTTTTTACGTAAAAATGTTGAATTTTGCTGTATGTATGCTAAAACAAAAAACATCATAATTTGCCTTATTTTGTTACCATCTGTTTTAATTAATCTCCTTTATTTTTGGCTCACATTCCGTTTTAAAGTTGCAATGCTATGGCTTCAGATATGGCTTCAGGTAGTAAGCTAATAAGTTGAGTTGCCTTTGCTAACAACAATCAGTACATGAAGCACCGGCTGTCCAGTACGTTTCAGTCTACGGAGACATAGAGACCATCTTGCAGTCACCCTTTATAACCTTGAACACAATCATAAGGTTCCCAATTTTCTGTATGATCGACGGCTACCGGAAGAGGATTTAAACACCTGAAAGGCCCCGTTGAAATATGGGACGCCATCGTGTGAAGTGCGGCAGTTTGTAACCGATGAATTTGACAAGGGCCTTGCCACTCAGGACATATACAACAACCACCGGAAGTGTCGGCCAACTCTGTTGAGTAATCGACGGATAGTTGGGCTTTATTGTGGCAGATGATATGCCTTCGGTCTTGGCAAAGCTTCGCGAGTCCGGACGTGTGCTTGTGTTGGAGACGGGGGAAGGTCACTACAGCCACATATGCTTCGCCAGATGGCAACATATAGCGCTGTTCTGACGCTTCCCAGACGTAGTAAATGTTGGTAAATCACACTCGACATACCGATTTCGGTGAGTCTTTTTAAAGCAAAGTATACCTGTCCTGTAGATACAATATACACATCTTCCTGACTACAGACGGCATGGGTACAGGACGTCCGGTTATGTATGCCTATGTGGAAAGCGAACAGTTTGCTCCCATGCGTAAACTGTTTGGCTTTTTCAGGGAGATGATGGGCGAACAATATCAAGTAAAGACGTTGGTCATGGACAAATTGGCGGCACAAATGTGAGCGGCAAGATTGGTGTTCGGCTGCGATGTCATTTGTTCTATTTCCATATCTGCAAAGCTATCAGGGAGCACGTATGTATCACATAGCATCCGTGTATTTTGGTCATAGACACTCCCTGAGAACAGCTGACACATCCCACTGTATGGCTCGCATAGACAATGCCGTACAGTAGACTTCCTGTTTATCATAATACTAGCATACAGGTTCCACCAAAACCTGCAATTGCTGCGCCGCACGGATCTACTATTCTTCTGTTACCTCACGGCCCACTGGTTGTACACCACCCTGAAAGGTGCTGAGCACGAATACCGATCGGCCTAACCAAGAGTGTCGGCCACATAAAAAGACATTGTTGTTACCATTTATCCTTTATTGGTATGCAATGGGTATCTTCTCTACCACATTCAACTTGGTCATAGGAATAGGTAGAAAGTAGTGTGCAACACATTTAACAGTGTTCTATCACTACCACCGTGCAGTTTACTAGGCCCCGTCCTAAAGAAATGAGGTATTCTACTTTCCAACCATTGGCGGCTTGACAATGCGAATTTATATCTGACATTGCAGATGCCTGCTCTCATGCAGCTCAATAGTCGTTTCTGCCGAAGGACTGATTGAACAACATTTTGGGTAGTACTTATTTTTGATTCAGCAGCCGAGTTGGCACAGTGGATCAGACAGTGTTATGTCATTTGTCAGACCCACTTGATCCCCATTTCGCGTATCGGAACCGACTACTAACTTCGTTTCAGTACTCCAAAGAGTTGATGCCACAGCAGCAATATTGTTGTACCTTTTGTGGGTTTTCGAGTAACGCAAAACAACGTGGAAGACTTAGCATAATACAACCCGACCGTCAAACATTATCCCGGTGAAGACTAGACATGCTGGAAAAAGCTTGTTTATCAGAAGGAAAATCGACGAATCTTTGCTGAGGCACTGTGTATAACGACATTATAAGCTTTGTTACACATGTAAAAACCGGCAGCTAAATACGCTGCGCTGAGTATGGCTGTATGATTTCTCATCAACTATTCTAAGTAACCACCACCAGCCCCTCCGTTTTCACACCGATCCACATAACCACCAATTTTTAAAGTTTCATTCCATCAACGAAGTGCAGTTAACTGTTTGCTTTGCTGATGGATGTTAAGCTGTTTGTTCTTCCGGATTCGTACAGCTGTCAAACCTCTCGAACAGTGCGCCTTCCAAAATTTCAGGATTACGATTGAAAGATTTTGTTTTGAAGTGTTTTATGTTTTGGAGTTTCCGGCTTGGATTTGTACAATAGGCCGAATTTGAGAGGAAAACTGAATGCCCGTGGATAGTCAAACGACTGGTTTATGTGTTTTCGTGATACTCACCGAGGATCTAATATGAACCATTTTACTGGACGCGGCGTTTTACAGGTGTTTATCGAGGTTTCATTAACACGTCCCACAGACAGTTGTCCTCTGTAGCACGGACCAACTGTGTTACTGTGCACAGTACGGCAGTACGATATAGATAAAAATACAACTAAACGAAAACAATTATGGAGAGCTTTTCAACTCCAATTTAGGATGCCATCAGAAGAAATTTGAATTTCGGATAATTGATAGATTGTGGTTGGTCGCTAACCGAAGTACCCAGGGACTAAATTTCAGCATAACTGTAATAAAATGATGCTGCTTTTGCCAGCTAAAGGCAGTGTGGAAATTGAATTATTGAATTATTATTGAATTATTATTGAATTATTGAATTATTATTGAATTGAAAAATGAATAGGCCCCGCTTTCGACTCCTGCGTGAACTGCAGTGTTGTTCATCACAGCATGAGCCCATAAGTCCCAAGGACAAAACAAGTACGAGGTGAACACTCGCATTTGCTCAATTCATTTTGTTCCCTAGAATATTCCGGCCTTGAACAGAACTTCATCAATACACCGCAAGTTGTTATCCGGTTCGGTGATTTTGTGGTTGCCGTGCCTATTCGACTGGTGTCATAATCAACTAATACACCCTGAGTGTAGTTCACTCGTTGGATGTTTTGCTTTTAATATCAATCTGCCGTTGCTCTCTAGTTTTATAGACGGATTTGGAATATTGGGTTGTTTAATGTCGCCGGGTCTAAAATTCCCGCATCAGTGCGCAGTGTTTCAATCAAAGGAAAAACGATGATTCTCACTCAAATGGATGCACAATAAATGAGCCGTAGAGAGGCAAGCATTCACCTGCTCATCTCCGATACCTGTCACATTGAGATGGACGAACGGAAAGGAAAGCATTGTGCAGTCGGCACTGAACATGTTCTTCCAGCTAGAAAGAAGATTTTCAAACTTTCATGGAACATCACTCCAGAATAGCTCATGGAAATAATTCCTAATAGCGAGTTAAAAATTGCGGTCGATTCACAAGTATAGTTTTTACCACGGCTAAGTAATTGATTAGCTGATTGAAAAGTATGTAGTGTAATTATATAAAATGTCATGTGGCTACAGTATAAAGATTATTTTTCCTCTCATTCTAAGTGGTCTAAAAAATATAAAATAATGATCTAGGTCAAAATTACTGTTTCTGGCCATATTGCTGGTCATCTTCGTTCTTTTTTTGGATGATGAAATCAACGTAGATGTTTTACTCAGTAGGTAGCCATTTTGTGGTCTGTGTCAGGTGGATTGGCCTGTGCTTGACCAGCTTGTAATCTACATTCTGTAGATCCAGCGGATAAGTCGTTTCGTTGATTCGGTTGGATTAGCAAAGAAACAGAATGTCGGCAAAATTCCATGCTTCAGCTTCTGGCATCAGTCTCATGTTGGAGAGCATTCGAAGACCATGTGCCTGACGACCCAGAATGTTGATATTGGGTTTACAGTGCGAGATTGCTGATAAAGTACACAATAATTGCAATTTCATTCTTTTATTTTCCTTCAGTGAGACGAGCAGGGTGACGTTCATGGGCTTTATTTGTCTCCTGTTTGAAGGCCTGAGTAAAGCATCCGAAATTAGATGAGTACATACACCTGTTTGCGGCTACCTTCCCTGACAGCGCTGAACCGTAATACAATGGACCGTAAAGTGAATAGCGAGGAACATTTGACTCTTGCCCCAGGAACGGTCTTTGTGAGCACCTTTTTAGGGGGTTAGCTCTTTTTTCACTTTCTTTTACATTCGTTATTGAGGTCCTTAGGATAGAGTCTCTTTAGAAGTGAGCCTAGCATCTTAGTTTCTTGTTGTATGTAGGTTATATGCTGTCTGAGCCAGCGAGAAAAAAATTTAACCACAATCTTAGCCTATCCTGGCCCAGGCAAAGAATCACACACTAGTCAGATCTACATTATGACCACTATAGTTGACCTATAATAAATCAGTCGGGGTGGTGCAATCTTTACTACTTTGGATCTGCTACATGACGAATACAAGCAAACAGCATTGATATTTTTTACCAAAGTTTTCTCATTTCCTTCTCGACTCAATGTACATACGCACGAGTTTAGGGGTGCGATTTTCTACGAATCTGTCAAGTGTAACATGCGTCAAAATTCTTCCGCTTCGAGATCAAACAACCACTGGGTCGTTCGCATTCAAACTAGGTAGCCGAACTGGGTTCTTGACTATTGATCAAGTGTGTGTTGGACGCTTACCCCTTCCTCACATTTTAGTTCAGTCGGCTGGTCTGATTTATGAAAGGATGTGGGTCAAAACTGTTATCACACATATTACCGTACAGTCGATCAAACTTACCGAATTCACTTGTGTGTAGGAAACTTATGAAATTGGTTACTTTAATTTCGAAAAGCGGGCTTCCCAAAAGTTGGTTATCTCAATAACGATCTATAAACAAGCAGTAGAACTTGGGTTTGTGCAGTAAAAGTTTTCTCCCTAATGAGACAGAGGTAGTCAGGAATAAGTGTTATGGTTGTAGTTATCTTAGCTAAATGCTCCACAGAGACCAATTTCCGATGTGTTCCAGTACGTTTCCGGTCTAGTGGTTTGCCGTTTATGACAGTTGGGCGAAGCAGAAACACTATGGCTGTGATTGTATCGGACATATGGGATATTTCAAGTCAGGAGTTGCATATTTGTGGACAGAATGAAAACTGTAGTGGGTTTTCTTACGCAAGTCCGTCCTCGCGCTTCATTGGAGCAAGGGCATTTTGAAAATGACCTTGAAATACCACGGTCCCCCCTCACTTGATAACTACTGAACACATTTCAGTCCGGAAGCACACGATTTTAACAAATCAAAGAATTATCCTATGGGGAACTGCGCCTGAACTGTATCGGTAAATCTTCAAGAGAATCCCATGCGGTGATTAATTTCCACAAGCAGCTACGACTTTTCACCTAGAACGGTCCAAGGCAACCTGCAGGGAACATACAAAGCAGACTGAAATCATTTCAATACCTGATCGTATGGAAGGATCTATATAGAGTGATGGATAAAAATTATACTAGGAAAATCCAGTACGGCCTCCTTGCTACAAATTACATCCAGACAGTATTAAAAAGCGAAAAGGGGCGGAGAAAGGTTCCAACAGGGCTTTTTACGCCGTCAGTTTGGCGACTGGCAGAATATATTGATGTCTTAAACATCCTCCTTTCATTCAGATAGGGGAGTGGGGTTTTTGCGGATACCTTCTGCAACGTTTACAAATTAAGGTATATACAACTGGCAGAATACCGCTTGACTGAATGTATAGGCTTGGCGAAAACGTAGCTTCAGTTGGCAGGGATCGTATTCCTCACCCAGCGTTTATAAATTGTGGCTTCACAGTGAATGGGGCATTAGCAAACGGAAAGTACATTATCTTTGGGTGTGAGCTGAAAAAGCTCTAACACGCTCATTCGGTTGTTAAATGTTTGATGCTTGCCTAACTCGGGTAACGCTGTCGTAGGATACCCGAACAATCTCTGACTGTAATAAATTCTTCATTTGCATACTAAATGATATAAAAATAGGACCCAGTGCATGCGCCAATGCTTATCTCTTGTCTGATGTTGTTCAGTTAGACTTGCGGTGAAACGCTGCCCCCAAAAGTTACGTCGGTCCGTGTTAGACACATGGAAATATTTTTCTCATTCACAAATATGTTCGCACCCTTAATAAACGAAGCCTATTTGACTCGCCTCCTTCACTACTTGCTGAGGGATATCGTTTGTTGCGGAAATCTAAAAAAGTATGTCCCGGGCGTCTTTTTGGTCCGGCAAACAACTGAGCAATATATCTCCTACCACCTTTATTCATTCGAATAGCCCTGAGTGTCTTTTTAGGTGAGTGAAATTGTTTTTGTCAAGTGATGTGAACAAGGTCATTGACACTGAGTAACTCACGACTTTGTTTCCGATTTAGATAAGGAATATATCTCTTCCTAACTGAAGCCTTTTGTCCATTTCGCACTTGAGGAACCTGGTATTTTGTAGGCAGGGGGTATTCTTTCGATTACAGTCACGTGAGACAAAGGTTGAGGACTCCGCCTTACACAAACTTGAGTAAATACTTATGGGTACACTTAGTCTACATACAACTAACCAGCAACTCTGCTTCAAATTTACGCATAACAAACTTTGAGTGGAGAGTGCAGTTTCTGTCAGGTGAACTGAAGTTTACACTCGGCTCACGCACTTAGCGAAGTAGGGTCTTAACAACTAACAAGTATGCAGGTTACAGGAGGTCCTTAAACACTCAGACCTCATAAGTAAAAATACAATGTCATAAACAGCTCACTGGTTCAACCGCCGTCTTCTCGAACGCTCAGCCGGTCTTTTCGTTCAGATATTTTCCAGCCACTTATATGGCTTAACGTAGCTGAGCCGCAGTCTATAGTTTTTCAACTTACTTTAAATTTTCTGACAACCCCACCAAAGTGTAGCTCTTGTGGAAAGTTGACATCGAATAACCTGGTCAGTCAGAATTGTATGTAAAGAAAGAGTTGTCTTTCGCCCGTTCGTTTGTGAGCGGAGATACAAACGCTCATCACAGCCATTTCAGAGTGTATCTCATACTCCCAAAATACACCTCTGCCATACAGGCTATTATAATAAATCCGAAAACAGTATTTTTTTGTTTTTGAATCCGTTATCCACTACTGATTACGAATGGTAAAAAATCCCTCCAAGCCACCGTCACGGAATCACAAGATGACTTGTTCTTACCATGGTAAGCAGATTATGAAATGTTTGAATCTCATATCCGTTTCTTGATTGAAAGATGCGTGCAAGCTAATCCAACTTCCGATCAGCTGCTTGTGGCCGAAAGGTTAAGTGTTCCAACTGTTAGCCGGGAGGTTGCGGGTTAGAAACTCCACTAAGATTTGTAAGATGCAAACGCCCAATGATTCACAAGAAGGATGGAAGGTTGTACAGCGCTTCTTGGCATTTTAGATTAGACAATCTCCATTAGTATGTCAAAATCTCAATTGTAGGTTCCCCAACCTCCTCAGAGTACTGCTTCCTTATTTCTTATTTACAGATGCAAGTAGCGTCGGGTTCGTTATAATGAGATTAGTTGTGGAAGTGTTCTTTATTTGGAAAATATATAGTGTATCTGAATGTCGTTTCCAATAACACACTAATGTACTGAATAACCGAATGAGAAACTGCCGGCAGAAAAGCGTTAAAAATCTTCCTCTTCTCTTGTCCAACAACGTCCCAACCACTACCACAAAAATGCAACTACCTCGTCAGAACACTTGCAAGTTTTCTTCATTCAACTATGTGCAGGGTGTCTATGTTATTAAAATTTAGATGATTATATTATGATGACAAAGACACTGAATTTCAAAGACCGTTGGCGACTTTAGTGCATTAGAGTTATCTGATTACGGAGCACTCAGTCACCACTCATTTACCTGGTTTCAGCGTCCAACGTTTAAGGAAAATATATTTATATAGACGTTCCCCAGATTATATTCCAAGCGGCTGAACAAGAAAAGTGATATGCGGTTTCACATCTTCCATAATGACTATCGCAATCATATTGAGTTTATCTTCATCATTTCTGCTTCATTTGCAGTGGCGTTGCACTAATTTCCAATTTGAGTTGTCACGTGAAAACTTGCCTATATTTCATAGCTTTTGCCCACACTTAGTTTTGAAGTTGGTGAGTGTCTGGCAAATTATTTAAGCAATCGCTTCATTCCTAGATATGAAAGGGGAATATTATAATATAGTACACACTGTGTTGAATATTCGTTTGCAAATTATGATGGTGTTCATTCAAGGCACACATAAATTTCTCACTTATGAAGTTCTAAAATTCTGCAGCTTCTTATGACCTCAGTTGAAAAGGTATCTAAACTGTCAAGTCATATTCCTTGATATGGCACTTCTTATAAAACTAGTGTGAATGGTGCACTCAGTTGAGTACTCGTCAACATAACATTTGTTGCTATTTTTATCATTAGTTTTTATTCAATTAGAGAGGAAAAACAATGTACACGACACGTAAAATTGGATCACCAAACTAGCGAGGCGACAGGATAGGGGAACTTTTGGGCAATGTTGGGGATAAGAGGGAATGCTTAAACTGAAAGTGAGGTAAAATAAATCTGAATTTGAGATAAAGTGTGGAATAAAGTGTAAATTAAGGGTCCCATTGAGTGGAAGATTGAAGATAGCATAAACCTTAAATTTTACTGAAAGCGGCTTTCTCGGATTCTTACTTAGCATCAACCGCGACAGTGCTAGAGAATGCATTTGTAATTGCATCTTCGTACCTCATGGTGGTTTTAATACCCATGTACAGTCAGCAAAGAAGTTCTTTGGAAAGCACTCTTCATACAAGGACCAGTTGGCCATCATTTCATTACTCAAATTTTCAAACTAGGAACCCTGGTGAATGTCAGCTTATGAACCCAGCTTAACTGGAGAGTGCATTTGTGATCAAACGTCTTCTGGGAGATTCCAAGGTTCGACGTTCAGGGACAATAAAAGCTTGCACTCAATACCGGACACCTGATGAACAGAATATCCCAATCTGATTAAGTTTTCACGCATTGAACAAACTTACTATGGTTCGACCGTAAGTTCTTACTAGACGTTAGCCGCGCTTTTGACAACGCAACCTGCGTTAACGCTTAGATTTGACACCATTCAGATGCCAGTAACTACCCAGAAATCGCAGCATTATGAACTCTTCTATTCTCATTCCAGCCTTGACTACCGAGCACCTGAAAACTCACACTAACCATAAAATACAACCCAGAGAACAAAACAGTGGTATTTAGCTTGCCATAGTGTTTTATACAGCGGTGTCATTCCGGTGCCATGTGTCGCACGTGACGGCAAAAGCAGCGACGAAATCCGCGAAGAATCGTAGATTACAAAGCTTCAAATATAGCGTGGTTGTGATGAAGAAGAAGTGGACCATCTAGGTCTGACTGGGACTTGCAGACGAAACAATAATCTTTCTTCTTCTCAAAAGATGCTGCTAACAAGTTTGCTGAGAACTCTTTGACAGCCCATGGTCTGTTTCGCTCTTCCTGGGGCTCATAAGGTATACGCAGTCCCCGAGTTGTCGTTAGCCTAATGTTTTACTTGAACTGAAACTGGAAAGATTACGACAAATACTCTCATTTGCATACGAATTTCGTTCTCACGAGGGACTCAACTAAATTGCTCGTTTATGACATTTTTCGAATTATTGTGCTCCACAATTTTTGTGCAAGCAGAACATAAAGTTGACTGAAGCCTGGGGACTACGCATACTTGATGAGCACCAAACCAGTTGGGGGCTGTCGAATTATCTTTAGCAAACTTGTGAGTAGTTTCCTTTCATGAAAATATACAGCACCATCTCAAACATTGTGCCAACGGAAAAATGAGGCGGCCTTTGTGTAGCACATTCAGTTGAAGAATATCATAAATGAACGATTCAGTACGAAACAAACTGATACGCAGTTGAGTGTATCTGTCCATTAATCAATTTTACTCAGTGCATAAGTCGGTGCGTACTAAGTTGGTTTGCTGTAAGTACTGACATGAGGGAATATTGAAGTTGACCAACCTGAATATATTGTAAGCACATTATGCCCATTATTGGTCAACAAGATTAAAACTTCCAAATAAGAATTCTTCGCACGATAGTACAATTCGTGCTGGTTATGGGTGGATCACTATATATTCAACGATCGAGTTTGTTAGTTATTTTAACGGGAAGAGAGGTTAAGCAATGGAGTGAAATGACCCATTCTACTAGTTCCTTACTACAAAAAAGAATACCAAATATGGTGCGTATAGTCATAGTACTACCGATTGGACCGCACACATTCACTCACGTTCATCTCATCCTTCCTATATTCAAGATTAAGTAGTTTACAGCTGCCTTACGTCGTACCAAATTCCAATGAAAATTCGGTCGCAAAAGTGAGGGATTTTGCATTTCGCACCTTTCCATAATAAGTCCTTTTTAGCCAAACCGGTCTCATACATCATTTCAGAACAGAGACGCACGAATTTTTCTACCCAACTTTGGGTTGTGGGAAGAACCTAACCAAAATATGTACTCTGCTTCAGATGTCAGACATGTGTCAAACGAACAACTGTGTGATGTGTTCGTTTTAATTTGCACAAATATTTTTAATATGTATGCTGCCAGTCATCCATTTACTCCGTAAAATACGAAAGTTGCTATTTAAAGAAAAGTTTACTTGGTTGAACACAACATTTCCTTATAGCTAGGGGTTTTGTCACTTTAAATTTGTACACCGGCTCTGATATGGTACCCTTGAAGAGTTGCTGAAAGAAACGTTTCTAATTCATTTTTAACATGGGTTAAGGAGGTGTTGAAGGAAGAACCACTTTACATAATGGACAGTTTTGTTGTGGACATCTACGCACAGCTTAATAAGTTGGAATAGGGAGTTAATCACCGAGAGGTTGTGAATGTTCAACGACAGAAGTGACCACATGTCACAGAAATTTCTGTCCGAACTAGCCAAACTGCCATGAACGGGGCAATGGGCACCGATGTGGTAATCGAAACGAAGCACGCGTGTAACCTACTGAGTGTTTATGGTAGTAAATGACAATTAACGAAAGTCGACCCGACTGTGGTGACAACTCTTACCGGTGCCACCTGCTTTCTGCTCGGTAACCTTACTTAGCGCCTAGGCAGGAAATTACAATTCCATAAATATACGCAACTGTGTAAACACAACACAGCCTCGATGAGATATCCTGTTCACAATTAGTCCAACTTGCGAAATATTGATCCTTGTCCTTGCGTGTAGTAGGGTATATTTGAAGGGTTAAACAAAACAGAAATTCTTACAAAGAACCTTCACAACGGATATATGGGGTCTTAACACCAACTTCATTTTCAATGTAGCTTTCGCCATCCAACTTGGATTAGCCTATTCCAAGAAGAACTGTGCAACCACTTCATCCTGATTGTGGATCATCAGCGATGCGCAGCTCAGCCATCCTCAGGAAGATTCGAACATGCGATCTCCAGGCTAGTATTTGGACTAAACCGCTTGGCCACGAACGACTGACGAACAATGTGAATAACTCATATTTAGATAGGGTGGGTTACCACTCATCCTTCAATCACGGGATTGCCATCTCGTGGTCACATAACGACTGTCTTCTGGACTGACGGGTGATCCTATAACGTGTCAGATTGGAGGCTTATCACACTGCCGATCAGCCACCGGTCGCCGAAAATTTTGGTCTTTAGCTACTAGCTTAGAGGTAGCGGATTCGAATCATTCTGGAGATCGGTGAGGTTCGCACTACTGATGAGTTCCATTCACGAGAAAACAGCACATTGCTTTTGGCCTTTTTGCGCATATTGGCTTCAGTTGCCGGGCGAAATCTACATTGAAAATTTAAAAAAATTGTCCCATAATATCAACAAGCCTCACTAGCATTTCACGTAAAAATTGGCCTACAATTGGAAAATAGGACGGCGCTCTTCCCTTGGACTACGCACACCTGATAAGCTCCAAGAATAGTGGAGTATATAATGAGCTCTCGAACAGCATTCCTCAAACTCCACACAGGGAGGACGATACTGTTGTATATAGGGCTTTCCAGACAGGCACATGCATTTGTCCATACTTGTTGAAACACTTGGCACAATATGGTAATAACAACTAGTGATGAATGCGATTGAGTTTCACGGGTCACATATGTGCACATGCGGCCAAACACTGCTTGCAATCGGTGTTCGACGAATAGTCTCGAGTTCGTCAGGGAACTGATACACGTCTAAACAAGTTGGAAAGCACGTTGAATTTTATGCAGCTCATTCGAATGGTGAAAACCATGGACTTTTCTCACTCATGAAATTTCTGTGAAATTTGTCAGGTAGGTCTTGAACCCAATAGCAGAAATTTGATGACACTTGAACTAAGGTTCCTCCTTCATGAAATATCTGAAATCATACTGGACTGTTCAGCCGCCGAAAAGTTTTTTGGAGATTTCAGTCACATATGTGGTCCTGTTGTCCTTAGTAAACTTTTGCCCGCATTCCTCAACTAAGTCTCACAGTAAATTTACTCCCACTTTATTCAAACGTCAGGTAGTAGTTTACATGATATCATGTGAATACGAAACAAGAGGATGAACACTCAATTAGTGCCTAAAGGTCCGTTGCAGCTAATAATGTCCAAGTTCGAGTCCACTTATTCTCATTTCATTGTTCAAATCTATGGAGTACTTGTAATTCGCCTCGTCTTTGAAGATAGTCCACCTTTTGCCAAAACGATTATTAGCGACGTTCATTGTTATTTCTTCCGCATTTCGAACAACATGCATGAGCTGGGCACAGCCTTGTATTCTTGTCTCATTTGGTGAAAGTACATTCCTCTTCCAACAATACAGTATTCTCCTGGGACTACTGCTGTATTAACTGTATTAACTGATAGGCTATGTTTACGCCTTTTTCGGTTGCTCATTCGTAACACTGCAGTCGCACGCTTCCACTTATACTGGTGCATTCGCACGGTGCCACGTTACGTATAGGTCTGTCCGTAACAGGTATATAGTGACTCAGCAGTGACATATCGGTTAATTACAATTCACAAATAATGGTCATGACGCTAAGCATTGAAAATCCCGCTTGAGTTACTGACTTGTTTGAGCAAAATCTTACGATAAGCTAGTGCGGATCACTAAACCAACCTTGCTTCTTTGCACCTTGTTTGGGGTGACATCAGTAATCTTTCTTAGCCTTTCAGCATACAACATGCAACAAAAAACATCAGATCAAAACTGGTCACAGATCCAGTGAACCAACCAAAATGCACGAGAGTAGAGAATGCTAAGTTTCGACAGCCTCAATATTGCCATTTATATCATATGTCCTATTTATTGGTCTGCAGTATACACAATCAAATGTCGCAGTGACATACTTGGGTGAGTCGCGTTTAAGGTTTACCCGAGCACCGATAAATCGAAAGTCACACTGATAAAAAACAGCAGTAACAGTCATCCAAGCTTATAATCGTAAACTGAGAACAGTCAGACTGAGTAGCTCTTTGTCAAACTCATGGGAAATATTCGAAAACATACATTCGCAATAGATTGATGAACGTACATTTGTCTAGTGCAGCAAATCACCAAGAATCACCTGTAAAGTATATCTCGTCGTGAACTGGGTAGGTGGTTTCACTCGAAACGAACAAACTGATGAAATAATTAGTTTAAAAATACCCTACAATCTATTGGAGAATGTCAATTAAGCATGTTGCACTAAGGAATCCCCAGAATGACCAGGCCGCGTAAGATAGCCATTACCGGAGCTGAACGCATTATATTTGGCGGGGATAGTTATTGCTTGCTGATACAGGAACAATTATTGCCAGTAACATGGCCGGTTGCCTATCAAATGACCCACTTTTCGGATGAAGCACATGCATTTCTGCTCCTTTTCCACTGGGCTTGTCGTTGCAGCTTTTGATATGACATGTACTTATGCAGGTTGTATCTTGCGCTCATACATGTATATCGAGAGAATATGTTGCTCATTTATCTGTTATTTAAGTTTGTCTGGCTTGGTGCAATTTTCTTACAGAATTGCTCGCTCCCTTTGTGATTTCTATGGTATATCTGCAAAGACTCTACGGTAATATGAATGAGAATATCTATGAACTGCGGTAAACAGATTTTACTAGGAAGTCAGCTATGTTTCATATTGGTGAATCAGTTTGAACAGATCTGTGCAGGTAGAAATGGAGGAAGTGAAAGTAAGACTCCAGAAAGCGGCAGAATTGATTTTTACAAGCGTAACTAGTGGTTTCCCAAATTGATCGATGGTCATTCAGAACTTTCGCAGCCCAAAGCAGTCGGCCCTTTTAGGGTCCATCACATGGACATAGTTGAAAGTTGCTGCTGCGTCATTTATGAAAGATCCTGGCTAGTTGCCCCCGTTATGGAGCCGGAAAATTTGATTTAATAGAAGCAGATTGTGCGAATTTTACTGAATTTACCCATGACTAGTAAATTAATGAACAGATGTGAACTAGTGAGTTTGAACGCACAAATCCTTTAAAATATCGGTCAAATTACTGTATGTACTCAAGAGAATTTTACCGCCAAAACAAACTCATGTGATGTTGTGGACCCCATGTTTCTCCGTGAATGGTGAATAAGTGGTTTGGGGCTTCAAGAGGCTTCTGCGTTATCGATTGCTAGCGCTGTAAGCTGTCAGCGCCAGTGATTGATAGCTCATTCCGATAAATATGATCGATTAGTGATACATCCTGACCTCACCAGAACGAAGTTGGCGGATAAAGGTGGTTTCTTATAGTTGACTTCACGGCTAATAGGCCACAAACTTATGCTTTAAGATCGTATGAAATTACCGGATAAATATTCTTAAAAACGAAGAAAAAGGTAAACTCGTCAATGAGTTGTGGATTCAAGGTAGTGGTGCAAACGTCAAACAAGTTAATGGAACAGGGAATTCCAGAGGGCAGCTCAAGTTCAGAGGTCGCACGTTCTTTATTTGGAATCCAGGAAAAGAATTCCCTACGGTTCAGCCTCGTCGAAACTCGGACGGGACAACAACAGTGGCTCAGAAGACCGTGACTCGAAGACAGACGGACTGCGTCCGAAGTGAATAGACAAGATATAATGATATAGCAATAAAAATCCTTTAGTTTCTCGCTCCACAGTATCTAGTAAAATCCAAACATATTCTACGAAAAAAACAAGAGAAAAGTTTAGGGGCACGCGTAATCGGAAAAGTGGCGCGTCATTGATCAGAAAATGCTCAACTCTCCATTTTATTCTCACCTTATTGTGAAAACTATATGAGTCTGCTTGTAAGCTCAAATACGGACAGATAAAGTTTAGAATGCGCAGCACCTGCAGCAAAGTCCAAGCTGGAAATAGGATCATATCTTTAGGAAGTACTAATGTGAGCAGTGACATTCAGTAATGCAGACCACTTTAATCTATTCTTCCTGTATGGACTGGATCCATAATGGCATAGTCCTATTTGACAAGCGTCTTACTGTGTTTTGGAGAAAGAGAGTAGATCTCTGGTTGCTCGGTTAGCAAATTTTCTAAAGCTTAATTCACTGTATTCCTAAGTGGGATGGGAAAAGCACCAGATTTACTTGTACTTATGCTGAATTTCCACCTTCGCCTGGGCACCGCCAATAGTTTTGATGATAACCTGATATCGCTCATAAGATCACGTCGGTTCTAATAGTGGTTTGGTGGTGGCCAGTTTATTGCTTACAATTGAATGTGTGTGACCAGATAGATAACTGAACGTCATCGGATGTTTTGCGTATTAAAAAATAAATGGTGGCAATTACCGAGTAGTTGCCATAACTATCTGAAGACGTCCTGACATTGTTTAGGAAAACGTATTCCAGTGATCAATCTAAGTAAAAAGCAAAGGTTCTATTTTCTGGGAGGTTTTGCCGTTTTTCAAAATGGATTGCATTGGCCGTGTTACCGTATCGCGCCATCTTAGCTTGCCTGATACTCTTCCTTGTTTGAACCTTTTCGTCAAACTACAAAATAAAAAAACTGGCGGTGAAGCTCCACACAAAATGAGTTGCCGGAAGGCAGCTTGAAGGTCGTCTTAAATGTTATTCGGTGCTAATATGAAACAACCGTCCGATTAGGAAGCAAGCTAGTACAACTTCTGGGATTGTCTCTCTGTGGTGTGCTTAACTGTCATTCAATGAATCGTCATGATATTCAACAACTGCCAGGATCTTGCAATCGCAGGACCTCATTGTTTTATACATCCAGCTGTTATTAAATGAATTTCAAACAAGGTTCACCTTTGGTGACAGATATTGTGAACCCCGCGAAAATTTCTAAAGATGTATTGTCGTGTGTTCCTGAGCAACAACCTCGTGGAATATAGTGTCTGGAGCTAATAAATGGCTTGAATATAACGCCACATATTGTGATGAGCTCTCTAATAGTTAACCATTTTATTTGTAGTAGAATCACGACGGTTGGTGAGATCAAGAGAAAAAACTAAATTATAGCAGTGATATCAGGCGGAAGCTGGCTATTAATACCATCCGAAATTTAACTAGGTAGAACATGATGAACAAGGAAAAATAGGACAATTGTTAGAGACTATATTTTCGGCTATCGAGGCCAAAGAATATTGTGGATCGTTGTTGAATTTTTACAGTTACCATTCATTTCACTCTTCTGGAAAATCCTCTTCCTGTCTTGGTGAGTCCACGGTACAACAGAGATAAGCAATGGATCTCAGTTTACCTCAGCAGTGCATATCCCTTAAAGTACCGGGATTCGAACTCAACATTTGACATGCAGGAAAGGTGAATTACGTTTTCTCCATAAGAACGTGCTGAACGCATCAAAATTATATTATATAAACAAGCAGAACCGTCAAAGCTTCTGTGGCGCTACCCGACTAGCGAGTCACTACAGGCGGGACAATCGATCAACACATTCGGGATAGTTAATGGACCTTCGTTCGAAGCGTCAGGCCGACCATAGGCATCGCTCAAGCATGAAGGCCTTGGTCAAATCATGTCATGCATGTAAAACGACCATCTAGGGTTACTGTTGCGATAAAAGGGGGATTGGGATTTTCGACGAAGAGTTGGTTTTTTATTTGTACGGAAGGTGATCCGCTGTCTCTGGTGAAGATGTTCACCAAGCAGGTCTTCGTGATTAGATGTATACGTTGTAGGTCAAAACTTTGGAAATTGTTCGTCGAGTAAGCAAATTCTATCCCCTCGGTGACGAGTTCAGGCCAACTAAATTGCTCAACAAGTTAGATGCTGATCACTAAAGCCTCCGCAAATGAAAGCATTTGGTGCCAGTAACCCTACAAAATGGAAATCCCTAAGAGAAGTCACTCCGTAGAAAAGTTAACAGCAATTATCTACTGCCAGATTTCTACAATATTTCCTACTTCTAGACCAAACAACCTATGATCCTGCAGTATTTACAATTTTGTTGCCACCCGACTGATCTTGTCTCAAGAATGGCAACGAATATTATCATCAAAAGCTCTCTAGAAAAACCTGGATTTTTAAACGGTGAGTAAAGTCATCTTTGCGGAACGCAGGTCTTGGATTAGTCAAATATTTGGAAGAAACCAACAGCAACTTAGACTCATCTTTGGGTGATGTTTGTGATGAATATGAATAACTTCGTCGGTTTAGACCACAACTCCTGTGGTCGAATAAATAACTACTCGCGGGCATCTTTAGAAATTAGGTGCGCAGGAAGTGCGCTCAGCGTCTCAGCTAAAACACAAATCGTCCGATGGATGTAATTTAAATGTAGGTATTTCTTATCGGTCGCGCCTGTTTACTTAGACGTCAAAGTCTCAAGAAATGCACAAGCAAACTCATGAAGGACGGAATTTCGTTTCAAAGCTTCAACGGTAAATTGCAGCCAGTATGGGGGACATTTTTATGTGTTGCGCCCTTTGGATACGTCACGGACATGAAGTCAGAGCCACAGGTTATTTTATCAAAGTTCGTTCCCATAAGACCTAAAAACAATTACACAATTTTTGACAACCGCATGGTGCTCCCTCATTGGCGGGTTTAGCGTAGTTTCGAAAATCCGCACGATGCCTGGTTAATATGACTACCGTTGGAAAAGCCGCCCCACGCCACACGTTCCCTATGCCTATAAGATATTTTCAGGGGCACTGTTCGCAGGCTTCTATTTGGAAATCCGATTGCCATGATGACTGCCCAGACGACTCGCTCTTTCTGTTGTTTTAAACGCTCTAATTCACTTGAAGTCTTCCCCTGAATAGCGAGTGAGCGAACAGGTGCCGTTGATTGTGTGTGGTCCCTAGGCAATTTAAAACAGTGTACGTATGAACGCGGCAACTAAGAAAGATTTTAAATTTGAAAGAAACTTTCGTTGTACTCATCATGCGAAGGCTGAAGAACAGCGGTCAGTGTCAATCCGTGTGTTTTAAATTGTAGTAGTTGCCAACCAGTTGAGATTGAGTAGTCACTGAAAGTGTTTTTCCCACAGAGGTCAGGTTTACGCGGGCAAATGAAGATTAGCTCAGTGACAGGCAGCAGTCGGGTTCGAGTAGTCTCAAGAGAGTTGCCGCAAGCTGTGTAGTGCACGGAATCCATCGTTATTTAGACTGAAACTTCTGATGCTTCTCTCTATACCGATCTATTTCTTTTGTGTATTCCGCCTGCGTACCGGAAGGGTTTCATTGAAGGCAAACAAAAAAGTCACCAGAAAGAGGCATCCTTTTAGCCTCTATTTTATTTATTTGAAAAACAGAAATAATTTCTCCTGAGATGCGAGAAGACTTTTTCATGGTGTATGAAACGGTTGCAAAAAGCTTACTTGATGATCTACTTGTCGGGACAACCATGTAATAGGCAGTTCCCAATAAAATACACACCGAGGGGACCTTTTTGATACACACAGGAACTGAGAACAATACGACGAAAAACACAGCAATTCTTGTGTATTTGGTGAATTTGCATCTGACATGGGAAGCCGCATCCGATGTCAAACTATTTACATTGTTAGCGAAATACACTCATTTGCAAACAAATTTGGTTATTTTAGCTGGAACTCAGCTGAATCTCTCGTTTGTGATGTTCCAAACAACCGAATGTGCTGCACCAGGCCGCCTCATGTTTCAGTTGCTACGATATTCGAGATATCACGATACATGTATATACGTAATGCACTACTCATAAGGTTCCTGGAAATTCTTCGACAGCCCACGACTGGTTTCGCCCTTCTTAAGGCTCATCAGGTAGGCGTAGTCCCCGATTTTCCGTCAACCTTATGTTCTATTTGAAACCAAATGGCACGAAATTAGCGAAATACACTCATTTGCAAACAAACATGTATCGCGATATCACGAATATCGTAGCAACTGAAACATGAGGCGGCCTGGTGCGGCACATTCAGTTGTTTGGAAACATCACAAACAAGAGATTCAGCTGGGTTCCAGGCGAGTCTCTCGCAAAACCAAATTTGTTTGCAAATGAGTGCATTTCGCTATTTTCGTCCAATTTGGTTTCAAGTAGAACATAAGGTTGACGGAAACTCGGGGACTGCGCCTATATAGATGGTTATTTTTGAGAATGAGAATGAGAATGAAAAACGAACCAGGACACGCGTCCTCAACGTATGGTTGTTCTCGGCTATTTATTAATCTCCTCATTAAATTGTCGCATTTTAGGTCGAATCCATGAATAATCTAATCTGATACAGAAATCGCGTCTGAAAGCAGTTTTATGAGTTACCATTAGGTCTGATTTAATGTTGTGACCAGAAATCACGTCTATTCATTAGGGATGTAGTAGTGATGTATATTTGTTTCGTTTACAGTGGGAAACAATTCTGCAGTGCAATAAACTAAGAGGTTAGTTTCAGAAATCCCAGGGTGTTTATCAAAGGTTTTGAAGATAATAGCAGTAGGTTTGAATGTGTGTCCCGTAGTTGAGTTGCTTCCTCGAGAGTTGCGAGCTCATTAACTGACAGTTCCTGCTATTTCGATTTGTAACAGTATAGTGTCGCACATAAAGCCAGTATATGCAAGACACTCCCCATGAAAATCAAGTTCTTTTTGCTTGCGCAGAAATACAAACTCGTCTGAACCTTATGAGTAATGTTGTCTGTATGGAATTTTTTAAAGTCAACACATCGTAGTGGAATAAGTTGTAATCCGACGCTTCGGCTACTGTGGGCAAACGATTTCAAGGATTTCTACCATCAGTGGTGTCTATTCTGCCACCTTTAGGCTGTCTACAAATAGACTAGGGTTGATTCTTCAAAAATTTTAATAATGAGCCAAAACATATATCGATCAACCATACAAGGATCCCAAGATCATGAAAACTCCACTTAGGCTTGATGAATAAGTAAATTCTTCATGTCTGAAAACACACGACTGACCCACTAAACATCTGGGAGGAAACGGCTAGTAATTTTACCAAGGTGTAACCTCTAGTAAGCAAATGAATTTAGTATGTTGTGCTGTTTTTTATGGAAGGAAGTTTGCCATCGGATCTTCCTTTAAGAGGAGCAGTTTTTTCTGAGTTTAGACATGGTTCTGGATTTTCACCATTGAATGTGGCAAACAGCTAAATTTGGAGCTGTGATATGCAGCTCTCTTAATAAAGAGGATGATCGTACCTCAGTGTGACTTGATACCAGTCGTTCCTTTTATGAGGAACGTAACCATTCGAGAAAACCGACCAAACACCGTGTTACTTCTGGAGAGCGCTAGTTCATGGAACCACCAAAATTGGGGCCTTCTTTGGAGTGATATCTTGTGCGGGGAGATATGCGTGCTTCGTGCTGTAATTGTGCCACATTTTTCCGTAAATCTAAGGCAGAAGTCAGTTGGTACAAAGGAGAGCACATTATGCAATTATTTTTCTAATACACCGGAAATTGTCATCGTCAAGATGTAGCAAAAGTAGAATAATCAGTCATTTCTGGTATCAGCTGTATTGCTAATGAATTAAACGTTAGCCAAATTTAACCCTTTCAGATATGACAAAATACCCAGACGGCAGGAAAACGAGATAAAGAGAACCTTTGACGACCATTATATCCTAGTTACTTGCGAATTACAGTAATTTCTTCCTTTCGCAATCCACAAATCCGAAATGTTTTGGTACCTCAGTGACTTTTCACAACTTGCTTGTCACTGAGTGCTCGGTCTCGTCAGATAGTACTCTGAAACGCTGCAATCTCCACAGCTCAAAGGTCCTAATATATAGTTCGAGAGAAACTACCTACCGATGCCTCCTCCAGAAGGTCGTAATTACTTTGAAACTTGAAGGTTAAGAGAGCAATATAATAGACTCTTATAGTGTTTATCAGGAAGGTGCCCGAGCCTGCTTTGAAATAAAGGCACACACACTACCGTAGAGTTTATTTTTATCACAATGAAGCTTATGTTGAAAGTGCGGCACTTCATCGCACATAATAACCCTGACTCTACTGTATTGAACAGTACATGTATAGGCGTCGCGCGATATAATTTCCATTGGCAGATGATTCACATCTGTTGTTGGGTTGATGAAGGCAGTCAAAATGCGCGTACGCACCAAATCAATCAGTGGCACATTAGTATATTCGAAATCAAGGTTTGTTGGGTGGATGCTCATGTGCTCACCCCTTTAATTGCATGGAATTGCATGTGTGCGGAAACTGTTCTTCAAAATCTTCCATTAGGAAACACTGTTCTTGAAAGCAACTTTCCTAAAAAAACAGTCTATCTCTCTCAATGCAAAAATACTTTGGAGTGACGTCTATTTACTCCGTCCTTAGAACAAAATCTTGTCGGACCGCGCTTTTGGGGAAAACACTGTAACTAACTGCCAGTTCTTGGGAATCTGACGTATATAGAACAGAGCTGACTCGATGTGAAAGTGAATTTATTAGCGCAGGAATTGTTGTGTGCAATAAACATTTGGAGAAATATTAAACTTGCGGAGAGTTATGAGGTTTAGAGGGGCACTCTAGTGCAGCACACTCAACTCTACGTTCACTAGTGGGATTCAGCAGTGAACAAGAATGTTTTTCGGAAAGCAAGGGGTGAAAAATCCAGTGGAATCATTAATTTTCGACGATACTTTAGCCTTCGCATTGATATTCGCTGACAGAGTATGTTAGCTGGCAGTGTCTCGGCATATAGTTTTGGTCTCCATTCAAACTTAAGGGAACAGTAATATGTTGTTGCTGAAGTTGGGATCACCGAGGGGTTTCCAACCATACATCTGAGCTTTCACGAACCATTTGACGAAGTTTCAAGTGGCTGATACTTGGAAGCCCCCTACGGTTAACGATAAAATCTAAACTAACCACCGACAATCTCACGCTCAGTTCTGCATTTGGCGATTAACGTGTTACACACATAGCATGGAACCGTCGGTTTTCGCGGAAAGTTCGGTCGTCAACCGCACCTGATATTTTATGGGATTTCGGCCAGAGGAAACCGGTAGACTAGCTTTTAGAACACCGTGGCTCTCATGGCCAAACCAAAATTAGCTAACAAGCAGGTTTTATTAATGTCTTCTGATAAGTCACGTGAGACTGTCACTTTGGAGGAGTAGAAGGGACAAAAATGCAAATGTTTTCCGGTCTCTCGCAAGAGATTATTGTGTGCCTATCGATCCAATGTAAAGTTCTTTGGATTATGACACAGTGGTTTGCCTGGAGCGGAGGTCATCATTCGGGAAATCGTCTCAAAATACTATTTCAACTGGCTTATAAGTTCACAGTTGTATTTCAGTCCTGACAATGCTCGATTGTCTACAGAGTCCTTTGATATTTCTCGAGGATTAGATTTTTCTTTGAAAAGTGAAGCGAAAAACGAGAAAATAGACAACCACCTTTTTTAAAAACACATTACCAAGTATCTCAAAGATGGCTTAATTATTTACCGCTTTATTAGACAAGTATTTGGGTAATTGTGGGTTTTTATTCCCAAGTCAGTGTGAATACGACGGAAAGTATGTATTTGTAAAAAAAAACAAGAAAAGAGTCTCCTGACTCGTAGCCTATCATGTCAGTTATTCGCTGTAAAAAGCAGTCGGCCAATGTAGTTGTCTGACTACTGTCAGTCACTGGTTTTCACAGCATGGTAGGTGGATCCACAGTGACAGTTATCACAATGACTTGTACTTAGTCAGTTTTTCTCCCTAGATTTCACAGTGAAATAGGATTCAAAGACAGACACGGCGCAACTTTCCTCAGCCTCTGGAAACATACTCAACAAGGTCAAGTAATCAAAAACTTTATGATAAGTGACAAATTTTAAATTATTTGTCACCAGAAATTGAGGAAATTCTTAGATGGATTTGGACGCTTCTTCACACAAAACCAGACAGATTAAAATAGTTTAATTGCTAGCAACAGAAACATTACATAAAATATCAGTTTCACCCTACCATGTAACGGTTGATCATAAAGACTATAAAAATTATTGAGAATTTTACTGGAGACAGAGTGAATTAAAGACGGTCTAATTTTTATACACCATTTATGCCGTGGGTGCGAGTCTAATCACACAGCTGCAGAGAAGGACGAAATAACGTATTATGATTACCGATCAGTTTTATTCCGTCCCATCAACTTAACTGTACCTTGCGTGTTCTCCGACAGAAATGTTTTGCCTCATATTAAGTGTGCAATACTGAGAGTTCCTAGGTTCGAAGTCATAAGAAACGGGGAGCACGATTTCCACGAGGTTAACTGGACACAAACTCGTTCGTGAAAGACACCATCACTAGTCATTCGAAGATCAGCATGCAAAAGAGCTTGACTAGAATGATATTTACAAACTACCCTGAGCATGAACAAACAAGGAACTTGAATTTGTAGAAGCGTGGTATTCAACAATAGCTATCAGCAGACATTCTAATATCCAATAAGAACAAGGCGAATCCAGATACAAAAAGCTTAAAAAGCTAGAGTAGAAATGTATAGGACAAGCGAAGAGGCCCAACTCTGAGGTATAATCAGTTAGATTTAAGAATATTCCTAACCTATAATTCAAAAGACACAGAAAAGAACACAGAATAGGAGTCCAATAAAGTGAAGGTATCCGAATAACTGACCGAAAACAAAGAAGTCGGCCGCCATAAAAAACAACTTCAAACCAAAACGAGCCAGTCAGCATCCAAAAATCAGAACTACAACGCACTGCGTATTCCGAACAGCCCTATTAAAACACAAAAAGAGAATTGATCAAATTGAAAAATATTGGAAATTCTAATCAAAGTTTAAAAAATCGGACTATAGCCAACACAAACTGTAAAGTAAAGAATAAAGCTATTTAATCAACCAAGTTAGTGAGCTTAACTAGTACGATTAAGACAGGCGACAGAGTGACATTGGAGCAATGAAATTATGTGAAAGCTGGGCTACCATTTCCATAGATATGAGATAATTTTTTAAAACAATGAGGATGATGATTTCTCCTTGATTGGTGGCGAGACGGCTGCAAGCCGCTTCTAAGCTCCGGAACAGATTACCAGACTCCTGATCAACAACCAAGAAGTTGCTTATTGTGTCTACTCAGATTGCCGATTCCTACTTGAGAAAAGAGTGCAGACAAATTTGCAAATCACTATCAGAAAAAGATGTAACTACAGCCACATGCAAAGTAGTTTAACATGCTGAAATTTAAGACTGTAATAACTCCCGCGTGTCAAACTAAATATGCTCTATCTTATTGTAAACTAATCTTGCATTTCCCCCGAATTTTGAGTACTTCATACATACAAATGTGGGTAGATGGTTTTAGATTTTTAATGTAACTGACTGCAAGTTCGCGGAACCAACTTGTCAGTAAAAAATTTAAGATGTTCTTTAGTAACTAAAATTCTTGATAGTCATTCATGGTGGCAAGTTGACGAGTTGTCAAATGAGAATCATCCGGAGCCCAATACGGTTCATGCAGTTAGGCAACTGAGGTAGGCCTAACTCCTTAGTAATTAGCACAACAGTCTCGCGGTGCCGGGTTCCGCCGCAGATAAAAGTTGTCGCAAACATGCTGTTGAAATTCAAACACTATGATAATTTGCGCACAATCAGTCCGTCCAAAAAACTTGCTGTGAAAGTCGCTTGTGAATTTCAGCAAGTGGCAATGAAATCTCGCTTTAAAATCTGGAAATAAAACCAGTAATACAGACTGATGAAAATATAACATTGTGAGCTCCCTATGCATGATAAGAACAATATGAAAAAATAGTGAGTACAACTGTATATTTATTGTTTAATTTTTGACCACATAGCTGCCAAGCCAAACGTTGGACAAGGTCCATTGTACAGTGGGATCTAAATTTTCTGGGGTCTAATCCCGCGTGAACCACGGGTCGCAGCTATACAGTTCGAAGCCTAGGTTTAGCCGCGTTCATTTCTTGTTTGTGTCTTCTGATCATCTAACCATCCTTTCAGCTTCATTGTAGCAGATGATATTGGTTTACAGATATGTAGCTGCACATCAACCTATGGTGTTGCAGCAAACAGGTGCCTTGAAAATTATGATGGTAAACGTCATAATGTTTGGATCGCTGTATCCAGCGTTAAATCGGCTAGCACAAAGCGCAGACTACTGAAACTGGACTTTCAATGCCAGAACCTACAGTGAACTTTAAGGTCTGATAGGACAAAAAGCCAGTTAAATGTTCTTTATTGGGAACCCAAGTGCCGATTAGAAGCTCACGTAATCCGTCCCCAACAATCTGTAATGATCAAACTTCCAGAAGTGGGCCAAAAGGGATTGTGAGAAGATCGTTTCAATTTAGGGCAAAAAGTGTGCATCGTTGGAACTCCTTCTAATTCTTCCACTGTCTCGTTAGGCTACAAATTTTATGCCCCTGATATGTTTTCTCCTTCTAACACGGAGTTAATGGGGTTGGAAATGGACTTAATTTCTAAGGACTGACTTTTCACGAACTCTTAAAATATTCGAGTGCCTTCCGAAGCAGCCATGGAAATTTTGTTAGAACGAGAGACCATTGTGGAATAGCGCGACTGGTGGAAATCTGATGCATTAATGCGTAACGTAGTCGTAGGTGATTGCGGGATTTGTAGGTTTCTTGTTCACACCAATGTCGTTCGAACCCTTCTCTTCCCGTCCTGGCGCAATTGTTCCTGCGAGTTCACACCAAAATAGGAAATGCCAAACTCCAGGTTTTCTCCTAGTAGAGCCCGTCAGCACTGCATATCGTCGGTGGTGCCAGGGTTTCAAATTCCTACCTTGAGAATGGAAAACATGTTCACATCCCACTCAACTAAATCCCAGTAATATCACCTATTGTCGCGCTTATTAAGCTGTAGCAGAAGAGTGATTATGTTTCCAACGAAGGTGTTGTATGTTGTTTGAATGTGAGGGCAAAACTTCAAGCAAAAGACAGTTAGGCTAAATTTTATACCGAAATGAATAGTGCCACGCTCGGTTTTTTGAGCTCGGACGCTAAACTCACAAAAGTAAGCTGCCCTTCATAAACCACACTTGTCATGGTATCCGAAAAATGAAGGGTACCATGCGGAGTTGTGCAGATTGCTCTACAGTTTTGAACGAAAAGTGAGATAAATATCAGCATGCCTCCAACTATTCTAGCTTGTGATATTTTCTTGAAAAAACAAGCGAAGGTATGAGCTCTGGAACGCTTCGTACTTTAGGGACCTACCTAAATGTGGGTAGAAACCTCCCGCGTTCGGACGGTTGATAAGTAAGCTGACCTAGTCTAGTGTACATATTGTAAAAATGCACTTGCAATATTCCCGCAGACTATGGACACGAGGTTCATTTGCGTAACCGGAGTTGCTTTAAACAGGCTGTTGCATTTTATGTGCTTGAAACCGCTACTGTCCACGTTCCTCAAGCACAAAGCATGAGAAGTTTTAGATCAGTTAACATCAGGAATTCGCCAACGGCATCAAACAGTCACTGTATCTAGAATTTAAAAAAATAAGAAGGGAGCAACTACTAGAGTCTTAAATATTAAGGGAAATTTTAGGATAATTACCCGACAATTCGTGTATTTGGTGTCTACCGACTGGCTATGTTTGAATCCAAAAAAGAATGAGCCGGCTTATTCAGCTGCTCTGAGGCATAATGCCGCTTATCATTAAGTCAGGCCGGGGCATTTTAGCGTTCGCCTGACTCCACTCAGATAGAACTAAAGAATGTCAGCAGCCATTTTTTCTATCAAGAAGGTCATGCTGGCCATAAACCAAGGGCCTGTGGCTTTTGGCATGGTTCGTCGTGTTACCCAAAAATGGCAGCCTAGCACAAAAACAAGGGGATGGCACAGAACCACTTGGCCCTTAACAAGCTTATCAGAAGAGCCTCAAAATCGACCCTAACAACGGAGGTTATTTTCTGTCGTCATGGCCTATCTTCTCTTCCGTTTACAAATAGTTGTTTGCACTGAACCTCGCCATCGGATTTGAGCACGATCCATTAACAGGTAAACGAAGATAGGCTGACTAAAAATGCTCCCAAGTTTCTACGTTTATTAGCTCAGGCAGCTTGTATTGACGAAGGAAGTTTGTAGATGCTGCTCCTGACAAGTTGGTTCTCATAATTAAATTAACCCGCTGCCATCGATTAAAGTTCAAAAGACCATGGTCACGTAAACATGTATATTTTAATAAACCAGGCAACTGGAGAGGCTTCCTTGCCCTTTGACGCGTGTTCGGTGACTGGCGACAAGTTCTTTGCGTCTGAGACAGTGTGGGTTGTGGCCGTCAATAAACTATAGCATTTGTGTTCCAACTTCATTCCTCCGGGAACAGTTACGTGCAAATTGTGAAGCTTTCGTATTTCAGTATTGTAGTAACTTTATTCGGTACAACTTTCATTACGTCTCCTCACCCTATCCATATACAGATGTTAAAGCTGAGAGAGTAAGGACATCTTCTATAGCCTACTGACAACCTCAACGGAGTACAAATTATAACAGAAGTGTTCGAAACTTTCTTCCAGGTGTATGGACCAACTCCTAATATATATTCTGCTGCTTGCTGCTCTCCGGCAAAAAGTATGGTAGAAAACGAGTAGAAAATTCTACATCGTACTATCATTCCAAAATCCAAGTATTTTCAACCGTTGACGAAAGTCTATTTCACAGTCCCAAGACGGTGGACTTTTAGGAGAATCCCATGCTTGTTGCTGAACCATTCTTAAAATAGATGATCGGATGACTGATAATACCCAGACAGAAACAACACTATGGAAACGGTATTTCAGCCATTTGCGGTTGACTGGGTAAAGGTCTCAAGAGCAGACCAATAGTCGCTGTAAACCATTGGCTCTCCAAAGTTGGCAGCAGTCGGCCCCATCATTGGCAGACCAAACAACGGCTGAAACAAGGGCGCTTAAACGGTCCTTTGTAAAACACGCCACGGTACACACTACGCTTGCTTCGTAGTGACAATCTTATGTTGACTGAACAGAAGGAACCTTAATTCTTGAAAACAAGCCCGGATCACCAGAAAATTACTATGAACTCAGCATTCACCGAAAATGTATTCGAAAAACTCAGAGTATTTTGTGCAATCAATTAGAAGCCACTGCCAACGCTCAAATGCGCAGGTAGCCGCCGAATCCAAAGTCAATCAATCACTCGACGCCAACCGGACAACTTAGAGTGCAATTTTTACCCTCAGTTGACTGCAACAAAGTTGTTGCGTTCTCATGTGTCAAGTATTTTGTCGTCACTGAAGTACTAATTTCAGGGTTGCGGTTGATTACAGCAACGGTAAAGTACGCATTATGAGAACTGTTTTGTCACATTCACACCGAATCAAGAGATGAACAAGGTCTACGTAGCTTCATTTCCACTGTGCTTTCTTGATGTAGCGGTTTGCATACTTTGAACTTTACTCATAGTTATTGAATGATTGTTAGGATAAAATCTCGATTTGCTAGGTTTGCGGCATTTTGTCTCTGAAGAAAATCGGAGCTTTGAATTTTCCACTAGTTCTTCGTAGCCCAGCAAGCCATTTAAAGTGAAATGACAAAAAATACTTATGCAACTAGGTGAGCCTGCGAAAACTGTTCACAGCAACTAAGATAAACGATTATCGGAAATCGCCTTATCCACTTTCCCCCAGCGATCATTTCCTAATTTACCTGGCTGTTTCAATTCATCAAAAATTGATCGATATTTTAACAGCGGTAGAAAAGAACTCCTCGTAATCGGGAAAATACGCTCAAAAATTACGATGTTACGGGTCTGGTCGTGACTATCCGCGTGCTTAAAGATCACAAATGCAGGTGAAAAATAGTGAAAAGCAACACTACTTTTCTGCCAAATATTTTTTTTAGTTTGGAATTGCTTGCATCAATCAGGCGATATTGTTCAACTGCTTACATTCTTTGATGTCTCACTAATATACTGGATGCTTTTTCAAAGATTTCTTTGTACAATTTGGTCATTTAAGTTTCCGAAACATCAACTCAGTATTTGGACCACTTAAAGTTAGACTGCATATAAATCATGCTACAAAGTAGCAAGTGGATTTCACACTCCTGAGGGTAGGTTCACAGGACCTGCCACCCCAAGCATACGCCTACCATTTCCATGTATGGTAACTGTAGTTGGACGGTTCCTATATAGAAGTTGAAGTTCCCGGTCTCCCACAGTCCCCAGCGAACTAATACTGATTAGACCAGCACATCACATATTTATACCCACAGCTGGTCCCCTCCCTAGGAGACTTCTGTTGTGAATCAGGCACAGAGTCCGGCTGCGTAGTAGTAACCGGTTTCAAATTCGGAGGATTGGACTGTTCAGATGATACTGAGAGTTAGCCGATAATGGTCAGCTTGGCAACCATAGTAATTAAAGATCTTCTGTTTATGTAAGAAATGGCTGAGTGAATGTATACACAGCTGTTTTCACAAACTGCAATTTGAAAAACTTGATTCGTTCTACTTCCTTTAGGACAAGAGTTCAAAAAAATATTCCTTCGTCATTACTTGCAGGTGAGGCATTTTAAACGATTAAGTAACATTGGGTAATATTTTGGGTATATTAAAACCACCGCAAACCTTTTAGAGTCGTACTTTCAGAAATCGGGGCAGTAAGTTTGGACGCGGGAGACTCTTCCATCAACTGCGATTCGGTATGTTTGCCCTGTCAAAAACGTGGAGTAAATTGTTGTAGTTGTAAAGATTGCCCCATAAACCCGTAACTTTTACGGGTGTTCTGTTAGAAAAATACTGTAACATAGCAAGTTCTCAGGTGGTCTTCATAAATGATGATCTTTCCTCCCTTTTTGTGGACATATCGGGTATGCACCTGATGAACTAAACTAGTATCCATAAACGGAGGTTCGGTTTGTAATGTAGATCGCGGAGTTAGCACAGACAAAAACGTAACCGATACGATTTCGCCAACCACATAACAAGCGAAAAGCTTGTAAGGGCGGAGCCACTGTCCATGAAGGTAACGAGATCGATGCGTCCAAATTCAGTCCCACAATAATAAGCACTCGATTACACGTCAGAATGAACAGTTGGAATGACTATCGCTCATCCAGTGAAATTAGCATTTAAGTTACAACCAGGTCAAGCTACCCGATCGATCGGGCTTGCAGCCTTGCAGAGTAACAATGGTCCGCTAGTTGCCGCAAAGCACCACAGGTGAACTTAAGGCAGCAATGCACAGGTGAACAAGGAACAAAGAACTTCATTCCTTGATCGACAAGCTGTGCGTAAGCATGGATGGATATGCAGCCTTTTCAAGAACACAAGATAAGTTTCATATTGCCCGTATGGATTGCGGGAAACATGAGAATTCGGTACAAAATTGTATGAAGATATTTGGACTGATGGTGTAGTTTTGCTCAGCCACATGCGCGTCTTTTAATATAAACGCAATGATTCCATTTTTATCTCTCCAGTGTGATTTGTAACAGCCTGCAAGTGCATCAGCCTAAGAATATACACTAAGGACACATTGTATTTCTACCTGTCATGTGCTTCGAGTGCTTTGAAGTGACTTAAGCCCAGTCCATTTTCTGCTTTTCCTATAGTCGTGAGCATTTCACAGATTTATTTGTCATATCGTCTAATTCTTCATAGAAATTGATTTTTTTCGAAAGCACTGGAGGGTGCAAATAAATGAACCTAGAGGCAATTGGGCTAAAAAAAAGTGACACATCTGGAAGGAATTGACGGTTAACGGCAGTACAATATAAAAATATAATATAAAGAACTGACGTTGACTAAATTGTTGGCAAAAGTAGATCATCATTAGTTCAATAATTATCCTTTTTCCAGATGTACGCATACGTATGCAGCTCTAGTGTATGACTGCTTTCAGCTCTGAGAACCCTATTGTGGTTTATCAACTGATCATCTGCACCAAATAATCCAGTCTATGTTGGGCAACTTCAAACCGGATACATTTCTTCGGTATATTTCGTACAGGACTCCATACACCATTCGTCGTGTTATACTGCCGTTTACGGGAATTGTCAAGCAGCACTTTCAAACTTAGTTTACCCATTGAGGCTGACGAATTTTGTCAGATATAGAAATAACATGCAGAATGACTGGTGCAAACCCCAGCTTGAATGATAGTTTTCAGGCTTTCTCTTATTTCCATCTTGGGGATTTATTCCTAGAAGTCAGTGCAATTACCGCAGCACGGCAATGGTTTTCATCAGCTTAAAATCCACACTTGGTCACACTATATCTATGCTCACAAATCGTGCAAAATGATAAATTTTCACAAGTCGGGTGACAGTAAACTTAGTTTGTAACAAACAAATACTGCTACAGCTATCGGTTTGCAAATGCGCAAAGAATTTTTCAGAATAACTTAACTTTATTTGATGATAATGGGATAAACTACGGTCGGAAACAAAAACAGTTGACGAAAGCCGTCTGACTACATGGAAGAAGAGACTCTATCAATAGAAAGGAATGATGGACCGATCGATTTCCACATTAGTTCAGCCTGTATAGCAGGCCATCAACAAAACTTTATCAGCTTCATCAAAGTTGCAAAAAAAACTAAAAATCAAATCTGCGAAGGTCATCAGTTTAGCTACATCCGTTCACTGTAAACCAGGTTAGCAGTCTAATATAAAACAATGAAACACCTAAACACAATCACATATAAATAAATAAATATAAATAAGTATAAATGATTACAAATATTTAGCAGCTGTTCCTGGTACAAACAGTGAACGGATTAAGACGGAGCGGGACACATTTCCGAAGATAGGAAGATGTACATACCCGATAAAAGGAAGGCCACCGTTAGGAGAACTATTAGGCCATGCACTGAAATCTGTTTCACTCCTGGTTACAAATATCGTAGTCCTTCCTAGAACAGTCCAGTAAAAGCACAAATATTGTTGAAATCGCGAAGACAGGTTCGAAACATTAAACAGAAACAGCTTTCTTTTAGAGTAGTCTTTACTCAGTTTCATTGAACGGAATTTATTGTACGTTCTTTTGAACAAGTCAGGAGAATAATCTGCTAAACCTGATGCAGAATTCAACCAGTTTTTCAGTCCATTTTTTCACTCTTCAGTTCACATAACTCACAGGGTCTCTGTTCGCAAATGAAGAGTGTATGGATAACATTAACAAATTACATCAAATATCTTCCCTGGGTTCTAATGACACGCAAGTGAAGTAATCATTGTTTAAAGTAATCAGTAGTTAGAACTTCGCATAAAAATTCGGAGGTCTGCTAAGCACTGTATTGTTGGGTGAAATGGAATAACAACAAGAAAATACCATACTTACGATTTCTGACTGACCAAAGCAGATGGCTAAGTGGGTCATTTTTTTAATGGGCTAATAGTCAAAGTGAAATCAAAGGGATGCTACTCTGTCGCAATTTCACGCATTTCAGTCAGGATGGAGGGGACTAGAAATGAAGAAAGCCTCAGGCAAACTAGGGGAAAAATCAACGTCGTTCGATACGGCTGCCATGGGGTCAGCTAAACAACGTTTGGAAGCAAATCCTATGGGTGTTTTGGCGAATCTTAAACCATTGTATCACAGTAATTGCGATTATAGGAACTCAGTGGAAGCCAAAGTGATTTAATTAGAAGGTATAAGTGAATGTTGTTGAGAAACTTAAGCCTACCATTTTAACCATATTTGTTTACCTGTATAGGTGAGACTGCCGGTACTTGTTTTTACGATAATATCTGTAAACCGTCTTGTGTTGAGCAGAACACATTTCCTGCAGATTCGCTCGCCATATAGTTCGGGAAAATAGACAACATCGACTACAGGACATAGCAAACACACAACCATGAGCTCTCACACCCGCTCACCCACGGCTGACTGATTAGACACGTGTTTGTCAATACGAAATATTTTTGAACTCATAAAGGAAATATTTTTCTAGATTTCATTTCTTACCAGTACGTCGACAGAAAGGAACCGTCAAGTGTACTGGGCTTATGAGCTCTATTAAGGTTCACAAACCTAAGATGGCACTAAGGCGTTCTACAAGTATCAGGCTGCTGAGCAGACCCAGTTCTCTGGTTTTGCATCCACCGGCTTCGCAATAACAACTGCATTCCCTGGCCTAACTCACAGACAGACCGTGACAGACCATGTTGCCAGAATCCCGCAGCTGAAGACAAAAAACACCATTTTGAATAAAGTGATAGGCTAGCAGATCCGGCAGGACGTCATATTTGATCAAAGTCAGAGTTTAAGATAATGAGACTTTTGAATCACGGTAAAATTAGTCTAAGGGCCACTGACGGATAGCAAACCAAATAATGAAAACAGAAATGAAAAGACTCTGAGAAAACCCAATAAACGGCAGTTCGCCGCAGGCATGAGCGAAAGTGTAAACGATTTATTATAAAAGAATATGGCTTAATTACAAAGGCTCACCTAAGCGTCTCCGTAGACATCAAAGGGAGTGGTTTCTTTTGAGTGAATACCAGTGAGCTGTCTTATGCACTTTGCTCTAGGCCCCATCAGGAAGGTATAGAAGCATACCAACATAATCCGATTTTCTATTCCGTTGGGCTTCTCCTCTCGTCTAAAGTTGATTTCAGATTGCCCATTATTAAACCAACACTGAGAACGGCTCCAACCTATTTCCAGGCTCTGTTCTGAGACTGGAGTACCCTTTTCTGGAGTGGAATTTTCATAACCCCGTGATGGCACAATACTAGTGCCCACTGCTTGAAGTCCATGAAGTAGACATTGGAGAATGGACCAGACATACTCAGTTTTTATCGAAAATTATGGACATGCTGAATTACTTCTTTCACCGGCTGGATGTCAGCTTCGCTTCTTTTTTTAGGGTACTGATTATTTCACTCTGGTTATACAGTGGTGCACTAACTTTAGTGCCATTGTGGCACCTGAACGGTATCGAGGGATTTGACTTTCGACCTTATGCTTACAACCTGCAATGAGTTTGCTCCGGTATCTGAATGCGTTGACCTTTAATATCGCCTGTAAAAAAAATGCTTTCAAATTCTCTCGCCAGACAAAAGTTCCCTATATGAGCGTAGTGCCGACAAACAATAGACACATTAGATAGGTCAGGTTATTTGAGTTTTGGACAACACTGGGCACAAAGATTTGATTGACTTGTGTCACCTATAGCCATTTTGTGTTAGAAGTGGTCCAAGCAGGCAACATCCAACGCATTCCGGAATTTCTTCAAAGGACACTTGTTGTAGATCCTGATAAACAAATGCGCTACAGACCAGAAAACGTTCTGTATAAATTTTGCTGAACAGCTTTGGTTCAGATTTTGCAGATAGTTCAGATATTGCTACCGCTTTTGACGGGTGTTTGTTAAAACACCTATATGACAGATTTTATGGTGAGCAAAGTTTTCAATCTAGTATTATGTACCAAAAGTCAACGGCTTTGGTCGCCCGGGTATTGAAATTTCCAAGCTAAATGATTAACATATTTTTAGTCCTAGGGAGTGTGGTTTGAACAACATTGTCGTCGAAAGCTGCGCTACCTCATCTACACCGGATTTGTTCGGCTCACTACAGGTTTAAGTGGAACTAACCGTCCAGACACCATTTCGTCCATTGGTCGGTGCAGTGAAATAAGGGAAAATTTTCGTGCATCTTGGCTATCCATGATTGTGCTCCCGCAGTCAAGGCCTGGCACAACAAATGATATACATTCAACCTCCTCTCAATCGCCATGACAACAAACTCGTGCGTACGTAATAGAATCACTTTAGTCCTGTCACCGTATCCTGTTAACCCCGTAGGTAGAAGAAAACAACGGCGCAGTTTGAAGCTACGCTCTTACCGTCAAGCTAAAAAAAATCAGTGCTTATTTGGGTCACATTGGGAAAACGGGGACTGAACAGCGTTGGATGAAAAGTCATGATTGACTAGACCAATATTCTGCATGCAAACAGGGCTGTTATCTTAAAAAGCGGCAAAAACGCACACAATCCACTCCCTTTGTTAAAACGATAGGAACCAATTTACGTGCACAGGAAAAGTTGTTAAGGTAGAATAATAACCACACATTATCTACGATGTTATGTGACGTTCAGATATGTTGTCGATACGCCAGGAAAGGATTTGTCCACGGAACAGATAACAGATAACATTTAATCAGTTTACCGCATTTTACTGAAAGATTGGCAAGGGAGCTCTTTTAGAACTCTATCAGTATACAATTCCAGATCCCGTAGATTTTAATCCATATCAGTCAGAACTCAGTCCCTGAAAAACATACATTTGATAGAATCTCTTGCTTAGATCACGCGGTTCGTATTGAAATTTTATCTCCTAAAGTTAATTTTGTTAGTACGTGTTACTTGCCTTGGCTAGAAGAAGAAGAAAATAAGAAAGAAGGAGACAATAATAATAAAAACTTCGAAGAGAAAGATTTACTGACCGTGTGAACACGCCCCTGAAAATGGTTGGGGCAAAATTCTGAACAATTCAAAGGTAATTTTGAGCTTGTTGTTTTGATAGACCACAAGTATATCTGGTAAGTGCTGAGATAATAATCCCAAAAGGCCTGGCGTAAACCCGAAAACACTAGAGGTACATTCGGTGCATCAGCCTTTCGTACGACGGAATGATCTGCCAGTATATCCACCAAAGATACTGCCTAGCGTAATGCTTTCACAGTTTACGCCCGCAAGTGGTTCATGAGGCATGTACTAATACATTAAGTGACAGATAATGACAGTGGACTGATGATCCCTTTGCAACTCACACTTGCTGGTCGGTCGCATAAGTCTGTCCCTGGTGGTTCCCGTACCATAGTGCTTGTCCTAAGGCTCAGAGGTCAGTGGTCACAGTCCAACCCAGGATTGTGCCCTCGATCATGCTGTACGGGCGCCACATAAGAATCTGTTTGAAGTTAAGTTTCCCGAAACCGTAGAGAAAGCGAATTGCATAGACTGAAAACATGGAGAACTCTTGTTTTAATTTAGGTGCAGAAGGTATCACAACAAGTGTTCTCAAGTAATCATTCTCCGGATGCTGCATATAAAAAATATCTGCATACAACACGTGCGAAAAAGAAAGAACAGAAAATGTTACTTGGTTATCTAATAAAAATGCCCCAGTTGGGTTGTTGATCTGACAGCTGACTTCCTCCGTTATGATAACCAGATTAATTCAACTGGTGCGCTCTAAACGGCATTATCTGTTTGCACAAGTTGACGAGGTACTAGCGTTGTTCAATGCCTCATCAGTTCTTCGGTAGCCAAGATATGAAACGGACGTTCTTTGCTAGTGTTAACAATGTACGCTTTTGGAATGGTTACTCGATATCCATATCAGTGTGTCTTTCCGAAGAGCCAGTGGCCAAAAGTGCACCCCGTATTTCTATCGCATCGTCCAAATCGCTATGAATTGCCTGAGTTACTTTTCCGACGTTATTTTGGTTCACGGTTTCTGTTTAACTGTGATGTGTATAAAACTTTCGATGTTGCAGCAGTGGGATCCTCGCTTGATCCCTCACTTGTGATGTGTCCATGGCAGTGCTCGAAAGGGAAGAACTAAAATCATCTTTCGACTACTTCAAAAAGTACTATCAACACATGGATGGCGTATTTTTGTACTGCTGATAGAAAAACTGACTTACAAGCACCTTCAGTCGTGCTCATCCTTGCGTATGCTTTACTACAGAAGAATAGGAAAGTGGGAGGCCTTCATTCATGGAAGTACACTTCAGCCCTCTACCAGATAGATCAGTAGAGTGCATTAAGCGGAGACCTGTGCCGGACAGTACATCAGCATCATCATATACAGCATGACATGTGTTCAAAACCGATGCTTCACTGCCGGATAATACACCAAATTCATAGCTTCTTTTCATTGATATATAAACGTAATCTCGTGAATCGCCTGGTCGCAACAGTTGAGAAGATCTCCTCGAGTAGCAAGTTGCTGGGTGAGCTGGAAAAAAATATGAGGTTCACTTTCAGAAGAAGACTATCCAGATTCATACTGATAAGGATATCGAGCAACCATTTCAAAAGTGCACATTGTTAACACTAGCAAAGAACGTCCGTTTCATATCTTAGCTACCGAGGAACTGATGAGGCCCTGAACAACGCTAATACCCCGTCAACTTGTGCAAACAGATAATGCCGTTTAGAGCACACCAGTTGAATTAGCCTGGTTATCATAACGGAGGAAGCCAGCTGTCAGATCAACAACCCAAATGGGGCATTTTTATTAGATAACTAAGTAACATTTTCTGTTCTTTCTTTTTTGCACGTGTTTTGTGCAGTTGTTTTTCATTATCCAGAAATAATCACAATATGCAGCGGCCAGCTGGTTGTTATCTGAAACAGTTTGTTTGCCTTATAGTTCGTCACTCTGAAGTAATGGGTAGTTGCTGAACACCAGTATGGTCTCTGAGTACTGGCAAGCTCTGTAAACGTAAAGATACGACCATAAGACGAGAAAAGTTTGATGGAGCTGGAAATATGATTGTCCTTCGGAGGAAGCTCTTGTTACTGGCGTATAGAAGTATATAGTCGTATCACCAACCGCCACAGAGTGGATAAAGTGTGATAAATAAAGGCATGGTATTCCTTTCTCTTCAGACTGGCGAGTGCAAACGATAAGTTAAAGCTTTCTGGTGCAATGTTACAGGCTTAGTTGCTCACAAATCGGGAAACTTTGTCTAGTCTATTTCATGAATAGTAGGAGTTTGTTTGGACTTGCCTACATTTCCAGATGTGGAGCCTATGTAACTTGCCAGATTCATGACCGAGAGTAACAGTTTTGGTGGATCATGACTAATGTATGGGAATTCCTTTTACGGGGTACCACACCCTATTTTTTGAACTAAGTTCAAGCTCAACAGCACTCGTTTCAGCTAGATTGGGCGACTTATCGTTCCCGGGGGTCACTTACTTTTTTCAAAATGTCACCGTGCAGAGCCACCTATTATGCCGTCATTCTACTCACCTCTCACTTCTTAAACTACGAAAACCTCTTTATTAAGGAGTGAAATTCTTATGGACAGATTGCTAACCCGGGCAAACTGAACCGTATTTTACATCAGGTCCCAATCAATGGAAGCAGCGGGTGTCTCACGAACCTCCGGGGAGAAGTCGCGACTAAGCCGTTCGACCACCAGCGTTTGCTAAGTGACGCGATTAACTCGCAGTTGGACAGCACGTAAAGTCACTCATCCTTCAGTCACGTAATCCGCATCACGTGATCACACGTTGACTGGCTTCTCGAATGACGACTTCTCAAATGCAAGGCTCGGTTATTTTGTTGGCTACTCTCCTAACCTACCTTATGAAACACGAATGCTCTTATTCCCACCAACATACTCCTTCATAATTGTCAGTCTAGCATCGTCTCCTGGTCACTCCTTCAAATTGAAGGTAACCCGAGGAACTCTCCTTAACGGATAAGATTCACAGCATTTACGGCTAAAACTAAAGGACACAACCCCTACAACTTTACCTTTGGAATGCCAGTGTCACGGAATCCATTGGTCTTGACGGTCTATACCATGTATAAATTCCCTCCTAAGTGCAATTTACCCCATAAAACTAAAGTTTACCTCCATTCATTAAGTCCAGATAGTGTGGCATGCTAGAAATGCCCTCGTCCATAAATGTGTTGGTCTGCTGAGTCGGTGATTTGGCTTGCGGCTGCTAACTTAGTTAACTGGGATTTTTGCAGCAAGTTTCCACTTCATAATTCTCCAATCACCGCACCGCCATGGTAATCCCGTCCCCTAGGAAGTTGAAGAACCATGCCAGAAACTCGAGCCGTCACAAGGCCGATAAAGCTCAGTACACAAATGAAGGTTGACGTGATACTAACCCTTTTCTCCAGGGCTTACAAGAGGGTCTGTTATTTTTGGTGATAGTTTTATGTACGACCACATCTTTATTGACAATGCAGTGATTCACCGTGCTCTTAACTGAGGAGCTTAGAAGTGATCCCTCATCTTGTCCAGTGGAGTTGATCGTAGAAGTCCAGTCTTCAAATAGCAGAAAAGCCCCTAACAGAAAACGACTCTGAGAAGTCCCCATTGTGATTTGTTGCTGGTGTGATCAAAAGATGTACTGTTGTAGTATTGTGCTGTCTTCGCATTAGTGTGTAAACTTTGTGAGCAGAATTCAGCCTGAGTTTATGGGATGTATGGCTGCTAACAGGTAGTCTGCAAAAGATCAACCGTCTGGTGAAATACTTCTAAGAGGTTGAAATCCATATTACTTCTCACTACATCAGTGCGTTTCTGAATGAAATTATCACTCAGATGAAGCAACACTATGCTTTCCGCTAAATATTCAGACGTCCGTGTACAGGTGACTTTATACGGAGCTTGGACGATTAGCAAACTGCCTCTTAGTTTTTATGGAGAAAAATATGACGGTCTGCTTTCAATCTCTGCCTTTTTTCAAATTTGGAATCTCGCAGCGTTTGTCAGGTTTCCAATGAAGGCCCCCGAGAATAACTGCAGGAGGGAAAAACATAGGTTTCCGGATGTTTGTTTTTGTTCATCCGGTTTGGTTTCTAAGACCTTTAGCATCCGTTTTCTACAAAGGAGAGAAGGGGACAACTGCAAGCCAGCGTCAGGATGCCTAGCACCCTAGTCACTGAATTGTTTTGTCCTAGTTGCAACAGGGAGATTTGTTTGTTCAGAAGTGAAGACACAGACGGTAACTGGGCTTAGATAACAACTGGGACCACCATTGTTGCTGGTGATGATGGTAGAACACCTCATTTGAACATTTACTGAAGGTCCAGAATCATTTAGCGGTGCTTGAAAACGTTGTCCTATGTTTCGCTGCCTTGTAGAACCGTTAAGTGTTATTGCACCGCAGACTATTATTTGAATTCAACCATCCCACTAAAGTTCATATTTATCCCTAATAACCAGTAAACACTATGGAGCTGGATGCTTGCTATCCAGATGCCAGCCGCCCTCTTCGATAGTGATCCGCCAGCCAATGAAGTCCCAAAGCGACACGTATAACGCAAAGTAGACTTCAGTAGAAGTTGGTTGACCGCTAACCTCAATTCAGCTAGTTATATACATACGGAACGCAGATGTTCTATTTGGTTAGTTATACTGATTTTGATAGTTTGTTGAAAGTTATTGTCCCAAATACTTTATTTCATAGGCATTTGCAACACTGCAATTTTTTTTGCAGTTTTTTCTTCTACTTATGGCTAAACGGTTTGTAAAAAATTTATAACGAGACCACGTCTGGATAACGGTACATCCTTTTGCTAGACTGCCATATGTCCGATTCCATTTTGTCTGATTAAAACCGTCGCCTCAGACAAAACGCTGGCGAGCACAGATGGTTAAATTATACAACGTTTTTGGAAAAATAAAGATTGCGCGGCGTCATGTGATCCTGGGAGACGTCTGGAATCGCTTATCAAGCAGTTGTGCTTAATATCCCCTGTCATATACACAGCAACATGACAGCCAGTTCGCCTTCAGATCTCCGAATGGATCATCTGCGCTCTCCCGCGAGGCTTGCAGATCGGCGTGTTTAATCACACGTCAAAACATAAAACGACCCATGGAAACTAGCGCAGGATTATCGTCCAAGGAGATTGTCTGATTTGTATAGCTCGCTGTAGTTGCCGGAGATTCCACACAGAGTGTTTTCCAGACTCTCGGGTGAATATATATATATATATATATATATATATATGTATATATATACGTAGGGTCAACCGCTTATTGTTTCGAAACAGATACGCGGACTTTTTTATAACTCAAAATCTCTAAATCTGTACAAGGATATTGAAGTTACTGCTGAAGTTACAGTACGAAATAAATTTTGTTGTGCTTGCCAAAAGTTATGCACACTAGGTTGCATCTATCTGCCGTGTTCTGGTAACAGAAATACATTATCTCCCCGGAAAATGAAAGCTAACAAGAAAACGGTTGAATGGTCTCAGCATGGGAATGATTTCATTTGACTGGCCATTTTTATTAGGTAGTTCGATAAAATATTACCGAACACACCGCGGTCGCCACTACTAATCCAGTGAGTCACTGAAACAAATAAGGTTACTTCCTAGTCATCTCTTTTAGGACACAAAAAGCAGAGCAGTCCATTGAAGTACTGGTATTATCCCCACTATATTCACCACCAGAATAATGGTAGGAAAACTTTATGTGACGGGCCACAACCTCGGGAACACTGCACGTTTGGTTTCGAGTCTGACCCTGCAATTAATGTGATTGGTAAATTTTAGCTTTCACCCAACCATCGTTATTGAGTTCAGTAGATTTCGCGTGCATGTTTTTAAGCCTAGGGGAGATTTACCGGGCTGATGCAGTGTTAGTATGCTTTTTGGCTAGCTGGGTGAAAAAGGATAGAAGGAAAATACTGCGAGATGTTAGGGTTCCTCATATTCACCACTGACAGTCTGTAAAACGGTATGTATGTATGTATGTAAACAGTATGCAAAACCAGCAGAAGTACTTACAACAGTGGCTCCGAAACAACGGTGAGCTGCTCAGGGTACAAAAGTAAATAATGTTTAACTATAATGTATCATGTCCACGGTAATCAAGCAAGCTATCGATTGCGCAAAAATTTCTTGTTTATATACTGCCAACTTTTGTGGGTTGATAAGATCTTATGAAATAGCAAAGGCCATTGTTTTGCAATCTCAGAATTGTAATGTGAATACTGTCTTGGAGTCGACTTCCGGTCTGTCCTTCTGAAAATAAAGACACGATGTGAAGTAGCCCCCAAGAAGTAATTTACGGGGCTTTTTCTACCGAAACAGACCGCCCAACTACGTATTGCGTTTGGTGATCTAAACTTGTCCGATTCTACCACACGTTGTGCAAAAAGTATTTTTTCTATTAAAGTAATCGGAAGCGCTTAAAACGCCTTTTTGTGAACATTGCAATTTTACAACGGCAGATTGATGTAGTGTCGATCATTCGAAGTCAACCATCACTTCGGCGAGTGCAGAAGTTGCTTTGGGTTGTCAGCGTCAGCATCTTACACTAGCATATGCAACAAATTTATAGCACCATCCTTAGCGCGTCTGCAGCAACCATTCCACTAGCAGGTTGATCCTCTTAACCGCTGTGGAATAGGTCACCAAGTCTTACTTTGCAACAGATTGGATAGCCGGACTCCCATTTACGTTCGTTATACAAAGAATAACGAGAATAAGAAAATATTTTCATTTTCATTTTAGGACACAATACCATATTGCATCACGATTTGCAATGTTTAGTAGTCTGGAGCGCCTGACTTCAACCGTTCTGGTCAGTTGTTTTTCTAAGTGAATTTTGTCGTCGTTTGTTCTTTCGACAGATTGTTCACTGTTGTAAACGATGAAGAAATTCGAATGCACGTACCTAGTTAGGAGGGAAGTTCTATGTGCTGATAAATAAATTTTTTAGTCAAATTCTTTGGATTGACCTCCCCAATTGAGTGTGTTTTGTATTAAAGAAAGACGCGGAAGAATAGGTAAGATCGCAGAATAACGTTGTATACCCCTAAAAGTTAAACTGCTTCACTTCTTGCCAACGTATAACAATCGATCACCAGGTTATTTGGCGCGAGATTTTGTCTAAAAGTTATCAGTCTTTTGTCTCATTATATTTCCCAGTATCCTGAACGCCTATGCTCCATTTCTCCCTCGTTTGCAGTGGAATGCCTGTGGAACAGGAAATACCATGTAGCAAAAAATTACCCGCGATAACTTTTTCACAAAAACCAATTATTGTCTTGTGCTAATTGCGTTAAGCGAGGAACGCCGCCTTCAGTGGTTCACAGCAAATAAATCACGACTAATCGTGTTCGCTCCATAATCGTCTGACTTGAACGCACCAAATACAGTTGATACGATCACAAGGGAATAAACCCTTTAAGTCAATGGTAAGAAGTTGTGACTGGAACCCACACTAGGTGGTCATCTGAATGTGCACGTCAAAAAGGTTATTGGTGCTATATATATATATATATATAATTATACTGGTGTTCAACAACCGGTTGCTCCAACTTCAGAAATCCACGCACAGTTGAAATGCTGTAGGTTCCGGTATCTCTGGTACTGTTAGAATGCACCTGCAAGATAGTTCCCAACAAGGTTGAAACAGACACACAGTGTTTCGTGTTTTTTCTGCTGCGTATTATCAGCAATATTACTATCTTAGTAAAAATTATACCTTCACTCGTGACAACAGAAATGGATGAAGAATATTTTCTCTTGCCAAGCTCATGTGGATTTTAGCGTGGAACAGGTCGTATGGTGTCGGAAATATAAGCTAACGCATTGGTTCGACAGTGAGCTAAGATTTGTAGTCTGGTGAGCAGCGAAACCTAGCACGTACTGAAGGGTCTATCTGTTGATCCAGGCTTTCGTGATGGAGAAAATAAGGAGGCCCATGAGTGAAAGCGTAAGCTACAGGCCAGGCGTCTGCGGCTCAAATCCATCCCTGAATTTTGGTTGCAGCTGTTTTGGCATGGGTAGTCTGGTGGTATCTCGGGCTTCGTGCTCCCTCCAGGTTATATGGTGATCATGCACCAGAAGACCCGCTAGGGCTGAACTTCATAGTGAACGCTGGTAACATTTAGGGAAGTCTAAAATAGCATGACAATGTGACTGATCGTCGCAGTGTCACAGTCTTTGTGTTACCTTAGCCCAATGAAATATCCAGTCTTTTATATTAAGTTTATTTACTGAGTAAAGTGTGGAACAACAGTCTCCTAATCATCACTCTGGGAGCTTGAATTTGTGCTCTGATTTCTACCAAAATATTTATGCGACTTTGGTATTCCAATGTTAACTCAACTGCTGCGTGAAGTAATGGGTTGCTCATTTATTATTTAAACGAACGGACGGAGTGCAACTGACGATTCCTTTTAACTTCATCTCTTCTGTAAGTACATATCTTTCCCTGGTGTTCTCTGCAAAAAATGGGAGTAAAATACTGTTTACAATCGCTGGTCTATTACCTCCATTGTGTTTTTTAGAGGCTGAGGCTAGATAGCGAAATAATTTACGGGATGAAGAATAGACTACTGAGATCACTTTTTAAGGGATTCAACGAAACTATTTAAGCTCCTCAGGTTATTCCTATTTTCAGTGCCCTTACTGCACCAGAATCACTTCTGCACGTCGCGAAACGCACTC